>JAHLJT010003656.1:93783301-94308301 GCA_031308135.1 Acheta domesticus
ATTGAGTGAATAAGCAGTAGATAGGGTTTTTAAGATATATGACTTGTGGAACAATGAGTCGAGATTATTCCAGGTTATTCAATATTTATATTTATCACATTCAAGAGAGGGCAGTGCTGTGCATTGACGAAACTTTAGCAATATGGTAAATAAAAATACTAAAATAGCTGAGGTAGTCTTCCAATAATTGATCCACAAGATAATTCATTCTTAAGAATCTAATGCTTTGTAATCTTCAAATCAGATGCATGGCCCGCCCGCTCATTATGAAACTCGTTGCTGGCAATTTTTAGTTTACTCCATTCTATAGACACTTTGCAAATTCACGGTCAGCATTTTAATATTGTTGTAGATTAACAGACACGCACTTTTTAATAAAACTTATTATTTTTTATTATGCAGTTTTAGCGCTTAAAAATTCACTCAACCACGACTTATGTTCTTCTGGAATCTACTCAATTAAGAAAAATTTCCACGTTCAACAATGTCTGTTAATAAATCAGTAATTCTGGCAGACACGAGAGAAATGGGGCATAGCTGCTCGATTTAATATGAATGTATTAACATGTGCGCCCATATGTTCTTCAAATTGTTTACCTTACGATATCCAAGAGATTGATAAGAATTGTGATACACTACGATATCATTACGCATTGTGATATACGAGATCAGTACGCACGTATATATACAATCAGTGATTTTTCAGAATATTTTAGTAAATGATTATGAATTACGTTTATATATTTAAACAATCAATATTATAAAGAAGAGTGAGTGTGACATAATATTAATAATTTAACTTCAGATATCGTTTTTTTATATCGATGTAAGGATTTTTTAATTATTCATAAATTAAATTTGTTTATAATTTATTTTAAAGGAGTATGGTTATTTTAATTTAAATTGTTATTAAATAAAACTTTTTTTAATTTATTAATTTGTCCAAAAGGAAAAATGATACCTGACCGTTAATTTAATTATGTTTGTAATTTGCATTTGTAATTCAAATATCCCCGAATAATTTATTCACTTAAATCAAAAAGACGTTCCCTGGTACCTGTATGACAACTCTGCAAGATAAAAGGAATATCATGCCGAAATGGGGAAAGGAAACCAGCTTCATAAAATATTTAGTATATTAGTATCAACAGGTTTACTTAATGTACGAAAGGTGAAGCGTGTATTTATATCAACACCGTCGCTAATGCAAAACTACTAGTAAATGTAGTATGTATAAAGATTTGACTGAGTCATGTCAACTTGACTATTTGCAATACATTTAAAACTGCATCCCATTCTTTGTCTCCACGATTTGTAGTAGTTCTTTCTCACGTAAATATGTTGCGAGTAATTTTGTATAAGACGATTTTCAGGATACAAACCAAATCTTAAGGGGTACAGTTTTATCCTGAGCGCTGTTGGAAATCAGAGTGCTTTTACTGTTCAACGATCTGTCTCAAGATATATTTTTTACTTGTGATGATTTTTTTACTAGTGAAAATATACTATTTTCACTTACAACGACGACAACACAAATTTTCTTGGACAACGACGATGTGTCGGCATCTCAGGTATCGGAAGAAACAAAATACCTGCGTGACTGGCCCGGAGCCTCACGCCGACAAAGCTCACATTTTTGGCAAGTCTCTCCACATTCCGGGGGTCCACGCGACCTCATTCAAGCGTGAAGTGTGCGAGGGGCCACGAGACGCAAGTTGGATCCGGTGCCTGGGAGGCAGGGCTGGAAAATTCGAGTTCCTATCGTTTTCCGAGTCTGTTCCGGGAAGATTTTAGACTTCAGCACTCGGCGTGATCTTTTAAAGCCTGACATAGAGAATGGTTACTGGAACCTTCGGATATGGGTTATCATTCACAAATGCCGATAAACAAGTTGTTGTTGAGTTGTAGGAAGAGCGAATGATTTGCTCCAAGTCGCCTATAAATACTACTTGAAAGGAATTCTTGAAGCCACATTTCGCATTCGAACGTTCGCTTTAAAAATACAAAATCGTTCGTTTAAATTGTGTGTATAACTCAAATCTAAGATTGCATGCATATGATTTTAGGCAGTAAGGCAATTGCAACTGTGATAATCTCGTCCTCATCACATACCACAAAATGTCACGTTTAGGCTAATATTATAAGAAAACTGAGTTGCCTTGGATCATTTGCAGCTATCGACTTATAACAATCGACAGCAATCTCGAGCCCTTTCGCATGCGCAGTTCGAGTTGCACAAGCGTAGGACGCTCAAAAGTGGTTTACAGTGGTCGAGAGATCCTGTCGACTGCTGTACACTACACTGAGTAAAAGTTTCTATCGTCTCCTCTATTATTTCAGTAGTATCCTTCCCTTTGCGGCTCTCACACGCAGCCAATCTTTATAAATGTGGTCTCTAAAGAAAGATGATTTCACGAAAAATGACGAATTGCACTTTGAGTTTAAAACTGTGAAGGATTTATGTAAAAATGCATCTAAATATTCATGTAAACTGCAACCTGCAACGCACGTCAGGATTTTTTAACCTATATTGTTAAATAACTCCTAAACTAAGCGTTTTAGGGCCTTAGAAACTAAAATTGTGAGGCAAAGACCTCAATGAAAGGTTCTTCACACCGTAATCTATAGGATAAGATCTTCTTGACCATTCTATTATATTTTTGCTGGTTCGACGCTTCTCGATTCTACCCCACCTGTTCAGAGCCTGTAGAATCTGCAACTGTTTGTGAAATTACTAATTACTTGATATTGTATGCGAGTGAATTACACGGGTGTACCTCTTTGCTCGATAATAAAGTTAAATAAGAATAGTTTCTATTGAAAATGGTGTATTATATTTTTTATCAATTACAAGGTGACGGAGTTTAAGAGGGTCTTGAAGAAAAATACATATTGCAGGCTTACATGAAATGAAAAAGTAAGAAGTGATTGGGGTATAGCATGCGAGAGTTCTCGCTCGGGTACGCTAGTTATACTCTAACCCTTTTAAGTCGATTTGTGTGATTGTTGAAGTAAGTGCGTAGTAATTAAATTATGTTTTATGGTCAGCTATCCTGTAAGTGATTTATGTTGATAGTTGAAGTACCTACATACTAATTAAATTATAGGATGCATGGCTATTCCTTTTCTTATGTTTAAGACATTCTCACGCCTATTCTTAACTGGTAAACGGGCTTTAGCTGCAGGTGAATTTCGAAAGATTTCCTCTCGTTTGGCAATTGTCGCTTTCGGTTATACCGGATCTGCATTATACAACGTTACAGGATTCTTCTGACAATCCTTTACGGTTATTAGGGGTGTCAGGAACAGCTACTTCATGAGATAGCACAAAACAATTGAGTGACGTTACGCTGCGTTATCTTCAGAGATTAAAGACGTCTACACCTGCGCGTCTCGAGATGATTTCGGCGAGAGGATTCTTAGGACGCGGAAGTGAGTCATCACCTGAAGAACCTTTTGTAATACTTCGGAATTGCTAAAACTGTGAGCTATGTCAAATATTTATGAATGTCATTCACGTCACGGTTTCTGTGCGGTAGCTGTATCATAACATTCTGAATGTGAAGAAATTCTTATATATTCTTGGTACAATTTGTATGTAAGGGTTCACACTTAAATGGAGTACGTTCTCGTACATTTCAAATAATGCTACGCATTATAATAAAGGGTATGTTATAGTTTTGCTAGTAAAGGAGACTATTTGTCAGTTCTTTCTCTTCAAAAAATGAGAAAAAATTAACAAGAGACACTATTGCCATCAATGTTATAAATTGAGGCGTCCAGTGAGAGAGGAGGGCTAACCCACAAGGGTATGGAACTGAGATAAATTGAGTTTTGCGTTTGGGTTGTTTCATCAATTATTTGTATAATAAAGGGGATGTTTTTTCCTTGTTACTTTCAAGATAACAAACTTGTTTATTTGGGAAAATATGATTTGCCAATTCTAGAAGTATTTTACAGTTGATACACAGCCCAAAAGTAAGATTTTTTCAACAATATATCGAGTGATTACTTTTGTGATTATTCCAACGTTCTTAAGTTTGATTGTATTATTTTCTTGTAGTGACAACACTAAGATATCCGTTTCGTATGCTGCAAAGACCCTGGCTTTGAAAAATAAAAAAATATTGCATGTTCTTCATCGTCCTTTAACGTGTAGTGTTATGGTTGATTGAGGTTATACATATCAAACGAAATGCGCATTCACCCAAAGGGCGTTGATTATTCTTGGGAATCGTTTTCCCTGTCGTGTCACTAAGTTTCTTCTTTACTGTTCCTCTTCCTACTATTTTTTTGTCTATCCATTTCGTTGCATCATGATGCATTCTTACTACTTTCTCCGAGCTCTCTGACACACGTGGATCCATCGATTATTTTGTTTTTGAGCGCGTCAACTTCTATAGTGATTAGTCCCGTAAGTATAGTGATGTTATATTCCGGGTGGTGTTCCCCCGCTAGAACGTAAAATCCGGCGCCAATCTACTTTTTCGGCTTTCCCTTCTACGTATCTCCGTCCTACGTGTCAACGTCCGAGCCGAGACAATCTCAAAGTTGCTGACTCGTCTCCCATTATAATAGTGCTTTAAATGTGTGTGTGTGAGAGAGAGAGAGAGAGAGAGAGAGTAAGAGGAGAGAGACGCGAGTAAGTTGGAAAGAAAAGGGTCGCAAACGTCCATGACCTGTTTGTTATTAACACTACGACATCAGCTACTATAGTTCGGAGATGCAACGGAAAAGCACCGATCAGAGTAGCCGGCTGCTAGAATTGTCCTCCAGTCAGCGGTTGAAAATGACGAAGCTATCTAGCTAGTACGGAAAATCCGTCGGATCTCGGACCTTAGAACCTTCCTGTCAGAGACACTGCAAAGGGAATAGTTGTTGACCTTGGTCTATTCAGCCGGTCATGGGGATTCTTATTTCCTAAGAGTAGCTTTCATTCTTCATTGTGTTACCATCGGTACTCTTGCAGAATAAGGGATACTGGAAGCCCGTAAAATTGACACGTCAAATCGGTATTGGATATCAAATGTCTCCAAAAACTTTACTTAGAATGTCAGTAATAAAAATCTTTTGGTGGACTGAATACAGGATGTAACAAAAACATCTTATGTTCTGGTGCAACTCGTCTTGGTATTACCAACGAAACACGTGAATGTGGCTTAGCTCCCGCTCTCACGGAAATTGTAGAAAATATTGTACCTATTTAAAAGGTACATATAAAAGCATAATGAATTATGATACAATATGAAAATTTACGGAATAAATAAAGGATTAAATGAGGATTTAGAATATGTGAAAAACTCGATTTTTTTCATTTTGTGGGTTAGCTCCCTCTCTCACTGGACGCCTCAATTATGGATTGTCATAAATATGACTTTATTAGTTGGGGATGGAGTCTAACACTAAAGTTTCATTTAGTTCTTTAGTAAAGACACACTGAAAGAACCTTAACAGCTCACATTTTCAATAAAAAAATATAGTGATGAAAGCTGCGCTTGAAGATTTCCTAAAAGTTTGTAACTATAAGAAAGTTCTATTCTCAGCTACTGAAGTTACTCGAACCTACAATGTATCATCTTGGGAAAATAATTTCTAAAGCTCTTGTAGAAATCCGCCTTCATGATCTGCTATATTTAAGGCAGAGATGTCGCACCGACGAGGAAAATAATCACACAGCGCTACGAAGCGTCGCCTGTATTTCGCGCTCACTTTTCGTCCGACACGCTGCTCGCGCGACAACTCGGCAACGGGTGCAGTGGCGATGGCGGTGGCGACGGCGAAGAAAGATACAATAGTGGTGCGTCGGCATTGAAAACGGCGGCAGATACAAGGTACGATTAAAACTGTCGTTATCACTAAATCGGATATGGTCTGTCCTTAAAAACACAACCTCATAATCTACCTTCATTGCAGGAAACCACGAAATGACTGATTAGAGTACCGGCCTGTAGAGCTCCCTTCCTGGTAGCTCCCTTCACACCTAGCTACTTTGCTCATGTCGGAAATTTGCTTATCTTCGGATCCGGTCTAGAATATCCCGAACAAGGCAATTTCAGTCGCAGTCTTCCAGATGCCTGTACTCCAACACTTCCAATCTCCCCAGCATTCCAGTCTCCCCAGCATTGCAAAAATGATTTACAGTTCTCAGGTTGTCAGAAGCGCCTTTTCTCAGATAGCCAAGCGTTCCCTTGCAAACAATGGTTTGCACATTTTAATGTAAAAAAATGCGACTTCTACTACAATTCTCGCTTTCATGTTTTTACGGTTGTTGCTCTACTTAAGTCGTTAAACCATGATAACCTAAGTAGATTATCATCACCACGTTGCTGTTGATGTTGCAGACTGACAGTCAGATAACATATTTCATATATTTCTTATATATAACATTTATTGGTGAAAACTCATTTTCAGCATATCGAAAATTATTTCTTTTAACGGGAAAAACTTACTGCTTCAACTTAAACGTAATATTCTGTATTGTGTAATCAAGACATAAAAATTAATGTACTTAGCTTTGGAAATGAACAGAAACCCTTTCAAGCACAAAAGTACCTCAATATTAAAATGTAACCTTCATCGCTCTCATTTGAGAGTTCATTATTCATGTGCAATTACTGCGTTAATTTTGTCGGCTTCTCGCTTGGTGCAAAAGGGGGTGTGGCACAATACGCTTCGATCGATGTTGAAAGGCTTCACGTCTGTGGGGTCGTTCAACTTCGTCCGCACTCGGCCGCTGATTTTGGGGTCAGGTACCTCAACGGAAATTTTAACTACCACGCCTCCAGAGTAAGTTTGGAATACCACAGTAACGTAGTAGTTATGACGGGTTTGTTTCTGCCTAGCAACAGGAGTTGTTGCTAGAAAAATAAATGGTCAGAAGGCTTTGAGAGGTCGAAGTGAAAGGACCTGAAAATATTCTCGTGTCCACAAGGCGTTCATCTAACTTGGCGTCGTTGACGATTACATGGTGTTATGGCGACGTTACATGGTGTTATGGTGGTAATATTTGTTATCAAATACATATTCTTTATTTTACATTTGTGTAATAAATAATAATGGAGTTATCTAATCTACATATTTCCCACATTAAATCTAACTTGGCGTCGTTGACGATTGCGACGCTACACCACACTCAGTGGAGTGATGTCCTCCTCCCTACACTTTGTTTTCCCGAGAAATACACAAAAATGTGAATCATTGCGCCAAATTAATCATTCGTATGCGGAATCTGTGATCTAAACCAAAACTAATACTGTTGGTCGTCCGATTTCGCAGAAGCACATTCGCGCTCTAAAACTGTCAAATTATACTTATTTTGGGATATCAAGTTTGAAACATTTTGAACGCATTGCATAAGTTAACGGGATCAAAAATAAAAGTCTTGCCACCTGATCATAGGCACATTGCTAATCTGTCGAGAGAGGGGTAAAAATAATATATTTTAGAGGGGTTACGTGGCAGACCATCCACAGATTAAAATGTATGCTAAACAAAATAAAAATGATGTATACCACTGGTCCGACGGTGAAGGGGTACTCGGCCTACGTCGAAAAAATGAGATATTTACAGCGGTGAGAGAGACGACCTGAGGGACTAAATATTCGTCCTATTTCATATGTTCTTGATGAAGTACATATAGAGGCTACTAGCTTAGCGGCGGGTATTTTCACGTTTAAAAGTTTAATTTGTAAACGTTTTGATGAATGGTTCATTTTATATTTTTGATAGCATTATTTATAAATTATCTATTAATTGAGGTGAAAATGATGAAAGTTTAATAACAGTATTTGGGATCGGATTTATTATCTTAAGTTTAATTTTGCTGAGATTTTGGATTTGCAGTTTATTATAGCAAGAAATTGGTTTATCATTATAATTATTATGAGAACTTGTTCATTTTTATAATTATTTTTTGATAATTATGTTGGTACGTGCTTTTTTAAGAACTGATATATTTTATTTTTATTTTTTGAGGATTGAGTAATTCCTACATTATTTTTGACAACTTCATAAGAAATATGAATTTTAACCATAAACAGTTGCTAGACTTATCCATTTCCGAGCACAGGAAATTACATGAAAATAGTATTGATTGAAATAACACAAACAGTTAAACAATTATTTTAAAATTAGAATTAATTGTCGTCAATATGAAGAATGAAGCCGTAACGATTAATGTAAATGTCTGAGTATAGTAATTCATAGAGTTTTGCCAATTTACTCATATGTTCATTAAACCCGTCAAAACCCGAATTTTTCTCGTTTTATTTAATATCCTCGATGGATCCGGCTAAAATTGTACCAATTGATTTGCCTACTCGAGAAGATTCGAATTAGCAATTGAACGCCTCTGCAGCTGGTAAGTCACCAAAAATGGGTTTTTGTTACTTAAAAAAACGTTTTTAGACCAATTTCTGAGAATTTCTGGATGGATCCTAAAAAATGATCAGTACCCCATCGGAGACCGAGATGCGTCTAATGACACCTCATTTGTCTCGATTGGTGAGCCAAAAGAAGTCTATCCATGAGTGATAGACGGATGGAGGTTACTCAATTTCTTTGTAATAATTTAGTTATAGTTGTAGACAATAAAGAATAACTGTTTATTACCAAAACAACAATCGTAAAATAGTAAGAAACAAAGATGCACATTAAGTCCTAAACATTTACCACGTCCCTAAAGTTGTCTACACTTCAGTTGAAAACTCCTGCATAAAACTCCACGCATCTAGAGAGAGTCAATTGGTGGCTCTTGCAGCGGCGCGGAGGGAAGCTGGCTTGCAGCGGCGCGGGCCATGCCGGGCCGGGCCGGGCGGGCGAACGAGCGAGCGTGGTGGGCACGTAGCGGGCCCCGGCGCACGCCGCCCGCCTCCACCCGCCACTGCCCGCCGCCGCCTGCCGCCTCCGCCGCCACCGGCACCGCCAGCGCCGCACCGTGCACCTGACGCGGCACGGGTCCCGCCCGTTAGATGCTGGCGACCCGGGAAGAAGCCGACTCCAGCCACGGAGCCGCCGTATGGCCTATCGCGTACATTCAGTTAACTTTGCTTTGGGAAACGTTCACTTTACGCCTGAGCTGTGGCAGATCCCATAAGGCCTAGAGTTTTCGTTTGTTACCTTCTTTTATTAGGCAAAATTGATTTAAATACTTATTTATGTTAGAATTATGTCATTATTTAAAAAATAATATTGTATAATTTCATATATATACTGCAAAAATAATATAAATAGAATACCAAATATTTATTATTTAACAAAATTCCATGACGGCCCCCTCCAAAATGATAGGCTAGATCCGCCCTGAGTCTGAGGCGTCAGTATTGCCAACATATAATTTAAAAAATAACAGGTGTGTAAACTGTCGGTAAAAAAAGATGCAATCGGTTGTAATTTCTTCGGTAAAAAATCCAATCCTCAAGAATGTTTAAGAGATTTCTCGTTCATTGTCGAATATTGAAACGAAAATGTTTGAGTTTAAAGATATTAACGAAGTTATTCTAAATAAATATTGTACTCGTTAATCTGTATCAATATTTTTTCTTCATGGTAATTCTTTCATGGTATATATACTATATACTACGTGATTTAATTGAACATAATGATCGATCTTATATTATTCATATTTTATAGGTACTTTGAGAAGAAATGTGAATGATTGTGAATTGTTATAATTTTGTGAATATTTTAAGCTCGGACAATGAGTATATTTTTGATTAAATTAGTCTACTTCAAACTACGAGAATTTCCATTTTGTCCTACTATAGTTTTCAAAAAGATTATGAAGGTACGACGTACGTTTCCAAAAAAGAATAATAGTAGAATACCCGTCATGCATATTTTCTTGACAACTGAATAACAGTTTGATTCAGTACGGCATTGTTACACGGTGTAAGATATACAGGTGTGTCAACTAGCCGCCTTTTGGGCAAAATTTTTGAAGCCAGTTTGAGGCTAGTTCCTCGCTTATCCGTACGGTGCGCACGATCGGATTGGGCATTGATGGCGTTTCGCGCACTTAGTATTTTCTGATGTTTTCGTTGCAAGAAAGCTATAACCGTCACTGAATTCACATAATTGGGGAATCGCTACTGTAAATGTATCGGGATCACTTTGTAAACTTCTAAATTTACTTCATACTCCGGAATAAAGGTTTTACTACGAAGAGATCAGTCAAGTCTACTATTCACCGTGCTATCAATAGAAGCCATCTTGTCCGAATAAAATGCCCAAGTCGTTCGCAGCGCTTATATAGCGAGAGCTGTGAGAACTAGCCTCACATTAGCTTCAGTTTTAGACTGGGAGTGAACACACCTATATCTCTTACACCGTGATTGTTATCATTCTACTAATTTTGCATATAGGTCTTTGAACGGGCGGTGCCAAATCACATTAAGACGAGCGTCGAGACTACGTGATCAGTAGTACATATTACATCTTTATCATCCACATGATTATTTAATGTTAATGTGCTATTTATGTGGTATTATAAAATATTGTAACATTCTGTTACGTTGGCTTATGTTTTATATAAAGAACGTGTGATATCGTTCCGTCACATACACTTAAAAAACTATATCCTCTTTTTATTTTGCGATTTTAAAAGGCTTCCCGCTGTACTCATAATGATAAAAGGGGCATGTTCACTTTTTATTTAAACTTTTAATTCGTTTAAATCGTTATTCGTAAATCGGCATATCATTTTACTCTTCATTCGAGACAATAGTATATTTTAAACAATGTTCGTTCATTCCTCGATTTTAAAATAATCATTCCAGTGCAATGGCAAGCTATAATGTGCATTTTTGCCTATTTAAACGACAAAGTGCAAAGATCTTGCAATTCAATTTTGCGTATTATTTATGCTCATTCTACGCTATCGCACATTGGGAATGTATTTTTTTAATGAAGGGAAAACCTTTAATCAAGGGCTATGGTTACTCGAACATTAGCAGAGGACAAGTTTTGAGTGTGATACATCTCGTCTGCAACGGGTTTGGTCGGAGTTTCTCAATGGCACAAGTCTCCTGTTCTTTTTGCAACGTGAGTGGGTAATCCTCGACGCCAGACTGTTCAACTTCATTTCTGCATGTAATATGTGCTTGACTCGCGGTGGTCGTTCGCTGAAATAATCGTGTACCGTATGGTCCATATAAATTTCATTACCGCCTCCGGGAGCGTATCGATCGACGAGGGAAGGCAGGCAACCTCCACTAACAACACAACGTTGGCATGCGCATTTCGTTACAGTGTCTGGTATTTCACAGTTGGCAACGCGAGTACACATTTTATGCCTCGCCGGTAATCTGCATATACAGGACAATGGAGTACTTATACTATGGGATGCGCTGCCGTTAACGGTTCTGCCAGAAAAATCACGGACGTCCATCCGTTAGAACGTCTCAGAGCGTTTACAGCACACAAGGAACGAGAATGAATTGTTGACATGAATGGGTTGTTAAATGTTGCAAATCCCCGAGACATCTGTTATTTAATGCAGCAAATAGGTGTCTCGACTAACGTTCCGTAAACCTACGAATAAAGGAATATGCAAACAAAACCTTAATTTCTAAGGAATTGTCTCATAGAAACGAACGGTATTATTTAACACATACTTATGCAAATGAAATACTAACTTATTATCTGTTGTAAATCAATTTCCTTTCACATATTACATATGGCTGTGTACCTTGTGTAGACCAGTTACCTGTCAAGAAAATCAACTCTTAATAAACAGTTAGAAACTGTGAATCCGATGCATATCTGATGGTAAGGGAAGAGAGAATAGCAAATATGGTAATTGGACTCATTACTCCGAGAAGTCTTATCTCATAAATTTGAAGTCATTTTCACACTCTTTCGTGGCTCTCAACTCACAGGGATATTTGGGACGGCTGTCTTACGTCACTACATCGTTACTGTTCTGGTTTCGATTATTACTGACTTACGGTATTTTTTCTCAGCTCCGTTCATTTAATTCAACTAAGTTATCACATTTCCCGCGAAATGGGTAAAATGAAGGCACTGTGAATGAGTCGTAATGTACACAATACACGACTCTCGCATTCCTCTGTCCTCCCATTCAAGAGGACAATAATGTAGGTACGTAAAAGTACCGTTTGAGTCTCAGCCAACGGGCGGCGAGACATGTCAAAAGCGTAATGAAACTGCGTGGGAACTGCGCGAAGGTATGAAAAATCTCTATTTAAGAAGGGTATTTAAACATTGTGAAGAGATGGATAAAAACAGAAACTACTGTAATTATCTGCCTATTGTCACATTGCCGTGGCATAATCTTTGCTTTAATGAACAGAACTGAAAACAAATTTAATTTTATCATCGTTTTTTTGAAAAAAAGAATTCTTGTATGTACGTTATGTGGGTTTAAATTATTCAAATATTATTTTACGTATTGTGGTTAAATTATTGTAAATTTAACAATTGCGGTAAAGCAAACATATGTAAATGACTACTAATTCCCAACAAACTGTAAAAAAAGACTCCCAGATTACTTACTTATCCAAACAAGTAAAACAAAGAGGAGAAAGCATGACGACCATTGAAGACAAAGAAATACTTTTTGCATGTACGAGATTTAGTTGGTAGTATGAGATCTTGTTGTTGTGTTTTTTTTCTTTTTTCATTTGGGGACTTTGTCCAGCTTCAGGTTTTTGATCATCATACTCACAAGACCTTCCGCGACAACACATATATGAAAGACAAGGGACAAACAACCATGCCCACGGCGGGACTCGAACCCGCGACCCTTCCAATCGAGGCGCTGAGTCAGCACACGTTCTGGCCACCGCGACCATCCAGGGTAGCTGACATTAGTCACTTAGTGCGTCATAAACGCCCGGACAAGTCCTTCCTCAATACCTATGCGTATCGGGCACCGCGACAAATCCTGACCCCAACGAGGGTCTGTTTCACTTCGGAAGACGCGGAGCCCCCCTTGTCTCTTCACTGCTATGTAACACCTAGAAACTGGGCACCTGGGGTAAGTTTCTAATTATCCTGCAGGGCTTGTCTTTTTAGGACCGAGGTCCGAATCCCGCCAGCGGGGACTCGCCCGAAGGTAGTGGTCACTTGTGGAGATGATTTTTGATCGAAATTTTGATCGTCGAACGGGCAATATCAAATGAAACAGATCTTCGTCCGACAACCGATGTTTTCGGATGCCGTTGGAAGAGATCTTTGAACGAACTTTTCAAGGAATTCGTCAAATCGGACAAAACGTCCGACGTCGTCGGACGGACAAATCCAAACGAAACTGATCTTCGTCCGACAGCCGATGTTTTCGGTCGCCGTCGGAGGAAGTTCGTTCGGGTTCACTATGGCCATTTCCGTTTACCATCACGTATTGGAACGAAACCGGGACTTCAAACATAAAACGGCCGATCGAAATTTCGGCCAAAATCGATTTCACTGTGATCACAGCCTAAGTGCAAGGTGTGCGGTAGCAGCCGTCGAAGAAAGCCTTAGCTTAGCTGCACGGACTGCCGCCGCCGCCACGCTGCTAGGGGGAGTGGCAGGGCGGGGCGGGGCGGGGCGGGGGTGTGGCTGTGGTGCAAGGCGCGAGACGTGCGTGCAACGCAGCTCTCTCCGCTGCTGGGTTCCGGACGGACGCTCGCGGCGGCGGTGGCAGGTGCGAGAAGCGACGCGCGGGCGTTGGCCGTGCGGGTAGGAGGGTGTGTATTTCTCTCCGAAGCCTAATTAGGTTGTTTGTTTGTTTGTAATACCCGGGCACTTGGAGTTACATCTATTGGCCCATCCTGACATACGCTTAAATTGCTGGAATTTTTTAAAAGTTGACACCAACGTGCTCCCAGCGTTACTGATAGTTTGAGTCGCATACTTGCTGCTAAGGAGAGCCACAACAATGGTTTCAGTAATACATACATCCATTACTTGAAGCGGTCCGCGGCTAAGCAAATATGTGACCTGATAAGGACAAGATTTCACGGAGAGGATTACTTTAGCTTGGCATTTAGCCAGGGTTATTTTAGACACCGCATGTTCTTTTACCCTTCCCAGCGTTAGATACCTTCCCTGACGATATGTATTGTCTTACTCAAGGTCCAAAGACATCACGTGCTCGACATTGTCTTTTCTTTCATCACCCGTTACAAACACCCGTACACTTACGCACGTTGCACCCGTGCGTTACTACCACACGTGTTAGGAGCTAAGAGTTTGTCCCGGTTGGGGTGGTGCCCGCTAGCAGAGATTTCTGGATGGGGAAAATCCCGCAAGCATAGGTGTTGGTCTAGGTCGGATCTCATTCTCGAACGTTCGGGGAACACTACCACCTCCTAGGATACAACATGCACTATTGCGGGAGGAATGATCTAATTAGTTCACGCGTATGGAATCAGTAAATACTCTCTACGCCGAGATTCGTATAGAGGTCCTTAGAGTCGACACCCCAAAAACGCTACCACTACACAAATGTAACTCTATAAATACTCACTCGTAAAACCTAATTCACAATGCAAATTTAAACATAAACGTATCGTTGCCGCAAAGCCTAGAAATGAATTATTAAGCGAGACCATTCACAACGACTTGACTTAACCGTAGATGTAAATGCGGAAACTTAAGAGTTCACAAACCCTAAGCTTTTCCATTAAGTTTATGGCAGAACTGAAAATCTGTATCCGCAAGGTCGAAACAGCACAAGTTGCACGCCTCCATCTCCATTTACCTCCATGGCAGAATCGGCAAGTGGCGTTTAAAATATTCGCAGCAAGATCTGATCCGAACCTCACTACAATTACAGCAATTAATCGCATCTATACGAAAGGTCTGAATCGATAGGAAAGTCGAAGAAAAAGCTAGAAACGATTCGATCAAGCTTCAGTACGTTGCATTCGGATTGGTTCAGTCGAAACTTACGTTCCAGCTTACGTTCCTCTTTGTGAATGCTTATTTTTTCTGTAAATTTTACTGCTAAGTTTACAGCATTACGTTACAGTTTGCATTGTGAATGGGCCAAAACTGAGAAGCAAACAACACATTAGAAACGTGAATCGCAGTGTAGGGCAGAATCCGGGCCGGTCCGCCTCGAGAGAAACGGAGTGACGCGAGGAAGGGGGAGGGGGATGGGGGCGACAGGTGTGCAGGGGCGGCGGTGCGTGCGAAGCGGTGGTGCAGGTGGCGGAGGTCGCGGCGCAAGTGACGGCGTGGGCGGCGGGGCGTGCTGCACCAGCTGTCGGTGCGGTGCCGGCGACAGGGCGAGCCACGGTTGATATATTTGATGAAATGTTTTCATTAGTACTGTAGGAAGTTATTTGAGCGATGCGATGTTCTGATATTGATATAAACAATGTAGAACTTGTCACTACTTATTTTGGATTGTGATAAATTATCAAAAATGTTTGCGATGATGCGAAGTTGTGATGTCGATTCAAATGATGTGGAACTTGGATCGTAATTATTTTCGTAGTGATAAACATTGAAATATGTTTGCGATGATGTGATGTTGTGATATCGATACAAATGATGTAGACCTTGGGTCGTAGTTATTTTGGTTAGTGATAAATAGGAAATTTGTTCACTCTTGAACGTTAAAGCATTATCGATCTTCTGCGCATGCCAAGTTCAAATTTCGCATCACTTTAGTGCATCTGCACATGCGCAGAAGATCCATAGTGCTCTCTACTATGGCGTGCACAAACTCAAATATAATATTCAAATATGTTTGCGATAAATTGATGAAGAGATATCGATACAAATAATGTAAAACTTGTGTTTTAACTCTTTAATGAGTGATAAATATTCAAATATGTATCTAAATAAAGCAAATAAGCATTTCACACAGCATTCAAATTCTTGCAAATATGTGATAATAAAATGCGTTGATAATCCTATCTACATTGATTATCTACAAATATATTTCACTTCCTTGGCAGATAGTAAGTTAAACCATTTCGGTACAAACAGCTTAGAAGGAAATCGGATAAAGCTACTAATATGATTGTAACTGCTGCAAAAGTCAAATGGTTTATTTATTTATTTATAAATATGTTAGAAATAATTCGATGCCGATATTTCATTTTTGATATAAATGTCACAATATCGTCTATTTGCCATTATTTACACTATTAATATCGAATATTGTCTGTTAACAAAAGTCTCTTATTGAAGAATCGAAAAAATGTAATTTTCTATTAATGTTCTACTACCTTTCTCTCGAAAAGCTGAAAACAGCCTCCCTAGACTCTAAATACGCATATCTTTAACATTCGTAAATCTAATTTTAACTGAAAATTGCTTTCTGTCATTGAATTTGTAATTATCCTCTAACCTTACAACAAACTGAAAGAAAAAAGCACTAGTGAGTTTCAAACCAGGGCTACGGATGACAAGCCATGAGGCTTTCCCTGACGCTATTTAACTGAGTGTCATAACCACTTCATTTCTAATGCTATAATCAGTGACGTAACCATCAGGGATTATAGGTGTAGAGTCCAGCCGACTTGAAATTTTCCCATAAAGAATTTTTCTTTTATGCTTAATTTCAAATTTATTTATTAATTTATTATTATTTGTAAAGTATACAATCGAGATACTCAATGAGTTTTTGTTACTAGAAAATATTTGCAAAACGTAAATTTTTGATTATGTCATCGGCTTCTGGGGGGAATCGGAAGCCTCACGAAGAGTGATGGATTTTAATGAATTGTCATTTTTTTTCTTTTCACTTCAGAACAATACCTTTTAGTATAGACGTTAATTTTATGTTGTGACAAAAGGAAATGACCCGTTTTTGTACGACATTTTTGAATCTTCCTAGATTTTGACTAATAAGTTATTTTTTACCTTTCTCTGACATTTTTAAAGCATCTTAGCTTACTTCATCGATTTTAATATCATTTTAATGGTACTTGCTACAAATAATATTTACGAAATGCAAAAAATATTCTCCACAGAATTCCTGAGTAGCCTATTCGATTTCTTCGGTCAGAAATTTTGATGTCAGCCTTTGGGAGCATGTAATTCAAGATTCCGGTGACGCCTATCAGCTCCATTGTCTGTTTGGCCAATTTTTCGATAACTAAAGACAGATTTCCTAGTAAAGAACAATCCAAACCAAAAGTGTGCAAGCTGAGTTCACTTCAACGAAAGGATTAAGCTTCGACTACATCAGTGACATAAACCAACAGCTTGAAATGTTCTTCTGAACTGGTTTTGACAAAATTTTTTACGTCATTTTTCTTTGTTTTTAAGGCATTTTAAAAACATTTTATTGATCATTTTTTGTGATGTTTTGGGTCGTCAAAATCCGCCTCCTACTCATGGGACTCCACGGCCTTGGTGCGCCAATGTGTAAAACTAGATGCGTGTGGTCACGTGAGCGCGGGTGCGGGCGTTGGCTGGGGCCGTGGGCGTGGCGTGGTTGTGTGGAGGGGAGGGGCCTCTTCTCCTGGGGAGCCGTTGAACCCCGCCCAGCGCCAGCGCCCGCCGCGCCGGGGCCGCCCTGTGCCGTGTGCGGGTGCGGGCGGCACGCGAAACGCGAGAAACGTTCCCTTGCGGCGCCGCCCGTCCGGAAACAAGTGCGTAATTGCGACCGGCACGCGATTGCGTTTCTGTGATGCTAAGGGCCGCTGACTACGTTTTCTTTATTTGTCTTTGCGGTCTTTATTTGTCGTTGCTTAGAGTTGGGCTTAGAGATCCAAAAGCCTCTAGGCTGTAAATAAACTCGACTCCTTTTTGGTAATTTGACAAAAACAAATTTTGCTTTTGATTTTTCAGTACTTAAAAATAGACAAATGGTTGTAGATGTCTATTTTCTAGACAAAAACAAGTATTATGAACTTGGAAAAAAAATCAAGCGGTGTACCCAGTCCTGGACCTTGCTTTTATTATTCACGCCTAAGGCGCATGTGGCTAGCATGGCGAATTCCCTTTACCGTATCTAGCACACTTGACCTGGCTGAGCTGTTCTTTCATCGCGCGGCCAGAGCAACTGAGACGATTGTAATGGAAAGCTACAGTTCTGTTTTTGTCGGGAATCGAACCAGGGATCGCAGCACGGACACTAGGATGAGCAACCCGACGGAGTATATTTACACGGAAATAAATAATATTTATCTTTTCCAATTGCATCCATTCAGGGTGTTTTAGAATAAATGTTATAAATTTCTAGGGCATGTAGACGAGTGCAAGATGATACCTTTTTGCACAATAATATGTGGGAAATTTCATATAATAAGTTTGTGCGCTTGTTTGCTAGGCGAATCCTCAAGCACTTATATTCGGCATGTCACGTTCTGACGCCGACAGAGGGATTTCGTATACTTGCCGAAAATTAAAACTTATGGATGTCGCCTATAAATTTATAGGCCATGGCACAAGTATAACGTCATTATATGAAATTTCTCACTACATATTCATTGGCGAAAAGTGATCTTCTATAATCCCCCTGCATACTCTATGACGTATTTGTAACATTAATGCTGAGACATCTTGAATGCGTTTTCTTACGTGTTCGGAGTAGATTAATTGGCTCATTTTTATATCATCTAATGAAGGCTATTATGAAACGTTTTTTCAATTAGGCATTCAGTTAAAAATGATAATAAGGTAATCGGATAAGATAAAGCATATATTACACGTGGCTAAAATGACCATGACATGTGGATGCCAAGAGTTAAATTTTGATGAAGTGTTACGAACTTGGTCTTCAATAATTCACTTAGATACTATGAGACCCACATCTAGTAAATAAGTTCTCATAAGTAACATACCTAATATCATGATACAGTAAAATTGTATTTCACAGCACAATGTACGTAAATAAACTACAATAACAAGAAATCATGTGTTAACATGATTTCTCGTCTTAGCAACAAGTAAAATTCTTTCTTTTTTCTTTCGCCTTCTTTCCGAATTTCATTTGCAATCGTGACCTGTTTACAGCCTTCAAATCGTCTCATTACATATTTAATTATTTTATAATATACATTATATTATAAATATAATTACTTATTTTCTTCATTGAATCAAATCGTTGGAAGGATCAACTACACAGAATCATTTAACGTTAAAATCAATCACTTTTTTAAAGCAACATTTGCTCGTAAGTTATTCTTTAAAATATTTATTACCCTTACACGTATACGTTCGTACAGTAAACAAAGGTCTGCCTGTTAAATAATGTTCTGACGGCAATTGTACAGCGTCAATCAAATATGACCGTAAAGTTTGCTTGCTTTTCTTACGAATTTGTTTAGTCCAGTCAAAAGGTATCTGACTCATGAAAAAATTCCGGAAGCTTCCGGAAACAGTTCTATATGTTTTTGAGGGTGCCAAATTCGAATTTGATGTCTGCCTCCTCAAAAAGGGCTCGCTTCATAGAGAAAATTTCAAAAAGATAAACTAAAAATTTCGCTTATAACTTAAAAACTATGCGTTTTCTCGAAACAATTTTAATTTACTGAATGATAAAGTTTCCTATAAATACATGCTATACTAATAATTAGTTGTGCAATGGCATGTTTCAGCGCAGTGAAATTGAATCCAATTTCCACAAAAAGTTGAAATATAAAGAACGAGGAGTGACGCCAAACGTTACAGCTCCGAGTTACGTCAACCAAACGACGTCACTGCGTTAAGCAATGTTTCTTTGCCCTGCAGAAGTCGAACACTTGCGTCCCGCAGCGTTGGTATTGTCAAGTCACGTGCGCGAGCTCTGAACCGATCGCCCGAGCGAAACAAAGAAGAGGAAGCTGAGCGTGCGGCTGTGCAAGGGGACTGCCTGCGGCCGGAGCCTGGGTTCGCGCGCGCGTGAAGCCAGCCGCTGATGCAGCAGCAGGGCGCAGGGTGAGGAGGGGGAGGGGGCGCTGCAGGGGCTGAAGGTGCACGCGCCGCCACGCGATGCGGCGCGCGTGATGGAATGCACCGGCCGCGCCCGCGGGGTTTTCCCCACAGCCCACGCCCCGCGACCACTCCCACGTGCTCGTCGGCGGGTCACATTCCCTCTTCCACGGGTCTTCTTCTCCCTCCTCCGTCTTGCTCTTACACTTTCGCTCTCCTCCCTCTCTCTTCCTCTCGCTCCTCTCTCTCTCTCTCTCTCTCTCTCTCTCTCAAGCCATAGACTAAGGATGTATCTTTACTCTATGCTCAAGCTCTCCTCTCTCTCCTTCGCTCTCCTCTCTCGTTCCTCTCCTCTCTCTCATTCGCTCTCCTCTCTCGTTCCTCTCCTCTCTCTCCTTCGCTCTCCTCTCTCGTTCCTCTCCTCTCTCTCCTTCGCTCTCCTCTCTCGTTGCTCTCCTCTCTCTCCTTCGCTCTCCTCTCTCGTTCCTCTCCTCTCCCTCCTTCGCTCTCCTCTCTCATTCTTGCTCTCCTCTCTCTTTCATTCTCCTCTCTCCTCGCTCTCCTCTATTTCTCTCGCTCTCTCCTGTTTATACCCGTCTCTTCTCCCTGCCATCTCTTTTTATTCCATTTTCTATTTCATTACATCTTTCTTTCATCACCTCTCTTATCTGTTTCTCTCCTTTTTTAATCTCTCCTTCATTCTCCTCTTTATTCCCCTCTCCCTGTACCTCCTTATCTCTTTTATTCCAACCCATTATATTTTCTTATCTCTTAATCTCTCCTCTTCTCTCTCTTTCTCTCTTTCTTTTCTTCTTTTCGCTCCCTCCCTTTTCTCCTTCTCTCTTCCATCTTTCCTTCCGTATCACTGCTCTTTTCTCTTCCTCTCCCCTGAAGTGAGACCAGTGTACTCCTGGCATAAAGGAAAAACTAACTTTGAAGCATTGACGCGAAAAATATTATTTCGTGTTCGCTCATGTTCAGCCTGACATGTTTCAGCCAGATTTTGTAGGAAATTTTACCGTTTTTAAATCATACACATCCAAAAGGGCAAAATATCCGACTATACAACTGTGTCCCTGCTAATGTACGACAAATGTTCCGGCGTTTCATTTCTGATAGGAGAAACCTCATTTCAAGGATATATCCTGATTTCGAGGCTTTCTACAGAATACCTCGAAACAATCGTCGCGCAGTTCGATTTAAAGTGTCAATTTTAGCTACTCAGTTCAAAATAAGTGTATACGTTCACGTATTTTGTGTGAAGGCATGCAATGGTGTCCCTGACGTGTGTAAATAAAATGTAAGTTGGTAATGAACATTACGTAATAATAAATTGTAAGCAATAAGGACCAACCACAGAAAGCACGAAACTACACAAAAAGTGCCTCCCTGAAAGACGTTCTCGAAGTCATTAACTGTATAATGTTCGTCGGCGAATGGAAGCAGAATCTCATCTCTTAATGTCATCATTTTCGGATGTTCACACGTCCATGGGCGACAATGTTCTCACGATGGCACAGATAACCAACACTGAAGTAGTTTAAAACACCTACCTGCCCTAAACACCTGATTAATCTGCAGTTTGTCCTCGACACTGTTAACACATCAGCGTGAAATGATTGGCCCTTGCGCTAATGTATTCACAAACTCCAACCTCCTTCGCAATATTTGCATTCCAAATCCACGTTATTTATACCTAAAGACTAGTATTTCAATTCAGAATTATGATTTATATTCTGAAACTATTCGTTTTGAACATTTTAAAACTTTTGTGTGTACGCTAATTGCCAAAGGACCTATCAGTTGAAGAGATGTTTCTCTTGTAACTTAGTGAATGACAGTGTACGAGAATGTAAATTTCTCCTCAAAATATATTTAAACCAACTATCCGAAAACGCACACCATCATTTTCGTTACAATCCAGATTGCTTCCATATCTTAAAGATTAATACCGATCAACCTTAGGAATTTTTACAAACAATGTCTGTGCGTATATGTATTTATTTTCGACTTTAGTTTTCCCTTACGCGTTCACGTTTTTGCCGGTATGTTTTGTTCAGTGCGCTTATGCAGATTGCTACAACTATTATAGAGTGCAAGGTTGGTTTTGCTTTCACCCGTTTGGACGCCAAACTAGCATATACTGTTAGTTACTTGAACGACTTCATTTTCTTTCAAGTTAGTAAATCTCCAGCTTAGCGTATACCGCACTAACCACTCCCTCGCTGTCTCATTTTCATCGTTTCACCCTGAAGGCATTTGTTATGCCGGGCAGATTGGACATCGAAAAGAAGCCCCGTTCGGGTAATTACACCGCGGGGATCCTGGGAAATCTTACATCAGCTCTTCCTGTCGCACCAAGGGAAGAAGCGATTCTGCGAGACGCCTTGCGGGGCCTGCGCTGGGTGCGAAGAGAGAGGGCGGGCGGCGTGAATTTACTTTGCACAGGACTTGTGTACAAGGCTTCCGCTTGTCTTTTCTCTGATTGGTCGGTGGTCTCTGCGCCGCAAGGAAAAGCAAGAGTCAGCTGATAGCTTGTTCTCTAATAATTATACTAGTTGTTCTATTACATGTACATTTGTTGTTTATCTATGTTTATTAACGCATAAATTAGTTTGAAGCTGAATTTTCAAGTGCGAGATGTGAAATAAATAGGAAATGATGTGAAACCAATTTGTAAGCAGAAAAGTCATTTAAGGTATGATTTCGCAAAAGTGGTTTAGCTTTTCTTTTAATCATAGATACAACTTATTTTATATTTTATCAATTATTTTATATTGATTCAGTTAACTGTAATGATAAGATATTCAATGTTAGTAAAATATCTCAGAAGATTAACTTTTATCATTAACGTTATTTTGCAAATTACTTAAAATTTTATTTTTACAAGTAAAAAATATTTCATCTTCATTTAGCTACCAAGCTAAATTACAGTTAATTTGGATTTTGTCCAGCCACATGCAAGACAATTCAGACAAATTAGGACCATTAGACCAGCATGTTGTAATTACGGTACTGGATGCATAATTTGCTGCATTTCTTTATTGTACTCGTATGTTCAAAATACTTCTACATCCGTAAGAAAAATGTAAATCTGTTTATTCGTCCGATGCGTTTTCTGAGCAATCAGAAAAGCTATGTAAGTCCCATAATCCAAGTCTAGTGCGAAATTAAATCATGCGGACGGGCGACTTGTCAGAGGGGGAGACGAAAACGTAAGGGAACATTGCAGGACGCCTGCACTTTTGTTTCGTCTTCAGCTGCATCTTCGAAATTCACCCTTCGCCTCCACCTTCGTATTCGCCGGCGCCAGCGTCTTCTTTTTCTTCCCCTCTTTGCTTTCTATTTCTCTTCATGTTTCTGTTTTGTCATTATTTCGTCGTTTTCACCATCGGCATTGTCCTCTTTCTCTTTTTATTTTCTTCATATTTCTTTCTTCTGTTTGGCCACCTTTTATTTCTCTGTCTCCTTGTTCTAGTTCCACATCTCTGAATGTAGGTGACAAAGTATCGGAGATCTGATACTGAGGTTCACCGGAAAGAAAGATGAACTAGTATTTATGAAATATGAAGACTTTGCGGTCCACCTTACTATCACAATTTGGGAACATCTAAATCTTGCGCAGGATTATAATTCACTATCACAAAGCGATGGTTAATCCGGCCGTCTGAACTATTCATGTCAGCTAGTTGCTGAGAGGCAGTAAGTACTCCAAAAATGTGAACCTGCGTACATTATTTCAGATGTTTCATTCAGCAGCAACAGCTCACTTAACGACCTTGCTTTCATTTGGTTACACCCCTCTCACATCACTAATGACCGAGTAGGGCTACTAATAGGGACATACGTATCGCTGCATATTATCATTGTAACTAGCAAAGGTGTTAGTAGAGGGAGAACCGTTTTCGAATGAAGCTCAGAGGCGTGATTTAGGGTTGAATAAGTGGGCACTTTTTTGTCCCTGGCGAATCAATTACTTAGGTCCAAGGTGTAGTGCATATATATCCCGGGAAGCAGTAGTGTTTCTACCCCATTGAAATGTAAGATGCGGTACGAATCTACACGTCGGATTGCATTTTCCCCTCCAGGAATCTCCCCCAGCGAGGCAACCTCTCAGCTGGGACAAACTCGAAGCTCGCAAGTAGTGTCCCGACATGTGCGACAGTGTAGTGCATGTGTGAGTAAAGGGAGTGGAAACAAGGATGAAAAACGAAAGATAACGCACGATACATAGCCCGCTTCGGTATTCGCCTGGTATTAATAGAAGAAATCCCAGAGAACGACCGATCATATCAGCGAGCCGCTAGAATTATCTTCTACACCGGCTGAATTCGACCTATCTAGCTAGTGTCGAAAATCCGCCACCGTAGAGACTCGAACCCTGAAACCTCCCAGTTCACTATGCAGAGGCAACGGTAATGCCTCTTGAGCTATCGCAGTCAGTGGTTTAGGCTTGAGTTTTTTAAAACAAATTAAATCGCAAATCTGCAACATGGGACAACATCCCTTCCTAATGTACCAGTGTTACATCCCACCCCAAGTATTTTTATCTCTTAAAAATCCACATCTTTGACCGAGAACAAACCCTCGAACTCGGGTACAACAGATTTCAATTTCAAACCCGGATCGCCGATGATCGTTAGGCAGGTGGAGCGGCAGCGGCGGCGTGCCAGGCGTGACGACGGGCACGGGGCGGGGCCGGGGCCGGGGGCGGGGGCGGCGGGGCGGAACGGGCTGCGGGCGGCCGCCTCGCCCCGCCCCTCCCCGCCCCTCCCCGCCACGCCCCTGCGGCGGTCACGCCTTCCCGCCCGGAGATGAGAAAGGGTTTATGGACCTTCATCCGCGGGCTCTCTTGCACGCAGACTGCGCGCATTGAAAGGGGAGCGTGAGATCCGCGCGATGAGAGAAGGCCACGCGGAAGATCTCGACGGGGTCCACTGCGGCAGCGCTCCCCTCGACAACGGGATGCAACACTAACTTGTTTTTTAATAATAATTTATTATTGTTTGATAGTACACATTTCAGTAATAAATTACTCCATCATGTGTTTTGATGGCTTACATTATAACTTAAAATAACTACTTAATACAACTACACTACTCTTGGTGTAGGAAACTACAAGAGCCCCTAATTTGAACAGTTTACGGAGAAAATTTGCAAGAAGGCTTCGAAAGGAAATCTGCTTTTAATTCTGGTTGGGAGTTCATTTGACGAGGCCAAGTTGTAGTGGACTGCTTGGTTTATTGTATTCAGGTTGGAGTAAAAATTGTTGGAGAGGTGGGCGATATGTTTGATAATCTGTGATATATTTAGTTCTTTATGATGTTGGGCGTTTGAAATGAACCATGGGGCATGTGTTGCTATTCTGAGAAATCTATTTTGCACAATTTGAAGTTTATTGATATTGGAGATAGATGCGTTGGTCCAGATGGGGCATGCGTACAGCATTAAGGGTCTGACTATTGCTTTGTAAAGTGTAATGGCATTTGTTAAGGATAAACAACTTTTGAAGTTGATAAGGGGTCTCAAACTTGTGAGTCCACCACACTGACACTGGTCGCTGTGACAGTAAAGAAAACGTTCTTATTGGTCAAGTGATCCAGTGATTGGGAGATTACGGATTCTGTCCCATAAATGTATTTGATGGGGCTGTTGAGTTTGAGGTGGCTGCCGGAATCAAATACCGGAAACAGAGCAGCATCCTATAGGACGGACTGCGCGCAAACTTTCCTTCCCATTCTATTCCCTTCTTCTCATCTCCTACAATCCGGACTGGGACCTGTGTTGGAGTACGTCTCCTCCTTACTCACCCCGTAAATAACAGACACACTCCGGTGAGGAGGCCATGCACGAGCCTATTGCACGAGCCTAAAACTTGGAGAAAAGAAAATATTAGTTAAACATTTTCGCTGACTCCTTCCAAACATTCATGCAAAACAACTCCAGGTAAAATGTAAGTAGAACTGACAATGGAATAGTCGTATTTGGTTTATATAGAACTGTAGTTTCCAAAAATTCAATTAATATTAATTGTACATTTTAATAAAGCAATGAGCACTACGAAAATTGCACAAAATTATTTAGTAGATTTAAAAACATATTGAGAAAGTATAGTAAAATACTCATGTATAGGTAGTATTTTCTCTCGGCACAAAGGAACAGAAAAGCTTGGATTTCGATAGTAAGCACAAGACAATTGAAAGTGAAATCTATCACACAAATTCACGATTTTCTAGTTTAGAGGGACATTCTCGGACTCCCACAGAGTTCCGCAAATCACAAATCCCACTTTGAAAATCATTGAACGTACATTCTTGCCCGTATTTTACGCAAAAGTACGCGAAAGGTAGTAATAAAATTTTCGAGAATTTGCCTTATTTCAATATCTATTTTTAAGGAACAGACTATTAAGGGAAAAAATCTCTATCTTTAATATTTTAGTTGTAGTAAGACTCCGAAAAAATTTTGAACTTTTGCAATTTTCGAAAAATCAGGATTTTCAACAATAATCAGACCTGCACCTTTGTCTTAAACGTCCTTCACATTATCCAACAACAAAACTTAATCAAAAACGATGGCGCCATTTTTTTTTTGGAAATTTGTAAAATGTACCAGGGTCTTTATGTAAAGTACTGCCCAAAATTTAAATATAGGTTTGTAATTCAAGGGACCGCGACATCGACCAGATCAACTCGAGGACATCAATTCTGGAGAAAATCGGCTGAAAAGTTTAGCCTCTAGCGTTGTTCACAGACATAAGCACAGACATAAGGACAGACGGACGAAAGGATAGACGTTTTGCCATCATTCGATTTTTCGGTATCAAGGACCCACAAAACATGGACTCTGGGTACACCATGTGTTACAGGATTTTTTTGTATATATAGCAACTGGATTTTGCCACTTTTTCGTTACCAGGGCCCTGTAATAAGAGTTTTTCTACCGAAAATTCGCCTTTTTTCGCGTAGCATTACATTAACTTTCTCTCTACTTCGATAGATAAAGTAATGAACAACCTTTGAAAATACTTTTCCTAGAGAATATGAAAATGAATTCACGAAATAGTTATACCTATTCAAAAACAATTTCGGAAGTTCAGCGTTTCTTTTATTATATTTTACTAGCATTGTTAATTCTTTCTTTTAATTCTTTCGTAATAAAGACAGTCTAATGCTATTTTGTTTACAAAACAAATAGTCCGGTTTTATTATTATTATTATTATTATTATTATTATTATTTTATTTGCGAATCAACCACTTCTGACCACGCTACACGTTCTCTTCCGAGCATAGTCATATTCTATCCCGGAGAGAGATAAACGTGTCATTATGGGGATCATCTTTTTCGGCTGCATCTGTTGGTAAAACAAAGTTGTTAAGCCTTGAATTATCATGGCTTATATTAGGTGATATGATGATAATGATGATGATGATGAGAGGTGATCATGACTTTGAACCATCCCAACCAACCAAGCATTAGCTTGTATGACCGAGGGAAACCAGGAAAACCCCAGTGAGGATGGCCGACTGGGGGATCGAACCTGGCCTCCCGACTGCGAATTCATAGCGTCACGTACTGAGCAACTTCATTCAATTACATTATTATTATTATTATTCCATTACATCACGACTAAAGATGTTACGAGTCGGCTGAATATAAAATCTACTCCAGGTTGCAACCAGCTACCTAAGGAGCAGATCCGGTGACTATCAGTGCCTCTACAATAATTTACGCAAAATGTGGGCTGTTCCAAATAAAGCAATTTCTTGCACTTCCCAGTCTTTTGAATTACCTGGGAGTTTAGACAAGTTCTTACTCAAATTTTGCGGAATAAATCCCAGAGCTCCGATAACTATCGGGACGACCTGTGCTTTTACGCCCCACATTCGGCTGATCTCGATTTCCAAACTCTTGTATTTAAGACGTTTCTCTGCCTCCTTGGTAACGACGTTTTGATCGCAAGGTACAGCAACATCGATAAGTAAACACGATTTTTTCGCCAAATCCCGGATAACTATATCCGGTTTGTTTGCCGCTATCGTGCGATCAGTTTGAATTTGTTGGTCGTACAATATCGTACACAATCCAACAGAAGTCACCGGTTTTGGTGAGTGTTCGTACCACTTGGGGCATGTGTTTGGAACTTCGAGGGCGGTACAGATCTGCCAGTGGAGGTAGCTACACACCCTGTCATGTCTTTTAAGGTATTCGGTCTTTGCTAGGATTGGACAAGCTGAGACAATATGATCAATGGTTTCTACTTGCTCCAGGCAAATGCGGCATTTATCATCTTGGGAAATTTTGAGAACCGCTTTATCATAATGTCGTGTTCTCAAGGCCTGATCTTGGGCAGCTATTACAAGTGCTTCCGATTCTGGCTTCATTCTTCCCCTTTTAAGCCACATAAATGATTGATCTTTATTGATCTGCACCTTGTCCATTCTTTTTAGGTATTGTCCGTGGAGTGGTTTGTCTCTCCACGATTTCTTTAACATTTTTTGTGTCTCACACTTCATGTTTAGCAGCATCAGAAGTTCAGTGTCTGTGTTATTCGACGTGTCTTGCCTAGTTTTCTTCGCAATGCTTCTTGCTACACTAACAATGCCTCTGTTTCCCATTCTTCGGTCAGATTTCATGACCTGCCTCATTAGAGGGTCATCTTGATGGCTGACTACATACTTCCCCAACCCAACTATTGCGTTGTGCCAGGAGGCCTCAATTTGTCTGAGGCCTCTTCCTCCTTCCTTACGTGACACATAAAGTCTATGTATCAGCTCGAGGGTGGGAAACATGATGCATTGTTAGCAGTTTTCTGGTTTTTCGATCCATGGTGCGAATTTCTTGCTCAGTCCAGTCCACTAGTTCGAAACTGTATTCGGCTACAGGTACAGCCAAACTACCTATTGCAGATATTTTATTCCTGGAATTCAGAGCGGAGTGCAGGACAAGTCTCACTCTCCTATAATACTCCCTACGAATTCTCTCTTTCATTCTATCATTCGAGATGGTTTCACATTCTTCAATGCCCAGATATTTGTAAGTTTTACCTGGCTCAAGATCTTGAATCACAGTGTGCGTATCAATTTCAATGTTCTCAGACGTTGTGAGTTTCCCTCTTTTTAAATTGATGTTTGCACACTTGTCAAGACCAAACGTCATGCAGATGTCATTGCTAAAGTCATTCACGACTGACAGCATTTGGGAGAGAATCGCTTCATTCTTCGCAAACACTTTCAGATCATCCATGTAAAACAAATGTGATACTGGCCTTTCATCACCATGGAGCTTAAAACCAAAGTCAGCTTGCGACAACTGTCTCGATAGTGGGATCAAACTAATGCAAAACAGCAGAGGGGATAGTGAATCTCCTTGAAAAATACCCCTGTTAATCTGAATACTTCTGAATACTTAATCTTATTATTATTATTATTATTATTATTATTATTATTATTACGTTTCTCGACTTCAATCTGAAAACTTCAGCCATTTACTTAAAACCTGCAATTAGCATGAGTATGCATCAGAGTTTTTTTCTCCTCTTTGTTCTCATCGAACGGAGATCGACTTTCACTCTTGCGCAATTCGTTAAAATCACACGAATTCATATTGCTTGGATGACTCGCCGGTTTTTCCCCCAATGGAGCCCGAAGCGTCGCGAGCGAGCTGTTTTTGTCCTCATCAGGGCCTGATCCATCGCGGGATGCCTCGCAACCCGTGACAGGATGTCGAGGTCCGATGAACCGATGCCCCTCCGAGAAGTGTCGTGCTGCTCCTTGGCCCCCGGATGCACGACGGGGCAGCCACTCGGAGCGGAGGCCCGCATGGGGCACTCTTTGCAACGAAACAATCTACGGCGTACAACGCAAAAGAGTTTCAGAGAAAATCTGCATCCCGTAATTCCGTAGCAGAAAAAATAATCTTCATAAACACAATAATCAAACACAAAAACACACAATCATCAAACACAAAATAAACACAAAAATCACAATAAAATCGGAAGCTGCAATAGGAAGCTTCGTGTCACATGCTTCTTTCAGTAGGTAAAAAGAAAATTCCACTGCGTGTTTCATTCGGATGTTTTTTGTAGTACAAATAAATGATGATTGAATGTTTCAAAAACTTAAACCGGACATATTTACGCATTTTTATTTGGATTTATACTTGTTTTGAATCCTGGACCAGTGGCCCAAGGCAATTAACGCACATGTCAGAGACGCGATGGGAGGAGACAAGGATTCGAGCTCTACCTCGACCACTGACATTTGTCCGTTGTTTATCGCGTGGGAGTGTTCGTATGTGTGCTTTATCACGGATAGCGTCGCGTTCTGCTGACCCCGAGTGATGGTTTTCATAAGAACCGCCAAAGTTTTTGTTTTGCAAAAATAACACATAGTTTGAAATGTACGGTCCGAAATCACAGAGAACGTGTTCCCTTGGGCCCCTTGTCCCGCAGCGGGGCGGGGGTGGGTCGCGCGGCCGGGGCGGGGACCGACGCGCGTTGCCGCCGCCAGGGTTGAGTGACCGCGCAGCCTCAGCCAAGGCCGGCCGAGGTTCTCAGCGGGCCGCTTGTGGCTGGCGGGTCCTGCTTGGGAACGCGCGTCACTCCGCCCTGCGCTGCGCCGGCCGGGACACTGGGGCTGGGAAGGCGGCGTACTCGTGGTTGCATGATGGCATTGGGGTTGGTGACGGTGGCACAGAGGCAGGGGCGGTGGTGGTAGCTGAGGCGGAGGCATCAGGGGGGGCGGCGGGGATGGTGTCGGTTGTGGCGGCGGCTGAGGGGGGTTGCTTCGGCGGAGGCTGTGGGTAGCTGGAGGTGGTAGTGGGTGTGGCTGTGATAGGGGCGGGGGAGATGGCGTCGGCGGGGGGCCTTCCTTATTGCGGGAGAGCTCGCAGCGGGGTTCCCCAGCACAGCGGGCCAGCCCCCGCTGTCCCCGTAAATCACCGCGCTATCCGAAGCAAATCTCCTGAGGAGTAGGCTCTTCGGAACAACGGCATCCTCATTTGCAGTGATATGCTCCTTTCCAATTCCAATTTGATGCAAGATTATCATTACTTTAACAAACTTGAAACGCTACTACATACGCTAGTTCATAGTTTATCGAATTATTGATAACCGTTACGTAATATTATATGGCAATTTCTATTCTATTAACACTTCAGCTATCGCTCAAAAAAAATACGATATAATTAAAAATAACGCCAAAACTTCTCAAATTTTGAAAAAGGTGTACATTACATGATTTTACCCATTTACATAGATCTAATCATCGAAAAAATTAGGATAAATAATATCATTGAAAAATAACTCTGACAAAGAAATTAGTCGAACAATAACTTCAAAAACTTGAGATGAATTTAAAGAAAAAACTGTGGCCTCATGCATATTACCTACTTTAATCTACGGATGCCAGACTTGGCCCTTAACCTCTGCACTAAAAAATTAAATTAACAAGATATCAAAGAAAAATTAAAAGAAAAATAATGAATATTACTCTGAAAGATCATATACCAAGCGAAGTCACAGGAAAGAAAACAAAAATACAAGACGCATTACAACAAGCCGAAAAACTACAATGGAAATGGGGCGGGCATGTCATTAGGCAAAAAGATTGCGATGGGAACATGCAATAACTTTGTGGTACCAGAGATCAAATTGGAGACAAGGAAGACAAAGCAAAAGATAGCAGGACAGCTTTATAGAGTCGCAATGGACAAGGGTAGCTCAAGATAGGGTGAAGTGGTAGTCGTTTATAAAATAAAAAAACAAAAATTGTTAATATGCTTAACCAGACAAATATCATTAAGACTCATAGTATACCTGTAAATTAACAGCCATAATTTAAATTATTACTACAACTTTAGATTTTAAAATTGTAATGATAAACTTGCAATTGTAAAACAAAACACAAACACATGTACAAGAATAGGTGTGCCTAACTACAAGGCAACCCTTGTAGAGTTAACTTCCCTTTATTGGGAGGAATTCTTCCCATTACGGAACATTTAATGGCTAAAAATAAAATGAGAATAAAGTGGTAAATAGATTGCTTTAAGGAAGAAATATCGAACTTCAATATTAAGGGCATATGTAAAAATTGAAGTCACCATATAACTCAAAATTGCACGAAAACTATTAATATTTTCGAAAACGTTTACATTAAATGAATCTGTAATTTCAATAAGAAGCATGAGTCACCTTTTTTCACAAATTGAGTTTTGAACATTATCTATTTTCTTGAAGGTCGATACATCGTATGGTGTACAACGGACATCAGTACCATTAACCCAGTCTCAGTTACAGACAGGTCAAATGCTTGTTGACTGTTCAAAGGGCGTGAGTTGTTAACTCATTCCCATTCTGTTCTCAACAGTTGCTGGCTACCTGAATTAAAAAGAGAACATCCTCGTATTCGCTGCACAAAATGAGCTATTGGTTCTTTTTCTGGCAGAGGTTAGGAGTACATTTTTTTTTTCAGATTGTGTTTGTGTTTAATATTGTGTTTAGTTACCTGGGTAAGTAAAAATTATTAATGTACAGAGTAACATATACGTCTTCGTACTATGGAAGTTTGTCGCCTGAATTCCTACATCTCTGAAGACACTGCTTTTTGTTTGATTAAGAGGGTAATTACGTCGTCAAACACATATATCGTGAATGTTGTGTGCATCTCGTGAAAAATGAATCACACATGCAAGTATCAAGTAAATGCCACAGAAAACAATGAAAGTCAACAGTGAGAAGCTAGAATCTCCTATTTACATGCGTAACCCTGACATATAAGAAATCTTTTTTCCTTAACTTTATTGCTTTCATCCCTTTCCAGTCGATTATAAGTTGAAGGACGACTACCTAATAAATTACAATTTAAAAGGAGATATGACTTTTTATTCAAACAACAAAACGATGTTATTTTAGTTTTCATTGTATTCAATAAAAAATGGAATTAATATACTTGTTTTTACATGGAGTAACACATTGTGAATTTACTAAGAATCAGGACGCTTTGAATCCAGCAAAAAACAGAATTAAACATATTTTTCAGTTACTAACATGACATAATTAATGCATATCACATTACGTGATAACTTGTCAATCGAGTTAAATTAATCACTATCATCAGATAAGCACGAAAACTTGGAGGACGTATTTGAATCATCAATTCCAGCGCACCCACCGACAGCTGTATCTCTTCATTTATCTGAACACGAACAATAAAACGCGCGAGCGCTCCTTTGTATTCTGGCCGCAAGGCTACTGCTCTTCCCACAAGTGAAGGTAACCTGTACGTACGCAGGTTAGGAACCCCCCCCCCCCATCCCCCTTCTGCTGTACTTGGGCTTGCGCGTTCTTGAGCCTCGTTGTGTCTTGTTATCTCCACAACGGCCGTGAAATTTGCGCCCCGTGACCCTATTTTGGAGAACGGGAAGCCGCTACCAATGCTGTAATACGCGCAAGTTTTCTAGAGTCCGGGAATATGTACTCAAACTTCTTTACTAATATTAGTTTAATTAATTATTATATTAGTTTTACTAATGATAACAACGAGCTTTATTGACAAAATCTGAAAATCAGAAATGTTCACTCCCTTTGTAACGTCTCAATCGTTAGTCACAGGTGCAGCATCGACTTCTCGACTGCTTATTCTTATGACAAATGATAGCGTTTCTCAACAATAAAAATAATTTAATCGCAATACTTCCGTTTTACAGGTTCACAAGTCATATCAACTTCTCCAAACATTAAAAATGTATTATTGCTAATGTCTTGAGCAAATCATACGTAAAACTCACAGGAGAACAATCTCGTCTCCTCGGGGCTTCCGATCTCGTCTACACAAACTCATAAAGCGTTCTGCTTGTTTATCCAGTCTTCTGACATGATACCCCGTATCTGAGCCGAGAAAAATTACAAAATTAACCTGGTACATTACACCGTGTAATAGAAAATATTTTGCATTGAAAAACGAACAACATAATTGATATATTAGTCCCGTCGGTCGGATCTTAGATCTTGTGTCGGCTGGAACGGTGCCACGGTGTTGGGAGATACCTGGTTGGAGAAAACCGGGCAAGCCGTCGGCGCCGGATCCCGCCATCAGAGGAGGGGATCACCGCCATCATCCGCGGTAAAAACACAGGAGCAATGACCTTACCAGTCGACGCTCCCGAAATCACTAATCAAAAATCAAGAAATCGCGCGCGGATAATACGCAAGGTGCGCGCGTGCAATTGAGTTTTCGTTAGCGCGGCATAGAGTCCCTAGATACAGAGAGTAGCGCATTCCATTGTTCCACAAATCCCGCCATTTTATATTCAGTTGCCAGGAGAATTGGATCTGTGAGATATTCTGTGTGTTGAGAACCACGAATCTACCCCAAACAAATATTAATATTCTTGAAAATCTTCATAACGTTGTCAATTGCTAATTTTCTTTCAGTTCCTGATCGCTGTCTAGCGGGGCTATCGAATGAGAGGATATTAAATGGCGGCGGTTGCGCTACTCTGTATCTAGGGACTAGCGCGGCGCTACCGCAGGCGCCGCCGCCGCCGCTGCGCCGCGACCTTTCCCTTCAAGCGGAACGCCGCGCCGGGGCCGCCCTCGCCGCCGCGGCCGCAGGTGCGGCGGTGGCGCTGCAGGAGGCGCTTAGCGAAGCGTCGCACACAGGGTCGAAGCGGGTTAAATGGCGGAAAATGTAGGATTAGACGAAGGACGGGGCGTGGAAACCCTCGTGTCTCTCAAGTGAGAGGGTGAGTGGGTTTCGTATCGGGCGCGTCAACTACTAAAGGCGGCTCCACACATTCGCTATGCGGCGAACAGCGAGCAGCCGCTCGCCGAATCCCGAGTAGTGTGGAAGGGTCGCTTGCTATTTGCCGAGTGACGAACATTCGGCGCTCGCCTTACCCACCGCATGTCGGTCTTTTGGACACATCAAAGGGAGCGAACATCCGCCGAACACATCAGCTGGTCGGGATCGGGCGAGCAGTAGCTCGCTGCTCGGCGAATGCCGAGTGTGTGGAGTCACCTTAAAGTTATTGGTTGCACGCCAGAGTAGTGCATGTTATATCCCTCTAGGTGGCGGTGCTTCACCTCGCCAGAGAAAATGGGAAATAACGATTTTTAGATGAACTGCGTAGATAAAGCAACCATAATTTTACCCGATCTACTGATACTACTATATGGGATTTCAGCTTGCTTTGGTCCCTAGAATTTTCAATATGGCGGCCATTCGGTTCTGCCAACTTCGAAAATGTATATGAAGCTAGACTTCGGCGCTACATTCAAATATACGCAATTCTCAGAATACTCCACTGCATTTTTCCAATTTGTCCAAAGCTGACTCCTCAAAAATTAAATAATGTATTCATAACACATTATTAAATTTAAGATATTGAACCTCATTTTCCTTGTATTAAATGTGTCAATGAATTTAGATAATTAAGATACCTGTTTTAAAGCCTGCTTCCAAAGATTTATGGCCTTTTCCATTCTGAAGCAAGATTTTCTAAGGACATTCTTATTGAAGAATCACTTTGACTGAGATCACATATTTTCAGTTGAAACTGTATTAGGGAGTAAGCCTCGAAACAGTCTGCCCTTCAGTTCCCAGCAATTTATCAACTATACACCTGTGGGTAATTACTTTTAACACTTGAAAAAAATTAAATTATATGATAACTGCTTAAATCATTTTAATAGAATTAATGAAGGTGAATATAAAAAGATGAAAATTAAAATGCAAGAATAATAAATACAGCATTTACCATGTATCCTGACAATTATTTTTAAAATATTCACATTTTGCACAGAACGTTAGCAATATTGATTTTATTTTACTTATGATACCAACATTACAGATCTGTTCATGGGCTTTCTGGCCAGGCTTCATAAATCTTTGTTCTCATTGTATACTATATACACTCCTTTCTTTGGGTCAGCCATGACTGTAAAATAAAAAAATTCAATAAATATAATAGTTATATAATTACATTAATACTATACAAACGTATTGCATAGTGTAATGTATAATATAATATAGGTTTACATAGTAAATACTGTCCCACATTTAAAATACTAAATATATTTCCACGGGAGTGTGAAAGTATCAAAGTATGTCATCAGTAATTGTATGTTCAAAGCAATATAAATCTGCTTATGATTTATTGAATATGAATTGCTAGAGCATGGGGACAAGGTAACATGAATTGCTACCTTGTCATACATTGTTTGAAGCAATTCTCTTTGACAGATATTATTGTTATTATTTTTACAATTGATATTATTATTACTACTAATACGGCTGACAAAAATAATTCTCCTGGATAATTTACATCATTTTTTCTGTATAAACAATATAATTACTTCGATTTTCCAAACAAAATTCTTTTAAGAATTCTGAAAAAAGAAGGTTAAGATCCTTGGAAAAACAAGTATCATAATTGCCTCTGATATTCTCCCAAGTTTCTTTTTCTGAAAGAACTTTCCCTGTAAAGAAAGTTTCCTATTATTTCTTCTTTGCAAACTATACCCAATACAAAGTACAAAAATATACACTCATATGTTGCATGTTATCATGAGTTTTTTATATATGAATCTTGCTATTGCTTTCTTCACAACCATCTAAGTGATCTGACGCAGTACTGACTTCACAATACTGAAAGAATATTGTGAAGTCGATATAAACTGCATTTTAGCGATTCACAAACATTTGTAATGTTATTTTATTCACATATGACTTCATTATTAGACCAAACAACATGAATTAAAATATGTTCAATCACCGTGTGTGCTACAATTTCCAATTTATAGATATAACCAAAAACATACAAAATACCTGCATGTGGTAATGCACAAATAATCTATACGTTAGTACAAAAATTTAAGATTTGTCGTATTTCATAAACATCTTACCTGAAATAAATATGCCACTGCACATGTACGTTCGTAATTCGTTTTCTTCATCCATTCTCGTTCTAATTCGCTTTTGAAATCTCATATAGAGCAATAACATCGTATCTTTCTGTACTATTTAATATTCTTTGTTAAACTTTAACACAATTTGCATGCGTCATTTTAACACACTTACGTGGCATTGTTTCCACTATCTCGTTTAAAAATTCAAAAACAAATAATGCGATGAGAATATCAAATCAAAACGACAAATTCAATTAAAAAATTGTAAATATGCTTCTACGCCAGCTTCTACGCGTCCAAGAGTGCAGTTTTGAACATGTTGGTAGAAAAGAAAACAAATGATGCCAACCCCAGCTAAACAAAGTCTTTTTCGGCGTGTATATGCCAACACATGAGGAGTTTCGTTGACGGTTGACTCCTCTGAACTGGACCTGTACTAAACTTTAAGTGTAACGAATAGTCCCTAAACCAATGTCGTTAGAATAACGGGTGATATTCATGAAGTTGGTATGATACACTTTCTCTGGGACCATTTGAGCCTGAAAACTCCTATATTAATCGTCAGGTTAAATTTGAGCTCAAAAAAACTTATTTATGCGACATACTGTTTTTCTTACGCGTTCTACCATGTGTGCATACTTCGTTTTGTTTTATATTCTCAAAACCTAGTAACAAAAGTGGTTAGGGGATCGAGGATGAAGGGAACATCGACGTTGTATCTATTTTATCATTTTCCTGAAGCGAGTTCTATATCACCTCTAAAGAGAAATATTATCTCTCCTTACTTGAAAAATAAATTTGGAAAACTATAATGAGGATTACATTAACGCATTGCTTCTTATTATTTGGATCAATATTGATTAGAATGTTTCTATACGAGTGGTCGTGCAATTGTGCACAGTAGGCGAAAAATAAACATTATCTCCGCAACTATGGACCATTTGTCCGTCACCAATGTTGTTGTTTACCAATGCCTCATTTACAGCTGTAAATTAGCGTACGAGTACCCATATATATTTCCCTCATCATATTTGCATTTGCTTCTCTGACTGATTTTCAGGCTATGCAAATTTATAAAGTGTGTACAGCTGAGTATATAAACGAAGAAAAACTACCAACTTCTAATGGCATGACAAAAATGTTTTATGGGATATCGGATTATCGGAACCTGATTTTAGAATTACCGAACTGAAAATTCATCTAGTTTTTACATGCTTTAAACACATTAAAAATCTAAGAAGCCTCTCGTTCAATTGAGCGATATTCCACTAACAAATATAGATATTTGTCTGCACTTTACCTAATTCAGGACCATATCATTAATTCATCCGTTATTCTATGAGAATTGCAAAGTCAAATATGCTACATTTTAAACTACAAAAATAAAATATTACTGCTACAGAAAGTGTCAGTTGATGTTTCTGTAGTTTCGCATACCTACTTTCAGGGGGTAAAACATTAATTTATTATTGTGGATAAATGTGGTCCATAGGATTCTGTTCAGTTTACTAAACTGTTTGCGATTCTCTGAATTCTTTCCAATATTTCTTGCACAATCGTTTATATTTTTTTAAAATGAAAATAACACTCCGAGCACCAACTGCTGAAAATGTTTTGGAAGGTATGGAAAGAAAATTACTTGGAAGGAATCGTCGGATTCCGTGATAGGATTTCCGACATTTATTCAATGCTAGATGAATTCCGGAGCATTAGCTTAACAAACTGACTACAGATTGAGCTCTATTCTTTCTTCCTCAACTTTGGCCCCTCCTCTCCCGTTATACAAATACGGACTATCACGCAGGTCGGGAGAGCAGCCGAAAGCTTAGAGCTTTCCCGGGTTGAGGCGGTGCCCGCTGGGGAGATTCATGTAGATGGGAACACCCCTGCAAGCTGGTGTGCATGTCGGCACCGGATCTTCCCGTCCTATCTGGGAAAAGCACTATCATCGCCCAGGATATAGCAAGCACTACGTTTGTGGGACTAGTGTCCTAAGTAATGGAATCCATAAACACTCATTACTCGAATTTAATGAGAAGTGAAACTCGCAGTTTATACAAACTACGAGTATGTCAACTGTTTCTCATGTCGAATGTTTTCACGAAACGCAGAATCCGTCATCGTGCGGATAGGTCGTTCATTCACCGACTCCACGTGGAGGCTGCGCGCCCGTCATTTCGCCGCTGTCCTTTTGTGTATTTCGCGCGCGCGCCTTTCTTTCTCGGGCATCCCGTTCGTTGTCGGGCGTGGGCGGTGTCGCCCGGCAGGCGGGTGGGCGGGCGCGTGCCGTCGCCCACAACGGCCTCCGCGGCGGCGGCGGCGCGGCGCGCTGTTGTGGCCGCACAAAGGCGGGCGGGCGGGCGGGCGAGCGCGGGTGACACGCCCACGCCCCGACAATCGATTCCTCGCGGCCGCCACAATGCACACGCGCGGGCGGAGCGACACTTGGCGGGCGTCTGGCTGGCTGTGCGACGCACGTGGAAATAGTTTCGGGCGAAAGATTGTCGTTTGATTGAGAAATTAAAAACACTTTTGGCCTGGCCCTCTATTTACTACCAGGTGGATCCGTACGAACATTCCGTGCTTTGTAAATTATTGTTTAATTTGCTTCATATTGGAACAATTTAAAAGTAAAAATTGTTTCATTCCTTTTTGGAACTTTGGAACCCAAGTTTTTGACAAACCTTCAAAAATGCAATAGATAATTCCAAAAAAGGTATATTGTGTAGGTTGAGCCAAAAGAAATTCCACTCCTGTAGAAACATGAAAATCCTGTTTTAAAAGCAAAAAACTCATATTTTCAGTGTTATGTTCGTTGGTAAAGTGAGTTTCAGCCTAATGACTATTGTAAAATCATACGCATCCGATTTTCCCATCGATGTATACGAGGGAGTAATTTCCTGTTCAGCTGTAGCACACTTAAAAATCTTTGTGTGATGATTTATTGCAAATAGTAAAAAACCATTATATTTCCTGAGAATATTATGAAGAGAGAGGATGATACATGTCAGTTTCATGTTGTTGATATTTTGATAAGCTTTGTTATATTGTATTTGTCTTAATGCATTCTTTTGTATCCGCTTCCTCTGTACATAAGTATAACATTTTGCGCCAATGTAACTTTTTGTGTCTTAATGAATATCTATAATACATTACAATGCTTTAAAGTATTGGTACCGACATTATTCATTTTCATGAAACTTTATTAAGCCTACATCACTTTCACGCTGACCATTTGCTTCGCCGATCTTCAAAATTCGTCGAAAAAAGCATCACAACGGTTGAAAACAAGTTTAAATTCCACTGCGAAAAACAATCCTTCTTATCGTCAGACTCTCGAGTAAAAACGGATTTTTTGCTGATCTACAATATTTTCATTGACTCGGATTCCACCTTGGCTCTCTCATTGCCCTCTTTACCATCAATTAATGCTAAATCTAAAGAGATTTCAGATAGAGGGAATCGTCTCCGCATTGAGAATTTTTTATGAAATTATGTAAATGTTATATATGCTAAAAATATAATTATTTGTTTTTTTATTATCAAAAGAGTATTTCGCTGACATAACTTTCGTTTACTCCGTGTGAAGATACTGCGTTTCAGATTTACAGCTTTTTAAGTAAAGAAAGCACGTGTTGGGAACGATGGAGGAAGTTGCTGGTTAGACATTCGGTTAGATGAATACCAGATATTTTGGGAAGAGACCGCAATCGCATCTTGATTCAATCGTGGATCCAATCACTTGCTTCACTAATCTCAAAGGGACCGAATACTAATCTAATTGTGCGATGGGTCTGCGGATAGCAGAGGGAGAAGTTGCGACAGATCGAAGGGGCAAAGACAGTAAACGTATTTGGGATGTCAGGATTCACTACTGACTTACAATACAAAATTTTCAGAACTAAAGAAAGTTATCAATTACAATATAAGGTGTCTCAGAATAAATGAGGGCATAATTCTAGGACATGTAGGGAGTCGAAGATAATTACTGCCAATAGACAGGATTGATTGATTGACCGGGCGCGTTAACGGCTAAGGTCATTATTCCCGTAAGTGTAGTGCACGTTGCCCGTCTGGATGTGGAGGTGATCTCCACCACTGGATGGTGAAATCCGGCGCCGATCTACCTGAAAGCGATCTCCCATCAGCGCGGCACCGCCTCGGCCGGGACAAGCTCTCGAAGCTCCCGCCTGGTCTCCCGACAAGTGTGATAGTGTAGTGCATGTGATTGTGTGTGTGTGTTTAAGTAAGGGGTGAGGATATAACAAGGAAGAAAAAGGAAAGATCACGCGCGTCCGTAGCCACTTTGTTCAAGTACTGCTCTGGCATCCGCTGGTGTTGACTGGAATAAACACGAAAAACTACCGATCAGAGCAGCAGTCCACTAGAATTCTCCTCCAGGCAGCGACTGAATTCGACCTAGCTGACCAGCTTCGGTCGAAAACCCTTCCTCTGTCGGGACTCGAACCAAGGACCTTTCGGTCAGAGGCACGGCAGTGACATCAGCTGATGCCTTGAGTCGCCTTTGCCGGTCCGATAGGATGTGAGAAGTCTTACAACTAGGTAACACATGTGATATTTACCCCTGATTGGTAGGCAACTTATCTTGCACTCACCGTGCAGTTTTAAACATTATTGGAAGGTGAGTTGCCTTCCAATCATGGACAAATATGACACGTGTGACTTCCTGATATATCTATTCGCAATAAGTTATCAACTCCCTCTGCCCTAGAATTTTGTAACATTTACTCTGAGACATCCTGTAGTTGCTTCTAACAGAATTCCGAAGCTAGGGAGATGGCGGCGGTGGATACGATGCAGATAACTACAGTCGGGAGAAAAAGTTCTGGAAAGGAATATCCGAAAGAAACAGCATTTTGCATCATAGAGCCTCATATATCGGAAGATGTATCCCTCCGTTGAAACGCGTTATTTTAAAGATGTTATGACCACATGAAGAATAAATCTTGTGGGAGTATAATAATAAAAGCAAGTGAGGTATTCAGTCCGAAACGAAGAGGGTTATCTGACACGGGAAGGAATCTTCTTTCAACAGGAAGAACTCGGAAACTTTAGGTGAAGGGTACCAATTTTCCCTTTCTACCCACGGCGCGCCGCCGAACCGCCGCGGCGGTTCAAAATCGTCGAAGAATTGTAAGGGAGGAAGGCGTGAATAGAAATGCCAGTTAACTGTGCGCGTCGTTTCTCAGCACGTCCTGGCCGAGGAAGTCTTGCTACCCAGCCTTTCACTGCTTTTATATGATAATAAGAAACGTGATTGCGAAACAGGTACTTCAAATACATTTTGCTCCAGCCCTGAACGTTGCTAATTGTTCCTTGGCTTTTACTCTTGGATGAAACATTTTATATGAATGTAATGCAATCAGGAGAGAGAAGAGTAGATAGGGACCACCACATAAAAGTACTGATTTTTGCTCTTCGCTGAATTGTAAATGCGTCATTATAATGAATTTTTGTGTTTATCCTGTGACAATGCAAAATGATTGCGAATTGTTGAACACAGTTTAAAATAATGACTAAACAACAATATATCTATATCGAAGCTCGTTATTCCTTTTGAGAAGTAAACTAGCCCTCATTAATATCGGTGACTACAAGCATATGGCGAATTCATACATACGTGTTTTACACTTAATCATTTTTCCTAGAAACCTTAATTAGTTATTCAAACACAAGAACGCTACTTTAATATATTTACCTAACAGACTTACGAGATTGCAATGTTTTTGCTGCTGTCTCATTTCTCTGTGTATTTGCTTATCCATATCTTGGGTGTTAATGAGTTGGAGGTAGCATGAAGGATTCTTAATGTCATTTTAACAAGTTATGGAAATGTCCGCAATTCAGCCTGAATGTTTTGAAGCATTCAATGAAGTTTTGTTATGTTAAAAAAGTGATAGGTATGATTTTTCTTCATTTCATTTCTATCTTTTGCTTTTAATGGGAAAACAGTCCTCTATACTATACACAAACTTCCCAAATCGCATAAATAGGGCAAATTAGGACAATCGGATCTTTTGAAAATTAATGTCGTCTTCAGATTTTCTGATGTCTATATTGTAATACTAAGAATGTTGTGTACATGTTAGCTATTACTTCGAATCAATTGGGCGAATCATCTTCACAATAATCGATGCCGTCGTCAATAAAGGTTTGAGATTGTTGAGATTTTATATAATCATGCTGATCGTTATTCATTAGAATCATCATTCTATCAGAAAAAGTAGGCAATTTGAGCCGCATTAAACATTTCAATGTATCGCCTGTCTATTAAGCGTTACTACACTCAGTTATTAATAAGGTAGATTCCAGATTTCTAGAGGAAATACCCTTTAATTTTTACATTATATAAAAGTAAAATAGTACGGATTTTCAGCGCTATTTCATTTTTATAACATTTTTTATAACATTTCTACAACAGTGTCCCTTCTGAAGTTGTGTCGAAACTCACAGTTAAGATTTTCGTACTATAGCTGAGTAGTTTGGGCCTTCATTTAAATTTTTTTATTTAATCATCTTTTCATTATAAATAGGCTTTTCGAAATGACAGATGAACCGTATGATACCGCTTGAGAACCATTAGGCCTGAGCAAAATGAACCTTAACCCATTATTGCATGAAGTTTTCTGGCAAATGTTTGGGGGAAAAGATTGTATATCCATGTATTATACATCTAAAAGACATACTGTGTGAATTATCAAAATTTTATTCTGCACCGTTTCCAAGAAAAACGTGATCCGATAAATCGGATCACATGCATACAGTACTCTTAAGTGGGGCTGCCTGGTTATGCCTTCAGTAAAAAGGACACTGGTGAAATTCCCGTGTACTAAGTCATTTATTACTGTAAAAGTAAATTATATTTTAATCTTTTGGTCTATTTTGATGTTTTGACTAATTTTTACGTTATATTTATGTTACTGGGCAAACAAATGAAAATATCGATTCTGAAAAATTATGTTTATTCGTAAGAGATACAATGAAATTCTTTCCTTTCATATTATAATATGCATGAAGGTCTTTGAAGCATTTGGAATGCAATCCCGTATCATAGTTTTTGCACATAAATTTTCCTTTACCACTGACAGCGGCGAAGTTTCTTTTCTGTAGAAACAGAAATCATCCCGTGGTTTTTGCCGTCAAAACGAATGTCAGTATTTGGATCATTTGGCTGTTTTTCTTTTCTTGGTGATGTTTCATGAATGTTCAATAAGCTCAGGCAAATATCTCTTCGGAATTTCGAAAAACAATGGAATTTTTTAACCTTTTGGCAATATGTTTTTCATATTGGTATCCAGGTATTTACAACCGAAGTATCCAAAAATAAGCAAATATAAGCCAATACTCTTTTCGTTGTTGCATTCTAGTTCCGTAGTTTGCCATCATTTGGTCCATCAAATCCATCCCACCCATTCTTTTACTGTACAAACTAAAAACTACAAGCTGTCGAAAATTAATTTTACATTTTTTAATCTTTCGACCACCGCGCATAACTTTTCATTTGGTTTCCTTCATGATTTGTGGCAAAAGACAACATCATTGCCTTTCCATCTAACAAGCATAATTTCTGCAGACGAGCGAAAATCATTGCTCGCAATTGTTAGCGCCTTTTGGGTGTTCTTCTAACATGTTCTAAATTTCAGCAACAGATAGGCTGACAATACTTTTTCATTTAGAAGCAGTTGCTGGTAACGTAGAGAGAAAAAAACGTAGCCATTCTAATATATTACAGTGAAAAGTGTCCCCTGTGCACGTGATCCGATATTTCGGATCACGAAAATTAATTTGAAATAGTTCAGTTATTTATAATTATTTTCTTACCAATTCACATGGAAAACATGAACCTTCATTATTTCATTTCATGTAAAATTTTTTCATATCAATCAATGTTAGGTATTATAATTAAATGAAAACTCACCAGCTACGTAAAACAACAAGACTGTAATGCGTCATCTTGCACTCTAATCGCTCTAAATCTAAAACTTCTGAAAGTTACAGCGTATACATTTAATTTATGCCTTTCCAACAATTCGAGCGTTGATTCGTGTGTATCTCAAACAGATAAGTCTCCAATGACAGGCATGGTTGACGCTTTTCTTAGCATCAGATTTATCGGATCACATGCACTAATGGGTTAATATATCGAGAAAACCATTTTCTTTCCTCTTTCAGATTTGAGGTGTCAGAGCTCCACTTTGTAATATTCAGGCACGACACCGGCAACGTCCAGGGTAAAAGCAACGACTTACGGCTCGAACAGTGTTTGGAAGGTCACGGATTCTATGCCATCAAGATGCCTGAACATTCCTTGATGCTTGAGTTATCGCGGAAGTCACACGTGGAAGCCCTCGCAATCAAAACGTATGCAACAATATCAGACTTTAATCCGCTAATGATTTTAAATCATCCCGAAGAACTGATTGTGGATTAGGTATATTTAAATGAATTACAAGCCTCTCATTAACATATTCAAGCCAATCTGGTTTAATGCAGCCTACAAGTAGTTCAAGACAAATTCTTGCAAAGAATTCTAAAACGCTGTGGTTTATTCCAATTAAGCAAAGAGAAAAAGAATGAAATATAGGTCTATTGAATCTTCATATTACATCCTCTTTCGACGTTTCTTCTTTTCATTAGTACATTCACCCAGCCGTTCCAAATTCTACCTTGACTTTCCAGCACTAGCTACATAGCTAGGTAGGAATAAACGGGCCAAGGACCGCGCGCGATCTTTCCTTCCTCGTCCTTGTCCTAATATCACCCCTTACTTACACTGAAATGCACTACACTAACACACTTGTCGTGAGCTTAGAGCTTGGCCCAGCTGCGGTGGTGCCACGCTGGTAGGAGATAACTGGTTGGGGAGAATCCCCGCAGGCCGACGTAAGTCGGCGCCAGATCTCGCCGGCCGTTGAGGAGAACCGCCGCCACCTCCAGCAAAAAAAAGTGCACCACACTTACGGTGCTAATGACCTTAGCAGTTGACGCGCCCGGAATCACTAGTCAATCAAACCAAATCTATCGATTCCATCATCCTCGTCTCTTGTTTTTCAATTCCGAACTGCGGCGCCGTGGGGGAGACGTTCCATCCCAACCTTTAACGTCAAGATCGGTATATGCTGACAGGCCTTTCGGACCCTGCGCCTGCGTGGGAGCAACGCTATGAAAAAAGAAAGAAGAAACAGATTGCATAACATTCGGGCGACCCGATTAACTTGGCGCAAGTAACTCCCCAGTAACTACCCAAAGCGAGCAGCACGACTTATGCCGTCTCCAGGAGCCCATTGCAGACGATGACTTGCTCGCAATGACGCTCACATCTGACGAGCGGCAAGCCACGAGGCTGGAGGTGTCCGTTGCCGAAAGACAGGGCCACGCAAATAGCGGCTCGACCGACAGTGGCGGCGGGAGCCACCGCGTACGGTACCGGCGTGCCGCCGCCGCCGTTGCCTTTGCTCTCCGCTTGCGGGACTTTGGGAACCTGCAAGTGGGAATCGCAGGAACAATTCAACCGTTGACACACGTCGCCGAATCACGGGCCCTTACGCAAACCACGCCGCAAGCCCGCCGCCGCTGCTGTTCTTGCGGAGGAAAAAAATACTGTTCCTAGAGCTCTGCTGAAAGGCTTCCGTGAAGATTCAAGAGATAGGAGGCGCGTTTGGAAATCTTTCGACTAAAAATGTCAGATTCTGTTGGATGATAGTGAATCTGGTGCGCCTGCGCTGCATAATCAGCCGGTGGCGTCAGTTCTGAAGTTTTTAATAGTATCTACCACGCAACGTCTAGAGAAATGCTTTTCTTTTTAAAATCCGAACAATGGGTCACGCGAATGGCGACTGGTAGCGCGACTCAACGCGTCTTCCGCGATCACTACTTTACCGCTTAGCACACCACAAAATCTGTTTCCAAATTTTTTTTTTTAATTTTCAGGTGCGAAAATCGGTGTTAATTGCTTATGAACAACTCCCCAAAAAAGCGACTACTCAGTCTCGACTCCGATCAAATCAGCATTGTCAACAAATCTCTCCTCAACTTAACTATTGTCAACTATGTACCTCTTTGAAACTCTGAATCTCTTTTTCTTAGAAAGACAAACTACGATCTGATATGAATGAACCAATTAGACATTATCGTTTGACATTTTTTCATTTGTATTGCGTATCTTTTTTACTTTCTCGCACTTACTTCGTAAGAAGAGGAAAATATTGTAATCGTACGTCGCAAAATGGCGAATTTTCGACAGAAAAACTTTTAGGAACAGGTTTTATCCACTTTTTCATTACCAGGGCCCGATAACTCTTGTTTATTGAAATATCTTAATTTTATAATTTCAACAATTACTACAATCTTAAAGCCATGTAAAAGCCTTAATCCAAATAAATAAAGCTGAAGGGCGTTATATCAAGTTGGTTGGTTTCATAATTTCCTTATTTTGCATGAAAATTCAAAAGATTCAAAGGATTCGAGAACCTTTCAGGATTCGCATTTGGATTCGAGGAAACGTGGCATTCGCCCCGCCTGTAAACCCAATTGTACGATCCGGCAGAGAAAACGCCAGGCATTGTGAGCGCCGCATGGGGTTTGTCAGTTGGGGCTGCGTGCTGTAGTTTCGTGGGCGGCTGGCGACTCGCGACAAAAGACGAGGAAGGTGGGGCAGGGAGGGGGAGAGAGGGGCGGGGACGGGTGGGGCGGGGCGTGCAGCACATCCGCTGGGCGTGCGGCGCCCGCCACCCGTCGATTGTGCGGCGACACGCATCATCTGCGCGTCGTGCAGTGGGTGGCTCTCAGGGTCGGCGGAAGGCATGTGCTGGGTGACAGAGCACTCCACGCTTCAGGTCATTTTACACATTTGTAGTTATTAATGGAAACAGGGAAGTAATTAATTGCGTTTGAACTAATGACGCCTGTATAAAATATTTAAGAAGTTGATTGAAGCAATACGTTAAATGCTTGAGTTATTAATGATTGGTATAAAAGAAGCATACAAACCATTATTATGACAGCCCCGTGGCCGAGATCGCCAAGACAGTGGTGCCGTAGTAATCTCGGACAGAGGGGTCGCGGGTTCGAGTCCCGCCTGGTGCATGATTGTATGTGTTCGTCCTTCCTTTCACCCCTTATCATCAGTCATATCGTTTTATCCTCATACCATAACGTTTGATCCAATAGTGGTCGCTAATGATCTAGTAGTTGATGCGACCTTAAATAACAAAAAAAATATTGTTATGTGTATATTTTGTGCGCATTTCTTTTACGCGTATTTGGTAAATAAATGAATTTTAAATAAAATTACTGTATGTTCACATTAATATCAAGGGCATAGTGCATGGTATACACCTAGTTTTTGAGTTTTATATTTAATTTTTTATCGATTTAAATACATATCTGGATATTACTTATTATTAATGGATATTAATTATAAATATTTTTTTTAAAAAACTACTTTTCAACTCGTTTAAATCGCTTGCATTCGTTTTTGGTTTTCATGTCATCTCCGTTTTTATCCGTCCAATTTGCACACAAAAGTCTCGTTATTGAGCTCATCTATTTTACGGTTTGTCATTTGATGGTTTGTATTTAAGTACTTTTGTTGTGTTGTTTAATAAGAAGAAGACTGTAGGCCAGCAAGGACTGATGGGCTCAGGACTGATGACAGGGCAGTGCCTCTGACCCGGAGGTCTTAGGGAATCGAGTCCCGACGGTGCACCGCGGTAGCAGGGTTTTTGACATTAGCTTGTCTGCTAGGTCAAATTCAGCCGCTGTTTGGAAGAGAGTTGTAGTGGCCGACTACTGTGATAGGTAGTTTTGCGTGGTTTCTCCGATTAACACCAGACGAATGTCGGGGCAGTTCCCTAACAAACGGGGCATGGAGCGCGCGCAATCTTTCCTTCCTTTCTTGTCCAATCTTCACCCCTTTCTTATACAGACTCATGCACTACACTTTCACACATACCGGGAGACCGGTCGGAAACTAGAACTTGTCCCGGTTGGGACGGTGCCACGCTGGTGGAAAATCCCCCCGCAAGAAGACGTAGGTCGCCTGCCGAATCAGGCCATCCAATGGGAGAGAATCTAAAATAAGAATAATCTAGAATCTAAAATCTACTCAAGGTCGCAACAAGTTTCCTTAAGAGAAGATCTAGGGACTGTCTGTGCCTCCACAATACTTTGCCCCAAATGTGGGCTGTTCCAAATAAAGCAATGTCTTGTACTTCCCAGTTTTTTGAACGACCTGGGAGTTTAGCCAAGATTTTACACAAATTTTGTGGAACAAATCCTAGAGCTCCGATAATTTTCGGGACGACATTTGCTTTTACTCCTCACATTGGATTGATCTCAATTTCCAAACTTTTGTATTTGAGACGTTTGTCTGCCTCCTTGGTTACGAAGTTTTGATCGCACGGCACAGCTACATACTACTATTAGTAGACATGTTATATCTCTTTTATTCTCTTTATTCTTATTATTATATTAATTTATTTTTAAATTACTGCTACCGAACTTGTAATGCATCTTGAAGCTTGTGTTTGACTGCTTTAAGTTAAGAGGTTGCAGTCGTAGACGGGGGACCGAGGCAGGAAGCAAGCGGAAGCCACGCGACTGCTGCGGGCGAGGGCGGGGCGGAGGCGAGGCCGCAGGGAGGGGAGAGCAGCGAGGGGGCGTGGCAGGCGGGGCGGGGACGGGGGCGGCGGTCGAAGGCCGCACGGGGTGGAGGTCGCGGTGGCCAGGCAGTGCTCGGTTGCGCCGCCGCATTGATTTCAACGGTTTCAATGACAGGCGATTCCCCGCCCGAGCACGAACTCGGAAGTGAGAGGAGGCTGGTTCATTGATCCCGAGACGATCCAAGTCGGTTTTTTATCGGAAGTTGCAACGAGGATTTAATCGTGAATAGATCGCGCTAAATGAAATGAATCGTCATGCTACATAAATAATGCAATTACCCGCAATGTCCGCATGAAGTCTCGACATGGGAATAATGCAATTGTCCGCATGAAGTCGGGACAGGGTTTGTCGTTTTATGTACGGAACAAATGATAGGAAATGGGTCGCGTAATGTGAGGTTAACGTTGTGCAGAGTAGGTGGCAGACTGTGGCGCTATTTCGTTGAGATCAATCACACTCATTAAAGTTTGTCACCATTCAAGTAACAATTTATTGAAAAGTATCAATGTGATCTTTCTTTTTGTTTTTAATTGTTTCTTCTCGTACGATAAATGTCTTGGACAGTTCAAACAACGTGTCATTCGAGAAGTTATTTTTTCCAGAACCTGGCATTCTTTTCCAGTTGAAAATTAGCATCCGTAGGATTTCTTCTCACAATTAATCAAAGAGTATTTGAAATCTGGCAATGTTTTGGAAGTAGTTTGTTTCGCTTTATTAAAACAAGTCATTTCAATGAATGGAAAAAAATTCTTGATTTCATGGATAGAATTTCAAAGGCAGTTCATGGAAAACAAATTATGAAAGTGAAGAGACGTACTTCATTAAATACTGTATTCAGAAAGCAAATGGAAAGCTATTAATTTCTTTATGAAACGCAGATGTAAGACTATAGAACGCGAATAAATCGTGAATCACGATCTACACTATCTATTAGAAATAAAACTGAAAGGAACAAATAATAAAGTAAATGATAAAGGATTGCCTCAGATAAAAAAAAATGGAGAGCTCACGTCTAGTGCAATTTGGTAACAAAAAGCTCTTCACTTCATACATGTTCAAAACTTTCCTCTTCAAAAGGTTCTAAAGGAAAACGAAATCAACACCACGTCCTCTCGATTCAATGTATCAGAATACAGTTTTTGTTGCTTTCACAACCTCTTCGGCTCTTCGCTCCGCATTTCCCCTGGTCGTGTGGCGTGCAATCATGCACGCCCTCGGCGAGGTAAAAGAGAAACCATTTCCCCTCCCGCTTTGCTCCCACAGAGGCGAACTTCCCTTCCGCATTGGCTCCTCCGAAGGGCTCCCCGCACCGAACGCCAGGAAAGCTTCTTGCGTGGACTTTCTAGTAAACCTCTTGGAGCGTGGATCCGGTGACTTCGGACCGCCGCGCTCTCGACTGCGGCTCAACGTGCACCGCCGTTACCACGCACGCATCAATTGATTATTTCGTTTCCGAGGGACGGCGTATGTTTTGAGTGTCCTTTTATGACCAGTCAAGCGAGTTCACAGTTATGCTCTCAAAACAAGAAAGTTACTCAGGCACTCACCGACAAGTGCAGAATGAGTTAGTACTAACCTCTGTGTTCCAGTTTTACAAAAAAACGGATTTGGAATTTGAATAATGACAAGACTTTTCTAGGTAACAAACGTGTGACTGTTATCTAGAGTCAACTTGCGATACAAGCACGTGATGAGTGTTGCCCAGCCAGGGGATAATGCCCTAAAGTAATTGAGGTGTTACGATGTAAATAATGATATATGATATACGTAAGTGTCTTTTGTCGCTCAATTTTATAAACACAGATCCTACATAATTTTTATGTAGCTGATTGGACCTATAGTTATTAATACAGGAAGAAGCACATGTAGCCATGAACGATACACGTAACTTTTCTTTCTCAGCAAAGACGGGTAATAATAATGTGAATATTTCGGAAAGTAACAAACAGTGTAAAGGCTTAACTCAAATTCCAAGATGTAATAAATTACTATTTCACTGCTGTTTTAGTATTTGATAACAGGTTTTACTTTGCTATTTTGTTTTAATACGCCCCACAAGTGTGCACTGTTTAATAGTGCCTGTGAAGTACAATTTTCTCAATTTCTCGTCAGGAAAAAATGTAACAAGAAGTCAGGTATTACTGTAGTAGTATGTCGTAAAGAGAAATATACCACTAATCATTAATCACTATCTTAAGAGTGTTACCTTTTATACTACGATATATACCGTACCTACGATACCGTAATATATGTAGTTCGTGAATCGCCTTCTTATAATTACATTTCAGTAAATGATTCCTTTCACAAAAACCGCACATTTCCTTGATTCACAAAGCTCATGTGGGCTACTTTATTGTATCCTAACAATTACGCAATTTTCGCCTTGCTACATTCCAAATGAAAATGTTCATTTCTAAACATGACATTTTAACAAACGCTCACTCCTACGCATTCTGTGACTTGTCTCTCGCAGTGGGAAGCAAAGTGTATTCGTTTGATTCACACTGCTTCCCGTCGTTCCCGACCTTTCACAGCTGCGCCGCGGGCGATCGTCCTTGCACCCGCGCTTTCATCTGCCTGCCGCGTGGGCGGTGGAGCCTGCAGTTGCAGCAGTCATCTCTCAGGCGCCGAGGCAGCAGGTCGTTATCCGCCACGGCCTCTCGGGCGCCGTATCTCGGAGGTCACTCTCAGCCCCGGCCGACGCGCCGTCCGTCGATATCGCACCGGATCCGGCGCGCCTGACGGTTCCGACCCGTCGCCGCCCACGCCGCCCACGCCGCCCCAGCGCCTCACGACCGCCCCAGCCGCCCACGCCGCTCCAGCCGCCCACTGTACCTCCACCGCCCGCTACCCGCCGCCCCGCTGTATCCCCGCCGCCCCGCTATCCCGCCGCCCCGCCACCCCGCCGCCCCACCGTCCCGCCGCGCCGCCACCCCAGGCCACCCGCCGTCCCGCCTCCCCGCCGCCCCCGCCTCCCAGCCGCCCCGCTGCTCCTCTCAGCCCTATCGCCTTCCCGGCCCGCCGCGCCCACCGCCCAGCCGCCCCTCTGCCCCCCGCCGCCCTACCGCCTCGCCGCCCTGCCACCCCCGCCGCCCCGCCACCCTCGCCACCTTCACCACCACGCTAACATTGTGTCCTCAGCTACCTTCGCTGCTCACGTAGCCCCGGCAACCCCCGCCGTCTACGCCTCTTCCTCCCCCCTTGTTGCCCCGCTAACGTCGCGACGTAAGCCGGCATCGCTGCTCACGTCTCCCCTGTCACCCTCGTCACTCCCGCTACCCCACTAGCGCGTTCGCAGCTCACATCTCCCCCATGACCTACGCTTCCTGCGCCCGCTGCCACTGCCCTCGCTTCCCTCAGCGTCCGTGTTCCCCCTAATCTGCTTGCCTTGTCGCCAAAGTCGCCCACGCCACCCGCTGTTCCCACCAGTGCAATTGTCCCAAGAGACTTCGCTGCTCTATCCCCCACCACTACCCCTGCCTCCCCCGCCCGCCCCGCTAATCCTACTGCTTCTTGGACCGCCATCGTCCCTCCCGCTTACCATCGCTGTCACCTCCAGCTTCGCCGTTCCCACTAACATCATTGCACCAGCCGCCTTCGATGGTTGCGGCGCCCCCGCCACCCACGCTTTCAATGCCCCCGCTGGTTATTCCCCGAATTCCTCTCACACCGACCTTGCTAATCTCGCTGCCTCGTCGCCAAGGCCCCCTCCTCAGAATTGTTACCATAACAGACTCCGCTGCTCCGTCGTCCCCAACTTCCAATTCCCTGCGCCCTCGGCCCAAGCTTCCCTATCCTCCCCCGTAGTTCCCATAATCACCATCACCGAAATTTCCATCCCTGACCCCATTCATACCCCGCATCGCCCCCATCTTTACTCCATTGGCCCCATCTTTACTCCACTGCTCGCCTTGCTCCTACGCTTACCTTTCCCCATCATCCCAGTAGTTTCCCACAACACAACTCCTACAGTCCCTTTTCCAGTCCGCCGTCCTCGCTACTTCGTCACACTTCCTCTGTCGCCTTCCATCCTTCCATCGACCTCGCTCCATTGCTCCCGTCGCGCCCGACTCCCCACCGCCCGTCAGCACCCTCAACAAGCGCCTTCAGCTAATCCACCACCGCCTTTTCGAATCTACCGACCCCCGACTCTCCGCCACCCAAACGTCCCCCTGCAAATCCCTGACGCCTCCATCACTACCGCCGGCTCCATCGGCTCCGCTAACCCAACTACCTCCTCTCTTCTGTGATCCATCTCCATTGCCACCACCGCCACCCACCTCATCCCCCAGGGTTGAAATGCACGCCTAATGTTTCCCACGCTGGAAAATCCGTCACTCCCCGCCGCTGTTAGATCCGCTACTCTCATCAATCCCCCCATCCCTGATGCCTCCACCATATCCGATGACCAGGCCGACGTCTGAGTGCCTGCCGCCCTCTCTAGGCCGTTAGCCTCTCCGTGAGTCCTTCAACCGCTTTCACACCGCCACTTAGAGCCGAGTGAGCGACGTATGACATACTAAATAGATGACATTTAGATTATACTACGTGCGGGGGAGGTATAGAGGGTTGTACGTTGGAGGAGCTGTTGATGAAGCGATATTGCGAATTGACTTTTCATGTACTCGTGGCAGCGACAAAACCTGCATGTCGAACCGACACCCACCACTCTATCCACCTCTCGGACCACTTCGACTTGCACTTGCAGTTGTCCTTGATCTTGCTGCACCTCAATCTCCCCGCTGGATTCTAGGTCAGCGGTTCAAAATTGTGTCCCGCGGAATCCTGAAGTTCCGCGAAAGACTTTTAAAGGATTTTCGTGAATACGCAAAAGTTAAGCTCAAAACAGATTTTAAAATAAAAGTTAGGCCTTCTGTGAAAGTCTTACGTCTTCAGTTCTCAAACATAAAGTAATCAAAAGAAGTCAAATATAACAAATTCATTATTTCCATTTAACTGTGAAGTCCATTCTTTTCTTTAAAAAACAGTTAATTGCAACTTAAAGTAATATTTAGTTTGAAGAAGTAAATAATTGCGGATTTGAAATGTTTTCCCTTTATTTTCTCATTTAAGAATCGGAAGCAATTAAGAAATAAGATTCGTTGTGAGATGGTTGTTGTAGACTAGCAAAGCTTAATACAGATTATGGAGCAGGTTCGATTTCCATGGAATAAATAACCTTTTCCGAAGAGTTCCGTAATTCAAAAAGTTTTGGAAACTCTGCGCAGTCGTTCGCGTAGCGTCTCATATATCACTGTGTTCCTACGGCCAGAAGTGGAATCTTTCTTAATGGGGATACACGTTAGCAGGTGAGGACCTCCTACTTGCCATATATCTTTCGACTACAAGAACACGTTGAGTCATGTCCGGCACTCCGACAAGGACCACAACGGACAAGGACGACAAGGATCACACATGAGCAAAGGCATTGGATAATGGTGAGCTCTTAAAATGTGGATTTGAGGAAGCTAAACTGATAGATCTTTTTCTCTAAACTCATCGCAAATTGACGGATCTTCAATGATTCATTTGAAGCATTTTATGCAATCTAAATCTTGTCTCCTCTTAAGAAACATGCACGAGCCTCCACTTCAATTTTATCTACCACACGCCCCCTCACCCTTTATATTAACACTTTCTGCCCTTCCTCTTCTAGAGTTTCTATCCCAACAGCGTTATCCGCACCATCATATGCCCGTCGCTTCTGTCTTAGACCGTATGTCTCCTCCCATCTATTGTAATCAACTTTCTTCACACTATGACCTCCCCTAGAATCCTCAGGGCTCCGTCATACAAACCCTCTCCACCCTTCTTTTGATATCTTTACTTTTCTTGAGATTAGATTCCGGAATCGATACTTTTGTTGGATTTTTTTTGTTCTATCAAGAAAGTACTCGCAGTAGCCGTGGTGTAAGAAGTCATTTGAATACGATACTTTTGAGAATCGATTATTTTCGGGAGATTCGATTCCCGTATCGATTCCGACCTTTCGATTCCTTTCTCGATTCCAGAATCGATTCTTTTATAGGAATCGAATGCCCCTATCCCCGACCCGCGTCCGCGGCCCCGAAGTGTCGGCAGCATCTGACGCCCCGCTTGCGACGCAGACGTGGCCAACAGCCCGTGGCCCCCACCCCCAACCCCGAACCCGCAATGCGGCGCCCAAGCGGAGGGGCGATGGGTCCTTGGCGTGACGGGGATCTGAAGCAGACAGGCGGAGATTTCATGTCAATCGATTACTGCTGATCCATAAGTTGGGCTTGGTGTTGAATTCGGTCTTCTCGTTCTTCTTCGTCGCTGACCGGGAGGTCCTAGAGTTCCGAGTCCGGACGTTTTTTCCAGACTAGTAACGTAGATGGAACATATGCAACCACTGTCTGGAGGAAAATTCTAGCGACCGACTACTTTCGTCGATAGTCCTAAATTTCTTCATTTAATGCCAGGCAAATGTAGGAGTCTCGGAACACGTGCCACTTTTCCTTCATTTTTCTTCTCTTATCGTCTCCCCTCACACATACACACTCACTTATATGCACTGCCCAACCACATGTGGAGAGATCACTCAGAAGCTTAGAGCTGTTTCCATCTGGGGAGGTCTCCCTCTGGGGGAATTGTGAAATATACCTGAGAGGGAAACTGTACTAGCCATCGTGTACATCGACGCCGGATCTAATGTCCCTGCGAGGGAGGAACATTTCCATCTCTCGGAACATATCATGCACAGTCATGGGACTAATTACCATAGTAGTTGACGCGCCAAAAGAACTAAATACTCACTCATTCGCTTTTATTATTTTATTATTATTGCATTACTTGTATTATGTGTATTGCATTATTACTTTGCAGTTTACGATGAAATAAAATAATTTTCCATCAACTCACAGTATACCACGACGGTCCCATCGCATCTATTGTACCTGAAAGGACAGTGTTCCGCTCTTCGTCAGCTGCCTAACGTGTGCACATTCATGCCAGTATGCAAGTTTCCTCTCCCACGGTCTGATCTTGACAAAAACTGTCCATTCACACGTTCGAGCCTAACTGCTCCGAACAGCTTGCGGATGTGTATGTATGTGTATGTGTGTGTGTGTGTGTGTGTGTGAGAGAGTATGTATGTGTGTGTATAGAGGCGAGAAGGGGCCATGAATAATCAGTAAAAGATCACAAGCTGAGAGTGGGTGATTTTCACTAGGATGGCGGGAAGGTTAAAATTATCGTCAACTCTACAATTTTATAATAAACGTTAAAGGTCAATCTTAAAGGTCAACTCTTATGAAATGTTGGAAAAGTATTGCTTTTAAATTATTTGCCGTGACATATTTATTATGTGGAATAAAATGCAATGTTGTATTCAAATGAAATTTGTTTCGTCGATAACATTATGTTACATTCAATTCAAACTCCAAATTAAAATATATGATACAATAAATCAAGCCCAGATGCTTGATTTATTGCTTGACTTGCTTGCCCAGAGACTTGATGTTTTTGTAAATACAAAGGAAATCTCTCGTTTGTGTCTTTACGGACCAAATAAAAACACAGCAGCCGTTGGATTAACCAAAAATGAATTCTCACTCGCTCGTAAACAAGCAGATCCAAAATATCTCGATGTTTGCAACGTTTTTTCCTGCAATGTTGTTTAACTTCTTAAATGATAAATCGACAAGCCGTTATAGAATTGCAGACTATACTCGATGTCTTAAAATTACGCTACGTAACTGAAACGAACTTTACTGCAGTTTACCTTGTAGCGGCATTCCAAATAAGAAGATATGGTGACTTACAAGCGTGAAAGGGTCACCTTGTGTTATCTACATCGACGCCTTAATTGGAGTTGTTAGTTTATCATTCCGTGTAATTTAACATAATGTTTACTTACAAATCTAACCCTTTTCAAAACTTGCACATACATTTCTATAGGCTACCTCTTGTCTGACATCAGAAGCATATCTAGATATTCAGGCGCCCATGGCAAACATAAAATTTGCGCCCCTGCCAGGACACTTCAAATTAGAGTTGTCGTTTTTTGTTTTAGCAGGTTACTCTAAATAGCGCCCCTTTTGAGTGGCGCCCATGGCACGTGCAATGTCTGGCGTACCGTAGGTGCGCCTCTGTCTAACATCATCACACCAAATGGCTTACGACCGTGTCAGCGATACAGCGTACTTTTATTTCTTCCTTGTTTTCTTCCCGATATCCAGTAACTGTGACGTCCGGCTGTTTCCGCTGTCACGCGACGCCATAAAGTGCAGATATGTGGTAACGAGAGTAGAAAAACGCGCACGTGACCGCATCGCCGCTTTCCAGCGCGGAGAGCGAAAGGCGAAGGGCCGCGATGCGCGACTGCCCGGAAGTCGGCGATGGGCGGCGCACGCGCCCGCTCGTAATGCGACGTCGCGACGCGGCGCCCCATGTTGCGAGCCACGAGGTCCTGGAGGAAGCATTTGATTGATTGATTAGTGATTGATTGGTTAGCGATTTCCCTATGTTGTGAACCACGAGGCCCAGGAGAAAGTATTTGATTGATTGATTAGTGATTTGATTGATCGATCAGTGATTTCCCTGTTGTGAACCACGAAGTCCAGGAGGAAGTATGTGATTGATTAGTGATTTCGATTGATTAGTGATTTGATTGATTGATTAGTGATTTCGGGAGCTTCATCTGCCAAGGTCATTACTCCTGTAAGTCAAATTTCCAGATTTTATCGCGGGAGGTGGCGATGATCTTTCCCCCACTAGACGGCGGGATCCGGCACCGACTTATCTAATGGCTAGAGGGGGTTTCTCCCAACCAGGTATCACCCACCAGCGGAACACCGCCACAAGCTGTCGGCTCCCGACTTGTCTCCCGGCATGTGTGGTAGTGTAGTGCATGTAAGTAATGTAAGTGCGTAGGTAAGGAGTGAGAACACGACAAGGAAAGGGAAGTGCGATCCGTGAACCGTTTATTAGGGTGCTGCTCCGGCATTCGCCTGGTATTGATCGGAGAAGCCAATCAGAGCAGCAGGCTGGTAGAGGTATCCTCCAGACAGCGACTGAGTTCGACCTAGCTATTTACATTGTGTCGAAACGCATTACACTGTCGGGACTCGAAGACTAGGACCTTCCGGTCAAAGGCAATGAATGACATCAGTTGATGCCCTGAGCCCTCTATCACAGTGCGCGTGGTCGGAATACGCCATCGCGTCGCGTCATGTTACGAACCACAAGAACCGGGAGGAAGTTTTAGGGTTTATTATAGGTCGTGTGGTTCTTGAATTTAGATCCAGGTAAGATAAAAACAACACTTTACCTTGCCGACGTCTCGGCCATTTATTCGGTCTCGATCAGGGCTACAATAATAGATACAAATTAGTATACAGGACTATGCAGAGTGACCATTTGCATTCGAAGATTAAAAATTCTTTTATTTGACGACGGCAATGTAAAACGTTATTAGTTTTTTTATCTAAGCTGAAGAACCACACGACATATAATTCCAAAGGGTCAAGAATCACTTTAATAGATTAGTGTTTTTTTCTCGGCGTGCAGCATTACATTGTATACAATATGAACTCAGTTTTAGATCCCTGCGCACGCACGAACTTTAATAATATGGAGTTATATCAGAAAACGATACTCCACCAGAAGTATCGGGTGGATCACGTGACTAGTATTGTTCGATACAAATATATTACCTAGAGTGTACAGCTAAGTGTATATTCCCACAATATAACCATGTTAGTGAGCAACTGTAGCTTTATTTTTTTATTTATTCTAAGATAAAAAGTGAAGATCCGTAACTATGAGGGATAAGAGCAATCTTGGCACTTTTATTTACTGAAGTTTATTTTAGACGTTGTTACACTATGGTAATTTAGCATCACCAGCACACTATCGCTACAGTTATGAACTACTTATTTTTATCATAGTCTGAGAACGAACATTATGTAAAATGCTTTTAAGACCTCAAACTATACAGGTCACGAGATAGCTTTTAACGTGCATCATATCGACAACACTCACTCGAGGCCCACATGAAAAATATGTTCCATGAGAATTTAATGACAACACTGCTGGGCATCACGTTACATCTCCGCACATCACGTTACGATCCGGTGATAAGGAATTCTAAATTCGGATCCTCGAATGTCTATAATATTGAAAAAGATTCAAAATTCGAAAATTCTAATTCCTGCAAAAGTATTTGTTACCAAAATTCTACGAAAACTTACGTCTACGTGTTCTCGTAGTCTTACACTTTCAAAATATTTGTATTTTCCTGTGCTCTGCTGGATGCTTCCATCATGTTTACATTACTGTAACTTACATTACATTTTACGTTTCCATTACTGTAATCTGTATCCAACGATCAACATAATTTTCTTATGTAACTCAATTTGACATTCCAAATACAAGACATTATCCTGAAGCCATCTATTTACTCATCTTTAAACACATTCCATATCTCGCTATTCTGGTGTCAGTAAAAGAAACGAAACAAATGTGTCTTATACATAAAGAATTTCACATTAGAGAAACTTTTGTGTGATTGGAACACGTCATGACACCACTGAGGAAGCATATAGGTTGTGATATTCTAAAAAGCTATATTTATACCGCTCTGTATTGGTCCTTGCGGTACACTATCGCGCTCCCATGCGCACAGCTTTCAGCCCAGTCTCGCAGGGTAACGGTCGCGCGCAGCCTTAAATTAGAGTGGGTTCTGAGCGGAACGTGCGGAAGGCAGGCGCATGCGCGGTGCAGGGGGCCCTTCCCGGAAGTGCTGTGCGCCCGCCGGCGCCGCTCTGCAGGGGAATGTGAGTGATGCACCGGCGGGTGAGCTAGTTTCGCAACAGTGCCATTCATCAGCTGGGTTGCAATTGTAGATCGTGTTTGTCCTCAACCTCGCACTCGCCTTCGCTCACCCCTTTGTCCTTGCATTCGCTCTCGCCTTCGTCCTCGCCGTCCTTCACCCACGCCTACGCTTTCGTTTTCGTCGCCGCCTTCGCTCTCGCCTTCGTCCTCGTCCTCTTCTTCGCCTTCGCCCGAGCATTCACCCTCGCTTTAGCCCTCGCCTTCCCTCTCGCCTACGCTCTCGCCGTTGCCCTCGCCTTCGCCTTCGCACTTGTTTTTCCCCTCTCATTCGTCCTCGCCTTTGCCCTCGCTTCCACCCTCGCTTCCACCCTCGCCTTCGCCCTCGCTCTCGCCCTCGCCCTCGCCTCCGACCACATCTTCACCTCACCTTCGCCATCGCCTTCGCTATCGCCATCGCCCTCTCATTCGCTCTCGTTTTTGCCCCTGCTCTCGCCATCACTCTCATCCTCATCCTCATCCTTGTCTTCGGTTTGTTCCTCGCCCTCAGCCATGCCCTCGCCCTCTGATCTCGCCTTCGACATCGCCTTCCCTTCGCCCTCGCTTTCGCCCTTGCCTTCGCCCTCACCGTTGCCCTCGCCTTCACTTTCACCCTCGGCTTCGCCTACGCGCTCGCCTATGCTATCGCCGTTGCCTTCACTCTCACCCTCGGCTTCGGCTTCGTCTTCGTCCTCGCTCTCTACTTCGTTCTCGTCTTCGCCCTTGCCCTCGTCATCACCCTCGTCATCACCCTCGTCCTCACCCTCACCCTTGTCTTCGCTTTCTTCCTCGCTCTCACCTATACCCACGCCCCCTTTTGTCTCGCCTTCGCCCTCGCTTTCTTTTCCGCTGCCACTCTTCCAGATGAGAATCCATTATTGATCCTATTAAATATTTCGTCGGATGTATATTACTGTATCGAGACAACTCGTCAAGAGATAATGGTAAATCTCACACGTTCTCTCCTTTACTAAAATTCGGAAGAAAATCAGAGTACTGAAGCCCTATATGGATGCTATATGAATTATTTAACTGATAAGAAATAAGAACAGATACTAAACTTCGATGACAATCCTGTAATAAATTGAATCCTAACTTAACTCGTCTACCACTCATTTTAAGTCGAATTGTTTATAACCAATGCCACCTGGGACACCTAGAGGCTGTCTATTGGGTACTATTGGCTAAGTAATACTGCTAGCTGACACGTAAACGTTCGATGTAAACAATGAAGTTATCATTAGTCTTAGAAAATGTACTGGGTGAAATTCCATGAAATGGGCATTACACCCGTATGAAATTTAGATATTTGCTGCTTCCTCGCTCATATCGTAATATCACTTCACACTCGTGTAATAATACCCATCATTACATCATTTCGTAATATACTACTATTATTAAATATATTGAATTCTGCGTCGACATTTCCTGTTCGTTTAATTCATGTATGAATAGTAACATAGTTTGGTATTATGTCATTTTCTATAGCTCCGTGCGGGCGTCACATTCTTTTGAAAAGCGACGTCATTTCCGGCAGATGCATACATTCCACCAAAGTAGTACATACGATTAGGAAAGTGTTAAGGATAAGAGAAGACAAATATTAGTTGCCTGGATATTAGCAAATGTTGATATCATTCTGTGCGAGAACAGTTTAAACTGAAATGTGCTTGTAATCTAGACTGGCGTTAATTAATGAACAACGAATGTTTTCCGTTGTACGCTTTGCAATCCACCCCCGCGCAGAGAGCGTGAATGGCAAAGGGCAAATGTCAGACGAGCTCCGGCGCCCCTCGCTTTCCTGGAGCTGAAAATGGAAGTTACTGTGAAATTCCATGATTTTTCTCTCTCTCAATTAACCTATTCTAGCATGATTATTGTATCATACATGTTTGTCAGCATTGTAAACCAACACAGAGCATTTGAAAATCAAGGTGTCCAAAAGTTTAAAGAATATTTTAGGCTTCGAATTCAAAAACCAATTAGGATTCTTCCCACTTTTAAAGACAATCTGTTATGACGAAAAAAACAATGTTTTCTATGGTACGCTTTGCACCCCACCTCCGCGCCAGTCTGTGCGTGGCAAAGAGCAAATGTCAGACGAGGCCCAGTGCTACTCGTTGCCATGGGCCCTGAGTAGTAGTCTACCATGAAATTCGACAATTTCTTTTCAATTATCCGCTTTTATCATGATTATTTCATTGTCGAATCATCAATGTTGTTGAAAAAGGGTTCGTCATTGGAGGTGTGCAAAACGTCGAAGAAACTTCTAGACATCGAATTCGAAAAAAAAAACAAAAAACAATTAGGAGTTGTCCTACCTCTAAGTCAAATCTCATACGACGAACAAAAACCGTTTTGTATGGTATGCTTTTCACCTTACCTCTCCGCCATTATGTGAATGACAAAGGGCAAATGTCAGACGAGGCCCAATGCCACTCGTTCCTGTGGGCTCTGAGAATGACCCTATAAATGACCCTGGGATTCGGTAATTTATTTACAATTATCTTGTTTTATTAGGATTATTATATCCTCGACTTATCAATGTTGTTGACAAACAGAGGGTTCGTCAGTCGACGTATGCAAAACATTGAAGAATCTTTTAGACGTCAAATTCGAAATTAGGATTCGTCCCACCTCCAAAACCAATCTCATTTGACAAACAACACCCCCTTTCCGCCACCCGCTGCAAGGCCGTGACAAAGGGCAAATGTCATCCGGGACTCGCCGCCCCTTGCTCCCCATGGACCGCTCCGCCGCTACCTCCCACACCGCACGCGGAGCGGTGCGGGGCGGCGAGCGGCGATGGGGAGGCGGGGGCGGTGCGGGGGCGACTCGCGCCCTTTCGCTCACCAGGACGCGCGGTCGCTGACTCCACCTGCCTCGCACGCCGCCGCCCTGCGGACGGACGCATCCTCTTCGAGCCAAGGAACTGCGCCACAAGTTGTGTTGTGTCGAAAGTTTTTGGTTCGATTAATTGGTTTTGCGCGAATGGTGTAAAGAATAAAGAAGGACAAGTGGAACAAATCATCGGGAGGTGTTTTGCAAATGTTATCACGCGTGTGTGGGTGACGATGCTGATGTGTTGTTTGTAAGTGAAGTGCAGTGCGGTTTACAAGGTAAGTGATCGGATAAGATGTTCAAGGCGTTGAGAAAAGGCTGAACATTTCATGGGGAGGAAATCTGCGAATGAAAGATCTACTAATATGGATGGTTGGAATGCAAAGGTCATTCCTAAAGGTCATTCCCCAGAAGTTCAACTCACGATAGGTAGAAGGGAGCGCGCAATAATCAACCAACCACATACAGAGTGCAAAATATGAGGGAGCCCAAAAAATGAATCTGATTGATTTTTTAAATATTTTGATATTACGTCGTGTTTTCAACTTGCGATTTTATGACATGCCGGGTCATCAAAATCTGCAATTTACAACAAAAAACTTTAATTCAAATAATTGTGTTGGCTACTTCACGCCGATCTGTGTTTCGTCTTAGCAAATTTCAGTTATTTATAAACATATTGCAAGTGCTATATTGCGGTTGTGAGTAAATGGTGAAGGGATTATTGATCAATTATTGCCGAGGGGAGGGGCATGCTTACAATGATAGGCCACCATGCGAATATTCGCTGCAAGCGTTCTTTATTATAATTCCGCTTTATTGTGGTCACTTCACAATTTCCTACAATGGTTAACAGATTTCATTGATAGATGCTAACGATATTGATATTCTTTGATTCACGAGTGAGAAATGGTGGAGTGAGAGGGATAAGAAAGGGAGAAATCAGGAAATCTATGGAGCAAATCACTCTGACCACCAGAAATTGGGCATTCAAACGAAATTTGAACCTTGCTACAAAGAGGCGATGGGAGCAAGTTTTAATGTTTCCAAGTGCGGTGTTTTTTTATTATCTTTTATACCGGGATACGGCAGTGTTCCTTCCACTGAAAAGTGAGATCCGGGGCCGATCTATACTTCGGGTTGCGTATTTTCCTGTCCAAGAATCTCACCCAGTGACGCACTCCACGCCAACAAGCTCTAAGCGCCCGTCATGTGTGGTAGTGTAGGGCGAGTGTGTGTGTAAGGGGAGGCGATAGGACAAGGCTGATGAAGAAACGATCGCGCGCGATTTGTATGGAAGAAACCAATTTGTGAGTATACTGCTCTGGCATTGGTCGGGTATTGATCGATAAAACTCGGAAAACTGCCACTCATGGCGGCCAGCCGCTAGAATTTTCCTCTAGTGAAAAGTTGAATTCCAGTCTTGTTTCTACAATTCGCCACCGTCGGGACTCGAACTCTAGATTCTCCTTGTCAGAGATCCTTGCGAGCGTTGCTGCTCTGGGCCCATAGCAGGATTTCGAAGTCCGGTACCCAAAGATGGAACGTAGCGCTTTGGCCGTTGTACTAGGGCTCACTCCCAATCGATTGATGGATTACCTTGTGTTTCCGGGCGCGTCAACGCACTGCAGCAGCCACATTCATCTGGAGTTGATCGGAGCAAACTCGAGAAACTACTGATCAGAGCATATCAGTCTTCAACCCGTAAGTTTAGTGCATGTTTTTATCGCGGAGGTGGCTGGATATTCCCCGTTAGTTGCTGTGATCCGACGCCGACCGACACGTCCATATGCGGGGGGTTCTCCTCACAAGGTATCTCCCACCATCGACGTACCGCTCCAAACGGGACAACCTCTTGGCTCCCAATTGGTCTCCCGGCTTGTGTGTTAGTTTAGTGCATGTAAATGTAAGGAAAGGGAGAGGAAGGAAAGATTGCGCGCGGTCGTAGCCCTTTTGTTATGGTAGTGTTCGCGCCTTCACTTGATGTTGCTCGGAGAGACTACGGGAAATTATCGATCAGATCAGCCGATTGCTAGAATTCTTCTCCAGACAGCGGCTGAATTCGCCCTAGCTTCTAGCTTGTGTCAAAAATCCTGCTAACGTTGCCACTCGAACCCTAGGACCTCCTGGACAGAGATACTGCAGTGACAACAATCGATGCCCTGAGCCACCTCAACTCGTCACCCCCAATCACTCAGTATCCCGCACCTGCCGCCCTCTCCTCGCAACGTCGAGCGCTAACGCCGCCCTTGTGTGTTCTGTTGCAGCCCGCGCGGCGCCAGCTATGGAGCGGCGCTACTCGGTGCCGCCGACGGGCAGCGGCGGCGCGGGGGACGGGCCCCCGCCGCCCCACGCCAACCACGCCCCGCCGCACCCCGCCCACCCGCACGCCCACGCGCACCCGCACGCGCACGCCCACCCGCACATGCAGCCGCACCTGCAGCCGCAGGCGCACCCGCAGCAGCAGCCGCCCCCGCCGCCGCTCGGCCCCTCCGCCTCCGAGGACCTGCACGCCTGGTCCATCTACAGGTGAGCCCGCCCTCCGCCAAACGCTTTGCAGAATACAATTTTTCCTGCGCCTATGCTTGAATATAATAATAGTAGTAATAATAATAATAATAATAATAATAATAATAATAATAATGAATGGGTTTGTATGGCGAGAATGAACATTACGTGAGTTCTGAGCATTTCTCAGGACTTTCGTTTATATTTTTTTCATAATTATAATCATGAAATTCAGACATGTATCACAAATAATTGAAATAAATTCGGGAATAAGGATATTAGTTGTCTTCATGATGACTCATAACATTTATTAAAACAAATTATTGAAGAAATACTACATATTCAGACGTGCTACTCTAGATAGCACTCACCTGCATTTGTACACCACATAGTAGTTGCCTTTTTATTATATACGTAAAAAGATTGCCAAAAATATTCTCTGAACTAATGAAAGAAAAAGATTGCCAAGAATATTCTCTAAAGAAATGAAAGAAAACACTACATACAACCTCTTAAAAATTTATATTTGTTGAACTCATAATTAAATGAAAAATATATACGAAAACCGTGATTTAGGCTCATAGACCCACGGCAGAATGGATGGGTATGAGAACTCATCACAGTATGTCTCGGGATAAATATTACTAACTTCTAGGACATGTAGAGGAATAGAAGATAATCACTTTTTGCAAATAAACATGTGATGGAAAATTTCACGTAACGATGTTATGCACATGACATTTCCTTCGGATTGGTAGTTAACTCGCTTATATTGATGTATGACGGAAAATCGGAATCTCTTCGACTGCACACAACCTGACGACAACCTGACCCGCTAAACATCAAAGCATGACAGATTGCCTCACAATCAGGGGCAGATGTCAAGTATAACTTGGTTTTATGGAATGTCCTACCCCTTGTTCATTGTCAGAAAGTGATCAATGATAATCTTCGATCTCACGACTTGCTTGCATTTATTCTGAAACATTATTTATACATTCTGTTCACCAATCATTCAATTGAGTCCTTACTCAACTCTGTAGGTGATTTGAGGCTTCACAAGCAGTATCAAACTTACGTCGCCTTGCTCTTTACTGGCACTCCATAGATACCAAGGTTATTACACTAACAATCTTTCGGAAAACTTGCTACTCCCCGGATCTTCCGCGCTTGTCTGTGATTTTCTCGATCAATGTGGGCATAGAACCATATGAGGTTGAAGATCGGCCTTCATGAGACCTGGATGCGAAGGGAAATGCGCGGAACACAACCCGTTGATTAGGGAACTATTTTGGTATCCATTTAAAACTGACGTGAGGAAACTATGGAAATGACCGATCAGACAATTCCACTTTTAGAATTCTCATTCGGGTGGTGATCGACTTCGACCTAGTCGTTTAGCTGAGGTTGAAAATTCAGGGCTCGAATCTAGAGCCTTTCGATTTATAAATCAGTTTCGTTGTATTTAATAGGCAATTTATTGCAAGCATTACTGGTTGCGTTAGTGTATGTAGTTGCGAATTTTCATCTAAAACTTCGAAGATGGTGAGTTTCCAAGCTTGAGTTCACAGAGAGGCGGAATTTCGACACCAACTTAATAGTTAGATCAACGCCACGCTTGCATTAATGAGAATTCTACAGACCTGCGGTTAATCGGTTGTTCCCGTGATTTCCCTTCGATCAATTTAAGATGCATGCCGGAGCAGTATCTTAAATACTGGGCCTAAACTCCGAGTGATCCCTCCTGTGCTGTCCTTTGCCAAATTTTCTTTTTAGGACCGTGCGATGAGCTGATCTTCCAACCTCACAAGGCTCATCTCCCGTTGATCTAAGAAAATCTCCATCGAACTTCCGAGATTAGGATTGAAGAGACAAGTTCCCTGGCTTCGGGACACACTACGAGTATAAAGGTGGATTAACTGGAAGAAAGATTTATGGCAAAGATTTTGCATTTATCTGGTTTTATGAAGTTAGGCCGAAGGCTCTTAAGTTATTACAAAGCCTACTCTATTTTTCTAAGTTATCGGTTCCTGATCTTCACTCCAAAATACTCTCAGTTGTATCAAACCCACGAAAGAGAGGTCATTATTTGCCACAATCCAGCAGCTTTCTACGACCACTGCCTTTTTCTTGAGGGAGGGAGAAGTCAAAAACAGTCCTGTCCGATTCATTCTAAAGCTACACTACTGCTTTGATATCGAAAAGTATTCTTTTAAATTTGATACTGAATATTTTTTATCTAAATGTTTTTCCTTGTAATATTTTAGATTAATATTTAAGTTGGTTTAATTTAATTCGAATTTCGAAAGTTACTAGTGCAATAAATGGAACATAATATTTCGTGAATTCTAAGAAATTCCGAATTCTGTTCCTGAGTTAAAAATTCCAAGTATACACTTCTTGGGCGGAAAAGAGACGAAATGGTTTAACTGTTACACGACACAAGGCAGTTATGAAGGAATCTTTAACAAGACATCAAAGAACCTTTGAAAAGAATGGACTTCAGTTTGATTTTAAATTCAGTATAAGAGTACATATGTAAAACTAGCTGTTCTCTCCGTCTCTCTCTCTCACACACTCTCTCTCTCTTTCCCTCTCTTTCCCTCTCCCTTCTCTCTATTCTCTCTTTCCCTCTCCCTTTCCCTCTCACTCCCTTTTCTCCCACTCCCTTTCTCTCCCCTCCTCACTCTTTCTCTTCCTCTTTCTCGCTCCTCTATTTCTCTCTCTTTATCTCTTTATCTCTTTCTCTCTTTCCCTCTCCTTCTTTCTCTTTCTCTCTCCTCTCTCTCCTCTCTTTCTCTCTTCTTTTCTCTCCTCGTTTCTCTCTTTATCTCGTACAATATCCAACAAAGTCAAATTGGTCCTTGAGTAACGAAAAAAGCAACGCTTTGATTTAAATAAAATTAATAAGCAGTCATTTATTACCGATCGGAATCGCAGTGGGTCGTGAACGCTGACCTTTTCCTCGCGCTTCCCGAACAGGTTCCATTCCGCATGCATTCGCTGCATCAGACAGAAGCCCCCGATGTCAGAAATGGATCATCATTAGATAGCTTTAAAATGGTGGTGGCTAAATTAATCTGAAATTTAATTTGAAAAGGTGCATTTATTATGATAGTACCTACCGAGTGACAGATTTTTATCACACCAGAGAAAACATTGGCTCATGACATTATGACGGTACGAGAATTCATAACTTCATAATCACTGATAATAAATTATATTTATGTATATCAAGTCTCTTTCAACAGATACTCCATTTGCAAAAATTAAGATGTTTCATTTGTTTCCAAATTGTTACTGTAACTTCATCCTCCGTTCAGGACCTGTCTGGAAACATGCAGTAATAGTTGTGAATGTTTTATAGAAAATTTTGAATTAGAATGAAGAAAATTAAGATACACAATTAGCATTAGGTTAGAAACACCTTTTAAAATAGCTATCTATTAATAATCCGCATGTATCTGAATCAATACAAATTAAATTTTTATCCACTTTGATAGATATTATTAAAATTATATTTAAAAAAGCAAAACGATCGTAAACGGAATAATATCTTTGTGTATTTTTTAATTATTTTTTCGCTTTTAGAGGTTATCAATTTTTATAAGGTTGGTTTTCAATAAAACTAAAGAGATTATTCATTTTGGTAACCTCACGTTAAAGTGGGATCAGATATTTCTTCTATATTTATCATTTACCTTTATTGTTTCTCCTAGAGAATCTGTCAGATGTTTAAAAGAATGGATGTTAAAGTACAGAACATTCATTAATACACTTTTATGAAACTCTTTATTTCTACATCATTGCGTCATCTGCACAATGTGGAACATTATGATTTATATATTCATATTATTATATTCATATATTCACTTTTTTGCAAAAAAAATTAATTGTTCGTTAAAAGTGAATGCTTTATTAATAAATGCATATATATTTCATATGAAAATCAGATCTAAGTTTAAGGGACTAAATAAGTTCAAGAAACATATCTATCATGCACAAAAACAACGTGAAGGGATGAAGTACTAGTTATTAGGATTCTATGATAAACTTCCATGAACCCTTCATGTGAATTGTTATTAAATACGAGTAAATCTTCACTTTATACTTAAAATCTTTGACTTTAATTTTTCGGGGTAAAATATGAGTTGTACATTTTGTTTCTAATCGCAAATAATATAAAAACTATGCCACATCATCGTTGTTAATGTACGTTCTTTGAAAAATAACAATATGCAAATACCCTCGCGTGGTGAAATACAATTGAATTGATGAATTCCAAACCCAGTCATCTCCATGGAGATTAGTTGCACAGGAGACGCACAAAACCAAATCAATCATTATTCATGTGGATATTGACATAATTAGTATATCATCCCTTCACGTCGATTTCTGCGCATACTAGCGATGTTCTTTCTTGAACTTATTTACTCCCTTTCTCTTAGTTCTGCTCTTCTTATTAAATATCTAAGCAATTATTACCCAGAGCATTCAGTCTTAACGAAATATTATATCTTTTTTGTAAAAAAGATGAATATTATTTATATTATCACTAAAAATTTAAAAGGTGCTATGTGTCGCATGAGTGTTGAATGACTTAGTTTTTTGTTTCTCCTGTGCGGTTGATTTCAATGGAGATGACTGGTTTTCGAACTCATCCATTCAATTTCAAGTTGCAACTTACACATTCTGAATTTTATCTAGTCGCGCGCCCGCGCGCGCGCGCGAGAGAGAGAGAGAGAGAGAGAGAGAGAGAGAGTGAATGAATGAGTGAGTGGGGGGCAAGAGGGTGCGAGGGAAAGCGAGATAACGAGAGAGAGAGAGGAAACTTGTGCGTGAGGTACGTGTCTTTTTGTTGCTGTGGAAACATATTGCAGCTCCTTGCAAAAGAGCGGATTTGGAAATGAGCATGCGTCGAAGATTTGATCACGACCAAAGGAACATTCCCCTTGACTCCGATTCGCAGTTAAAAATTAATTATGCAATCTTAACAGAAAGTCACTGCGTACATTCGTATGTACTTATTTGCCAAGTTGTTATTGTTCCCTATTTTAATGAAACGCTGGTCAATCTGTCTTCACTTACAAATTAGATTTTCTTCACACATATATTTATGAAACTTCTTTGAATTGTTATCAATGAAAATTTAAATAATTTCCATTCCCAATTATTCAAAGATATTTTGTAAATATCAGATGTGATTGTGGTACTATTTTGTGTTTGATGAAATAAATTTGAAGCTTCTGAAAATGATATCAAACTTTATTTTAAGAAAATTACATTTCTACGCAGAGATTAGTCTGATTAACGAACGAGAATGTCGAATGATGCATTATAATCTGCTGCGTAAAGAAATAGAGAAGAAATTGCTTGCTATTTAGTAATGTCCTTTCTAATACCTTCGGCAGTTCAATAATGTGTGAGTACAAACGGCAGGAAAGTAGTCAATTTAGTAGTTAACTAAACAGTAAAATGGTAGGGAAGTAGGAAACTTCTGATCTTAATACAATGAATTAGTAAGAGAAATCACATGACATTTGAACCTAATGTTTTTTCATAGCTAATTTTGCCTCATAGCAAATGTATTTATGACAATCACGGACTGAAGCGGAAGTGCTTGGTATGTCAGGTCACCCAGCAATTTTGCATATGAACTGGGATGTGGAACGCGTACATATTCAAGATTGTTATCACTGGTTGAAGAATGTAAATTAAGATCGGTGTTCAATGGCTTTTGCCATTTAAGTTATCGTCATGTTTATGCGCATTTCTATCACTGGTTTCCTTTCACTTGTAGGAGCTAAAAATTCCGAAATTTCGTTCGCTAAAATGGTAGCATTTCCCGGCGCAGAATGAGAATAAACGCCATTTCTAGAATACTATTATTTTATTAACAACGCGCACCGTTATGATTCAATGAATAGTAAGAGTTTATCTCATAAGACCCTCACAACTATTTTTTTAGTGAATGAAGTGAAATATACACAGGAATTGACGTAATAATAAGAGATATATTACAAAAAAGTAATTATTCTCTTATATTTATTCGGTAATAAATGAGATAAGTTTTTAAGTTATAGATAATACTGTAAAATAATTTTTAAATGAAAATTTAGTTTCAGGTAACAGGAATCCAGGTGTACAAATCTGTTGTTCTTAAATATATGCAAGAAATAGATATTGAATAATTAGTGTCAAAGAAAATTCGCTATTGTACTTGCATTGTAGACTATCCTTTTGAACATCTCGCAAAATCAATAAAGTTAAGCAGCCGTGCTGCCGGTTGTGACTTGAATTGGCGACTATCCATAAACTCTCTCAGCTACCTAAGAGAACAAATAGGAAGTAAGTTCTGCGTCACAGAATATAATATCTGTCCTATTACTAAATAAAAAAGGATCGTGTCGTCTGATTGGTGAGAGGTCTTTCATTGTCATTTATCCACTTTAATTATCTTTAGCCGAACTTTACGAAACTGAGATCACTGTTGTGATAAGAGATATTAGAATACAAAGTGATCTAATAATTCATGTCCCATTGTTAACAAACAACTATGATCGCTTTCATAATGAAGTTCACACACGTGTTACACTAAATCCATATTCTCCTATGAATTTGTAACGTCAGCCTTTCCCAAGATGAATAGTCAAATTTAAACAAAAACTGTTACATGAGTATTATTCACATTAAATTGGATTTTTCACTAAGTAGATAATCGTATTGTAAAAATAAAGTAGGTAATGGTATAGATCTCTTATTGTAAAAAGATGTCTTACGATACTTTATTCGTAAATAACTATTACGTAATTTTCATATAATCTAAATAAAATTCTTAAAGTATGTATTTTAAGTATATTTTCACTTGATTTATTTCGTGCGGTATCCCGCCTTCAATTTTGTTGCACGATCGTGTGTACATAAAACAAGAAATTCATTATCTTCAGGGACAATTACTATCACTTGTGACTTCACTTTGAAATGACATGATGGCTCAACGTTGATATTTTTATCTAACTTGAAGCAAATGAATTCTAAAAATAATTTCCTTCCCAAAATCTAAAAAATTAACAAATGCTAGCCCAGATATCCATTAACTTTCGTCGGTAGTTTTATTGGAATCTTTTTAATCCATTGGTTTCGAAAAAATGTATATGTTATTGGTTGCTCATTATCTACTTTTAAAATTCAATATAACCGTTTCCCGTCCCATAGCGAAGGATGTCCTTAGAGTTTTTCTATTCGCCCCAGTGCGGTCAATCGGAATCCTGACGTACCTCCTGCACTTGAGACATACAGAGTGTAGTGTCGTGACTAAGATAACGCAGCAAGTGGTTCAGCGTATGTAGCATTAATTAAAAATTATATTTGTTATGGATGCCTAATTATTAAACAGTACATACATGCGCAGATTTACCGACCCGTCCCTGATCCCACTGAGCGCATACACGAGAAATGCGTATGAGACTCCGTCCCGTGGAATAGTGGATTGAACACCCTGTTCCATCAGAGTAAGATTGCGCCTTAATTGGATTTAATATTTGGTATTGATATCATTCATTAAACAAAACATTCGAGTATACGATCCGATTTGCCGACCGGTGCTTTATCCCACTGAGCCCAAACACAACAAATGTGGGTGAGACTCCGATCTCTGCAATCGTGTAATGAACATCCTACTACACCATTTAAAGGTTGCGTATTATGGTTGAATATGATATTTGATATCGATATCAATCATTAAACAAAACGTATATCCTGCTATTCGCCGACCCGCGCATGACTTGCTGGACACGAGAAATGCGGGCGAGACTCCGCCCCGTAAGATCGTGAAATCAGCATCCTGCCTGCCAGAGTGAGGTTGCAGCTTAATTAGATATACTATTTGGTACCGATAACAATGATTAAACAAAGCATTATGCGCTGATTTCCCGACCCGTGCCTGATCCCAGTGGGCCCATACCCGAGAAATCCAGGTGAGACTCCGCCCCGTGGAAAACGTGGAATGAGCATCCTGCACCGCCAGAGGAAAGTTGTGCTTAATTGAATACAATCGGCATCGATTACTCTGTACAATTATTAGGTATCGATAGTAGTTACTGTTCAAAGTATCTCCGCGCCGCTATTACCGAGCCGTGCCTGCCGGCGCTGGGCCCGCCCCGCGCGATGTGGAACGCGATGGAGCGGGCGCCCTCTGCTCTGCATCCGCGGGAGGTGCGGTTGCGGAGGCGTCCGGGCGCGCCTCCGGAGCCAAGGCCGAAAGAGAGAGGGAGGGCGGCGAACGACCGCCTCTTCCCGGAGACGCTGCCGACGCCGCCGACGCCCGAACGTCGGTTAGCCAACGCGCGCCAACGCCGGATCCGCGCAGTCAGACGCTGGAATTCGGATCCGCGACGCTCCACCGCCGCTGGTGCCCACGGCGTCGTCACCGCCCGTGCTATCAACTAATTACACAATATATACTGCAGTGAGTTTGGATCAACGTAGGTTGCAACCGAAATAGTAGTTACTGACGACATTAGACTAATACTGAGCAAATAGAGCACAAGGTAGAAGTTTCGAAACCGAGACGATAACTGAGGGTTATAAACAGACAAGTCTGTTAATTGTGTTATCGGTCGACTGTCGATCAAAACTGTTCGTAATACCACCTTTATACAAGGAAAAAATCATATTAATTTAAAATACCTTCATTTCCAATAGAAGAACTCATACGCCACTTTTATTGCAACACATTTTTGTCGACAATCGTTAATGAGCGGCGATCGTTTAGAACGTCTTTTCATCCGTGTTTTAGTTATGTTGTGTCTATATCATAGTACAGTGTAATAAAAAAGATTTTTTTTATAATTTAACGCTTTCTTAAACGAAAAATAAATGTATGCGTTTGCAACCGAAATAGCATGTTGATGAATTTGGTTGCTAGAACCACGGCCTTATACGTATATCGGGTTAGTACGGATCGATCTGAGCCTTGTGAGGTCTGTTTCACACGGTTAAAGCTTGTCCAAGTTGCATTACATTCCTTTAACGATAAATAGGGATGCATTTGGCATTTGGATCTTTTTTTGTCCTTCTTTGCCTTCTAGCTAACAGAGATCCCAACCCTGTGTCTGGTTTAATTATGCCTTGGTAACCCTGGGGGGTAAGAGAGACATGTGGTCAGCATGACGTATTCTCTTCACCATATCTTGGAAACTCCGTCTGCCTGAGCTTTTATTCGTCACACAGTTCCACAAACTGAGATGATTGCATTTGAAAGCTACAGTTCTATTTTTGCCTCAACCGGGAATCAAACTCGGGAACGCACCATGAAAAGCTAACATGCTGTTTATGAGCTACCCGTGAGGATGCTTTTGTAAATAAGGAACATTAAACTCATAAGATTGAGGTCTGATTTGATAATTTCCGCAATAACAATTTTGCACTCCCAATGCTTAGACTGCAAAAAATCGGGCCTTACCCAAACCTGGCAACAGCTGACAGCCTATAAACTAGTGGTGCTACAGAATGGCACAGACTTTCCCGTATTAGTTTTCTATTCCATTGGGCCTGGGCTAGCTGTTCGGAATTGCCATATACTCGTGCCAGCTGCCATCTATCGCCGCCCAAGGTACATTTGTTTGACATTTTCTTAATTTTTCGGTTTCCTAATGGCAGAACGGAAATATTAATTTTAGGATAATAAAGAACAGTAAAAATTCTTCCTAAATGGTAATTTTCTTTGAAAAATTTGGAACCATTTTTAAGAAAATGGCGTTTAAGCGCTACTAAAAATGCGAAATTTGAAGCTCTTTTTCACAGAAAAGTTTTGAGTTTTCGAAACACTTCATTTGAAGTCATTTGAAGCACTTAGCTCACAAATAAAATAGTGGTTACAAATTGCTGGTAATATCCATATTAAAGGAATGGGAGAGATCTTTCAAAAAAATTACATTGTCTAATTTTTGAAAAAATAGCCCAAATTGAACTTTCATATCAGTTTTTTAACAATTTATTTCTTGTTATACAATCATTGTATAAATACAGTATATGTAATTGTATATAATCATTGTGTAACAAGAAATAAATTGTTGAAAAATACAGAGTCTGTTTATTAAGATCAACAAACCATTGCAATAAAATAAACAATATAACAGATGTTAATATATTCACTATAATACACTTCTTTTATGTTGGAAATCGCAAAACCAATACTGATATCTGATGTCCCTTTGAATCTTTCACAGTGTGAAAAATGGAAAAAATGCAGTGAAATTCTTACGGTTTCTCTCTCCGTTTCACCATCAGATATGTCCCGTTGTTTAGAATCTATCAAATCTTTGGCTGGAAACGCTGCATTATCATCACATATTGTCGCTGACATCACCTCGTCATTTTACCGCTTTCGTCATTTTATCCGCTATATAGTAACGGTATGAAAAAAGAAAAGAAACTCGAAACATACCCTACGACGTTGCAACTTTGTTACATAAATAAACTTGATTCGAATTTAGAACAGAAGAGGATGTAATATAATAAGTAATTTTAAAGCACATATTGCAGAATAGATATTCAGAGGATCAAGGTTAACATCAGATGAAGGTATAAAAAATTCACAGAAATTGATTACTTAGCTGTTTAAAATTAATAGTTATGTATGATACGAGTGGTAAAAATGAAATGTTTTTAATTTTGTGAGTAGGAATGGTTGCATCATGAGGCCGGCGGTCCGAGTGGCGCAATCCTACGAGCAAAATAAAACAATTTTTATCACCTGTGTCATATACTATTTTTTAGTGGCATTAATGACTTTCGTTTTATTTCAATTCAAATATACAAATCACTAAGTTACATTAAAATCAGTTGTAGCTGATGCGCTCAGACGAAAGTGTTTTCTTTTCTTTGTTGCATTCACATATTCATCTGATCGCTTTATAAGCATCATCTCTTTTTTTAGCACAAGTGCTAAAAATTGAACTTTTAGCACGCCCTTTACTAATGGGCGTCTAAATTTCTTTATTACAAGTTTGTTTTTTTGCTTTTTTTTTACATAGACTTTGAATAGAGGCGGTATTTGGTAGAGACTTGTTGGAGCGCCGTCAGCTACCTTCGGCTCGTTATTTCCATCTCTTGGCGATTGCCATTACCTTTCCGTCGTGATCTATCTTCACCCCTCAGTCATCGCCTTCGCCGCCGCCGTCGCCGCGTCTGCCATCTGCTCAAAGGCCGCGATGACTCGCAGGTCTCCTCGCGCGTTGTACCGTTCGCGGATTGTTTTGCTCGTGGGCGGGGAGCGGATTACGGCGATGCGTCTGTCGTAACTGTATCGGGTCCAGTTGCAAGGACGTGGCTGGACCTTTCTGGTATCCGCTTGGGAAAGTAGTACGACTAGGAAATTGCTTTCCGCGTCAGCCTCTTGACGTGGTGGTTACCACATTTCCGTTCTGAAAATCCGAAAGGAAAAGCTTGTGAGTTTTAAATATGGTTAAAAAAATTTACTGCCGTGAGAAAACTGACGCCGTCCGGTGAACGAACGGATGGTTCTTGGTCTCGTAATATTGGGGAATCCGAGGCTTGTGTCGGGAAGAAATTAATATTCGGTTAAATCATAAAAATGTGCTTCATTAATGGGAAAGGCGCTCGTCCACTAACAATAATTTGTGAGACTCTTCCTTTCTTTCAGTTTATTGCTAGTGGATGTGAGTACAGTTATGTTTTTGATGTTAGATATTTTTTCGAATTGAAGTGGAATGAACTGAATTAAAGAATTTAGCTCCTTAACATTCTATTCCGATATGTACAAACTACTGAAATATCCTACGATTTTGTATTTTCTTCCACATGCACTTGTACCAGTGTATATTAAAGAGAAAGGTAGGAAGTGTGCGTATAAAGAGTTACAAGGTAATTATTTATTTTTCTATGGTTTACACCAAACGTTCATTAGCTTTGGATCATATTTCGTATTACATAAATTAAGTGGTGAAAAGCAAACATAATTCGCTTATTCAGCGGCAATGTTTCATCTAATACATTGTAAATCGCAGTGCATTGTTTCTACTGCGTCAATCGAATCATGAATATAAATGATTAACATAACGCTTTTACTTCATTACATTCTAATGAACGAAAACAGTACGCCTTCCAATGACCTACTCTTAGACCAATGCTGAAGGATAGAGTAACATCACATCTCCATAATTCGAAGACAAATAAAGTGATCTCAACTTCATGCAAGTTTGCAGTCAAAGTCATGTGTTTTCTCCCTAAATCGTCCACACTTACGCGACAACGTTCGCACCAACGACACACCAGAGAAAGTTGCATAATTATTTCCCGCTCAAGATACCAAACCTTATCCCTTCCTGATAAATCACGCACCTCACTCTCTCGCTTTCCTAACAATTTTCGCACCCTCACGCACCGTTCGAAAGGTAAGGCTCGGCACGCACCCAATCCGACGCGGAATAAGGGAACGCGATGGTCACACTAGGGCTCCGCCTCGGAATGCGCGATTCCTGACCGCCGCGGCCGGCCGCAGCGAGGCGGGCGGGCGGGCGGGCGGGCGGGCGGGCCTTTCGTTTCCGCGAGCGCCTCGCCGCCGCCGTAAGCATAATCAAGTCGGAACCGTGCGCGCGCGCGCGGCCGCACAGCCGTGACAGGCACGCAGGCAGGCGTGCAAGCGAGTGCCCGCGGCAGACGCCGCTGCCGCCGCCGTGGCAGACACGCCGCGACGGGCCTGCAAGACGGATGTGTGCGGAACGCCCGAATTGACGTGGTGCGGTGGGAAGCCCTGTAGACTAAAGTGGATTTAAGGTGGGAATCAAGTGTGCTACGCATCTACAATAATACGGTGAATTGAATGTGGAAATAAAGTGGTTGGAAGGTGAATGACACGTCGAAAATAAGGTGAATTTACGGTGCAATTACGGTGAATGAAGCGTCGTCAGATATAAGATGAATTTAAAGTGAAATTGAGGTGATTGACCCGTCGAAGTGAAGGTGAATTTGAGTTGCAAATAAGACGAATGACGGAACACCGAGAATAAAGTGAACTAAAGGCAAAACTAAGGTGATATTAAGGTGAATCACGGATCGTTAAAAATTAGGTAAATTTAAAGTGAAAATAAGTCGACCATCAGTCCTGAAGTTTCATGTTATGTTGGGTCTGTTGTTTCTTCGCCAATTCAACTAATTTATTTATTAAGTCATCGTATCAGTTAATGCAATGTTGGTGCTCAAGTGTGTGTATGTTTGATGCGATTAGGTAGACTGAAAATGGGAGAGTGGAAAAAACAATCGTTTTGGTTTCAACCGAGCAAGAAAGACTTCACACAAATAACGCTAACCAGGAAATCCTTTCAAGAGCTGCTGTGTAGCGACGAGTAAATGTTAGAACGCTTTTCTTTCCTCGGCGCACGCTGAATCATCGCGAGGAGCGGCGCTTGACGATTTGCTTCTTGTGCTCGCAGGCAGAACCTCAACTCGGACTTCACCGATTCGGCGCTGGGCTCCAGTGAGAAGTCCCCGCTGCCCTATGGGAACTTCCAGCTGCGGGAGTCGACGGTGCAGTCCATCCTGAGCCACCCGCGCTACGGCCCCAAGTGAGTAAAATGTTGGCGGCGACGCCAGACAGCGGCGCCGGCGCTAGCGGAGAGCGGAAGCGCCCGCGCGGCGCAGCGGCGGCGCACAGTGGGCCTTCTTCGTTTCTTCTTCTTCTTCTTATTCACATTCTGTTTCTCCTTATTGTTATTCTTATCCTTCTGTTTCTCCTTATTATTATTCTTATCCATCAGTTTTTCATTATTATTTTTATTCTGTTTTTTCTTGTTATTCTTCTTATCCTTGTTTTCTTCTTCATTTTTCTTCTTTGTTTTTTTCTCCTTCTTCGTTTTCATCTTTCTCTGACGCTACAATCCTCAAGGGTTTTGGCCTCACATCCGTTTTCTAGAAGCACTGTTGTATTCTTTTCCGGTTCGTGGAAATGGCCCATACGGGAGATAGAGATATATACTGCGATTTTTGTAGGAAGAGCTCTCAAGGCCACTCAAATCCCATCTTCGCGATGGAATATGTCACGGCATTTGGCGTCTTTTCTCGGTCTTGCCGGTAGAAGTCGCATGATCGCAAGCACTGCTTCATACGGTCGCGATCGTGCGAAATCTAGCGGAACGACTGTGAATGACACGAAATGCCGTGACATATTCAATCGCGAAGATGGGATTTGAGTGGCCTTGAGAGCTCTTCCTACAAAAATCGCAGTATAGTAATTTTGTACGCTACCGCCATTTAAAAATAAATAGGAAGCTTCACACAATATTTATAAATAAAAACGTAACTTTACATTCCATCAAAAAACGAGACTTCACCCTCAATTAATACGGTCTAAGTACTTCGTAATTCACACAAAATGCAGATAGTAATACTACATACTCTTCAACGAGGATACAATGATCTCATAATATTTTTAAAAAATCATCGCTGCCTTGTTCAGAAGTTCCTTGGATGCCCGTGCTAGATTGCCACTTGACTAGTGAAAAATTACCAACAAATGAAAGAGTGGAAACATAAAAGGACGAATCGCTCTCTCTCCGCACCCGATGCCTAAAGAACTGCTCTGGAATGTTTCGTTCGTTTGAAGTTGATCAGATGTGATGGGGCGCCCAAGGAAGGGGGAATTGTGGGGCTCCAGCCCCCTCCCCACCCCCAGAAGTCAATGATACATATTAAAAATCATAGCTGTACTTATTTTCTGAACTAATGAAATTCTTTCAATATTTCAATCATTATAAATATTAACTGTGAATCAACAAATAAAGTAAATTTTATATTCCTATAAATTAAAAATTCTTTATAAGAAAACATGAAGTTCGCTGGACACTATACCTGTAGCACCCCCTCCCCTCGAAATATCCTGTCACGTAACCTTCCGTAACCGAGACTCGAAACTAGGACGTCTCGAACTAAGAAGCTTCAGTTGCAGGCTGGCGGGTACATAGCACCATGTGGATTTGTATTTGTATTTAGCCATTACATGCCCCGTGATGGGCAATCGGGCTCAGCGCCGTTAGATCCTGGGCTTCCCACTCCGTCACCCACTGAGGAATCCGCGATGCCTTCAATTCGCTTAGCCTTCGTGACTTTGTAGGGAATCCACGAAATCCTCGGCCAGGATGGCGGGCACGGGGATTGAATAGGGGCCTCCCGAATGCGAAGTCAGCGCGCAACGCCCTGAGCCACGTCGCTCGGTAGCATGTGGATAATAATTAGGTTTTTATTTCTTGGCGCTTTTAGGACTTGTCTTCATGATGGAATAACTCACGGTATTTCGCATCTTTCTCGGTAATTCCCCTAGACGTCGCATCATCGCAACCGTATCGAGCAGTGCTGGTGATCTTGCGACTCCTGGCGGCATGACCGAGAAAGATGCGAAATACCGTGAAATATTCCAGCGTGAAAACAAGACCCCCCACGCGCCAAGAAATAATAACCCAAGTATATGTGACAAAGAACGGAAACCGCCAAACATCCAATAACATTTCCCAATGATCTTGTTACATTTGAAGGTTTGAGGGAGACGTTATGCATTTGATAGAAAGAGCATCTTTGCTTTCGTCATTTTCGGCACCCTTATTAGAGCATTGTAGTGGCACTCATGACCTCAGATGCGAAAGCTCCTGCCTACATTATACTTTGAGGAACATTCCCTGGTGGGCGGTTCGAAAACATGTTTTATACAAGACACTGTATATTAAACTCACTGGTGTCTGTTGGCCTAACATAATTTCTAAGGGCCGTGCTTCGAATTGCTATTTTGGCAATGGCCAACAACAGGAATTTTTGTTTTCAGAATTGAGTCAAATATGAGACAATAGGGACTAGATAATATAAACCACTTTAAGTGTTTTTCTACTGCAGAAGCATTTGAAAGTTCAAAGAATTCTCTAAATCTAGTGTTTAACAAAAACATTATGTATTGTTTTAAAAGAGACTGCTTACATTGCTGTATAATAGTACACCATTTTACCAGTGTCTTGCCAACATCTAGAAGAAACAACAGCACATACTTTCTTGCCTTATTTGTAATTTGCAATTTTTGAAAATACAGAGAGATCAATGAAAATTAGACTTGCGCCATTGCTATGTATTTTGCTCCATTCGAGAATTTTTTTAAAAAATTGGAGCGGTTTTTGAAAAAATATGTTTTTAATTGTCTATACTTCACGCCAAATTACGCAAAAACTACTCATATTTTCAAAAATTTTACTTTTTTAAAGAACTTTTTTGAATAACCTATGTCGTTCAGGAAAAAATCTCTATCTTCAATAATATAGTTCGAACAAAATTGAAGTTTTGAAATTTTCGATTTCAACGAAAACGAAAAGACCTGCGTCTTTGTTTTAAATGCCCTATTTTTATTTGCGTATTTTTCTCTATCTGGTGGGGGTGGGGGTAGGGGATTTAAAAGAGTAAAGTCATTTACGAGAAAATTTTGAAAAGATCGTTGGCGCTTCATGTAAAATATCCTCAAAAAATAAAATACGCGTTTCAAATTCGCAGGACCTCGAGTTTGTTTAACTCTATTGGGAAATTCAATTTTGGAGAAAATCGTGTAAACGGTTTAGACACTAGTATTGACCACACATAGATGGACAGAAGGACAGATAGTAAGACAAATAGGCAGACAGACAGATAGACAGACGGACATGCAGATTGACAGACAGGGACAGACTTTTGGCCGCAAACCTATTTTTTCGGTTGACAGGACCTACAAAACGTGAATTCTGACTATACAACGAGGAACAAGAAATGATCTACTTTTTCGGTAACAGGGACTTACAAAACGAGTTTTTTATCGAAAAATCGCAGGTTTTTACTCGATTACAATAGTTTCCCTCTACTACATAAGTAGTATGCGAGTAAGTAAACGGTAAATATCTCAATGTTGCTTTTTAAGTGGTTTACCTTTGTCTAATTCCCAGCGCTTCATATAGTATTGTCATTTTTCATTTTATTTAATAAAAATCTTTCGTTAGCGTTCGTTATTGCTTACCCGCATCTGAAGATTGGAATTTCAAAAGAACTTAAGTTCGAAATCGGTCAGTGGTTGGGCAATGTCCCTGCTTCTAGTGATTCTAGAGAAAGGGTGCTTTGACCCGTAACTTTCCTGATTTTCCCTGATTAGTTCCTGTCAAATGAGGAAGAAATATCTGGGCCCACGGCGCTTGTTTCTTCTTTCCTCTCCTGTCACCAGTACCATCCTTAAATTGGGCCACCCCATCACTATAAAGCGCATGTCTCTTGATCCCGAATTCAAAAACCTTAGTTCGACCACATTGTTAAATTTTAGTCTCAATTTATTCTTTTTGACTAAGATGTACTCACATTATACATCAAAATAGAATCTTAAAATCAATGCATAAATTTTGTTGTTAATGATTGATCAACTCTCTTATATAACTGACTCTAATACAAATTCTGCTCATATAGTAATTATCTAATTTGAAGTATGTCTTTTTAATCTGATACACTGCCAGGGATGGCGCATTTTTTACAACAAAAAATGTATTTCTTCTTCCAGTTAGTATTGTCAGCGGTACTGCACATCATCGCCTATGTTGAGGGCCAACATTCTAAGAGAATACAACAGGCAGTATTGCGAATACGAGTATGTGATATGTTGTGAAATAGGTTAGAAAATGACTTCTTTATGGAGTCGGTCATTGGTCACGAACCATGCTGTATTGGTTATTGATCTTAAGAACTTTTTCACTATAACCTTAATCACAATTATTGGATTCACCTCACCAATAAAATCTCAATTTTTTGCTCATAAAATCCATGTTTGAGGTTATTTTAAGCTTTAACTTCATGTACACAAGCCGTTTAAGTTCTATTAGTGCTGTTCCACCCTACCATCGCGGGGACTCGAACCCTTGGATCACCCGGTCAGAGGCACTGCCATAAGAAAAGTGTCTGTATGCCGCTAATTTCCGACCAGTTTATGTTAGTGTTTGCAGCGTTGAGAACGATCGGAAAGAGAATTTTCGCGGCCCAGTTTTCCGCGCCTTGTGGGCCACTGTGCGGCGACGGTGGCGGACCGCTAGCAGCGCCGCTTCCGTTGTAATTACGGAGAGCGCCGCCAAGCGCGGTGCGACAGCGTTGACCCCGCCGCGCCGCCTCGCGCCGGAGGCGGTGGCAAAAGTGTAGCAGCGCGAACAAGACTTAATGCCGTGCTAAGAAAGAGTGCTTTGGCGGGGCTGTAATCTGAAAGACTCTCAACCCTCACGAATCCCATTGAAGCAGACAGCGATTATATATTGAATTCATTGTGACACTCAGGGTGCGTTTCTGACTCAGGGGAGATCTTCATATAGTCTGCATAAAAAATCAAGAGGTGAAAAATCAATAAGTGAAAAATATTTTTGTTAATAAATGTAGGAAACGTGGTTTTGGGAAAAATGAGTTTTACAGTTTACAATACTACTAGTTATTATTTGATATTAGCGTATTGGAATATATATGTTACTAATAAATGTCAAAAGTTGTATATCAAGTTCGCCGACCCTATACAATGAATTTAAAAGACTTTTCGTTACGCTGAGATATTACATTTTTTTATGTTACTCGTAAAAATATATGTTCGCAGGTCCTAGAATCTGTCTTCCGAGATACGAGAATTTGTTAATAATCATCTTAGAAAATGATCGATTTCATTACAATTCTTGTAATGCATCTTTCTGCGCAATGCCTTTGGACACTCTGAAACACTACTTGTTGATCTCGTATGTGCTGATAGCCTTAGCCGTTTGTTCGAACTTAAGTAATGTACGATGTGTGAGATTTTGAAGTGAGGTTTTGATACTCAAGGACCAAACGGAATAAGGTCCGAAGTAAGAATATGCTATTGTACTAGAGCTTTCTGATCAATTCATTTCTCGTGTCACATAACATGTCTTAAAGGAAAAAAGTACGTGTGCGTCGCAATGATTAGAGATTAAAATGTTCAATGTCAAATTCCATTTACCAAATGTATACACAGAAATGTTCAGTGAAAAAATGTACCACGAATAAGTGTCCAAAGAGGACCAAACTTCAAAAATTCCTTCATTGAGATTTTCCTTCTGGCTGTGGAATTGCAGCAGTTTTAAATTATACGATATATTATACTTCGATTTTTTTAAGTGGCCGATGACATGAGGTCATTGTTACACCTCCTGTCTTATCAAATGAATATTTTTAATTAATTCGCGAACATCCTTTTCAACGGGCCTCGTGGCCTCAGAAATGTGCTTACCACTGTTAAAAAGATTAATTATATGAGGAAGGAGGTGTAACGAAGATCCGATGTCATCGGTCACTTTAAAAAGAATCGAAGATAGCTTTTAATATTAGTACTGTTAATGTACTCATTGCATCTCCGCATCATGTCTTCTATTCTCTTTCGCTTGGTTCTATTTGGTTAATTGTCATTTGTTTTCAAGTTTTTTATTTCAATTACACTTGTTGAAGAAACATTGTGCTGAAGTTGTTACTTTCAAATAGCTTTGATTGTCAAAGTCCAAACACGAGATGTCTCTTCATCTCTTTCCTCAAATTGCTTTATTGCTTCAAAGTGTGATTGCCAAAGTTTCTGCCATGGGACGTTTAACAGTGGACATCATGCATTGGACATCTTTGTAGGCGAACTCATTGTAAATTCTCAAGTGGACATTTTAACTTGTAAAATTAAACCCTTTCTTTTGTCTTGATGCATGCGTCGTTAGTATTGAAATAATTCCAATACCCTGTACGGTTGGCTAGTTAAATCTACTGCGCAATTTGAACACATGTTTCGATTATTTCTGCATTCAAAAATTGACATGCAGTTGAAAAACTCTGCAATTGAGTTATCTGCGGAGAAAGTGTGGCGTTTACTAAGAAGATATACAACACGCACGCGTGAAGGGTAATACTTACATGAGTAAAGAGTAATACTTTCTTACAGACTTCAAAAGGCTTCTCTGTGAACTCGTTTCCTTTTCAACATGTAGCAGTAAGTGAAGTGATTTGTCTGTGACTCCAAAAGCAACGAACGTTACATGTGACATCACAAGTAATTACAATATTGTTGTTTTTTAATTCTAGAAATGGTTACATATTTCTTAGTTTTGTAAGTTAGTAACAGGTGACTTCTTTGTACTTATTAGTAATCAGTGTTTCATTACAATCTCTCAAGAAATGGTTATATTCTTCTAAAGTACATTAAAAGTATTTTTTTAAACTTGTTTGTTCAAACGAAGGTTGTCGAGGCCCATTAAAAACAAACAGAAAAGGAAATTGTTTATATTAAATATTGTTAGTTAAAATACACGTTTGGCAGCACCTTCCATGATATCCTCTTCAATCGAAATTAAAAGAATCTTAGTGTCTGCACATTACATATGTTGAAGCTACGAAATATAGATTTTGAATAAAGTCTATCGATATAATTTTAAAACTATAGAGTTTTATAAGAATCATAATTATCGTAATTTTAAAATAAAGTAAAACAAGATTGACCTATTTTACAAGTGTTTTTGACACGGAAAAGGGGAGCACAAACTCACTGTTTTCGCACGCTGCAATTAACAACTATTTACTAATTAAGGCATATGGAGTTTAGACTGAACGTAAGTAAATCCGCAAGTTCCTAAGGAGGAGACAAGCAGCAAACATTGAAATTAACGAAATTATCTAAAAGTTTGTGTCCTCTTTTATACGTCGAAGAGGATTCTACTTTCGAATTTGAAGTTATTAATTCATCCCTCTTATAATCGTAATGTAGTCGTACAATTTTTTTTTTAATATTCACAAATTAAAACTTGTGTTAAAACAGCACGTACTTTCTCATCCGTATTTTCATGCAAAATTATACGAAAAGTACTCAAATTTTTGAAAAATTGTTCATGACCTTATGACATCAGCCAGACAAATTGGGGAATATCAATTTTGGAGAAACTCGGCTGAACGGTCTAGCTGCTAGCGTTGTTCAGACGGACAGACGTTTTGCCATTTGCTTTTGCTGCATCTAGGACCCACAAAACATGGATTCTGGCTACACCACGTATTAGAGGATTTCCTCTCTAAATTTAGCACATGGATTTAACCGCTTTTTCGTTGCCAGGGCCCTGTAATACGTTTTTCTGCCGAAAATTCGCCGTTTTTTCGTGCAACATTCCGTAACTTTCTCTCTACTCCGCAGGGATAAAGTAAAAAGAACGTTCGTGTGTGTGTGTGTGTGTGTGTGTGTGTGTGTGTGTATGTTTTAAAAATTAGAGATTTTAAATTTCGTGTTTCTAGAATAATTTTATTTTGAAATCTAGTTCAAATATGATTATTTAAATGTTATTAAAAGTACATCCATGGCACTGAGAACTCAAGACCCCCCTTCAACGTATCACATAACATGCATAAACTGGTTAATTTCCAATTTCGATTGAAGCGGATAGCACGGAAGGGGATACCGTCAAACGACTTTTACGTTTATGTGAGTACGAGTATTTTAACAAACGCCAATTTCCTTTGTTACTTGTTTTTAATAGGCCCCGATTACAAATATTGTAAACGTCGCCCTACGTGTAACTCTCGAGAATGAAACTGCCGGACACTCAGGATAACACCGACGGACGAGCGGTGAACAGCGGAAAGTGAACTTCTTCTACAGTTGTGTGTTACAATTACACAATTAGGTGTTACTTTCGACTTCTCGCCTACCTCGAAAGGATTGCGCCCCCGTTCGAGCGATTAATAGCAGACAATCACTGTCTGTCCTTGTGTTCACTATAAATACCGAGAGTCCGGAGCCGTCAAGATAACTAGAGCCTTCAAGATGACTGCATCTAGACGGCTTGAATCAAGGAAAAGGAATTTAAATATCATGAAATAAAATATGAATTCAAACAGACAAACTCTTAATATTTACTATGAAATAAATAAAGTTGGTAACAAACGAGACAAATGAAAAATTAAGAACTTTATTTAGGAAATTAGAGTTTTTTTTAATGATGAAGAATTAAAGCTTCTTCATATATATATACTTCCACTTAATTTCTATCTTCTTGAAATTATTCGATAACGGATTGTGTTAAATACTATTTGTGGACCTAGTGTAGATAAATACCTGGGCAACGCCGAACAGCTTCAGGCAGTCTTATTTCAAAATAAATACGTTATTTAACATAATCAAAGTACCTTGACCCGTTTTCTGAGCTTATAGATAGTATACATCTAAACATTACATCAAAAGGACTAGTTGTGTAGTCATTATATAAAAAAAGACAAAACAAAACATTGTTTACTAAATGATTGTTTGACATTGTTTGTGTATGAAATTCAATCAGATTACATATGATTAATCATTCCTGGATCAAGGTTGTATGTTCCAAATTGCAAGGTGAATGGTGTCATAGGGTCTTTAATAGTTCATGCCAGCCAATCAATCGACTCTTTAATATAGTCAGAATTTCTTGCTGAAATTCTCCATATAGATGTAGGTTTTTATATATATATATATATATATATATATATATATATATATACACATACATACATATATACATATATATGTATATATATACATATATATATATATGTGACTTTATTATCATTTTACAGAGTTAATAGATATATCATTGAAAAAATTGGGATAAAATTTGTTCCCAAATGTAACCGTTACGACTTGTTTGTAAAACCATCACTGGTTATGTTAAGTTTATAAGAAAATATTAGACTTTCGTTGTTTGCTATGAATTTGTTTATTAGTTTGATAACATAATCAAAACCTAGTCTGTGTCCCTACAACTTTTATATAATATGTTATTGCTCATTTAATGTGTGACTAATGTATTTATTATTTTTGTTGTAGATTCTGATTAATGGCTTTCACCTGAAGAGGGACTGTGTGTCCGAAACGCGTGGTGAACTTTTAGGATTGATGTATATGCACCAATAAATGCAGTATGAATTTTATATAATGCCTTTACAACTAGTCCTTTTGATGTAATTTTAAGATGTATACTGTCTATAAACTCAGAAAACGGGCCAAGGTACTATAATTATGTTAATTGAAAGATTAGTAAAAAGAGACAGTAAATAACAACCAATCAAAGATTTTGTAAAAAATACGTTATTTTATCAGTTAAATGAGTAAAATTAACTCTAGTTAAGTAAACTTTTATATAAGATTCGTATCCAATAAGCAGATTATCGTTGATATTACGATAATATCATTGTACTAATAATATAATTTCTCCCAATTAAATATTTGCTTTCTCCGTTATTATCATTTACTATTAATTTTCCATCACTCATTCTCCAACCAACATGAGACATGATCTTCCTGAATTAAAAGTAATTAAATGAATGCTCTGAGACGTAAATTTAAATGTATGCGCCCCTGCTCTTGTAAAGTATCTCTCGTTGTGATCATCTTATTACGCTGAACGTTTGACGACTTCTGAAAGTCGACACGTCATCAGATTCTGATCGACTTCTCTTTCAAACTGGTGGGAGGCAACACCCCCCAATTGGGAGTGTTGTGGGAGCAGGGCCGTTTTAACAAGATTGGGGGCCCCTGGGCCTAGGTTACTTTGGGGCCCCCCTATTCTTACTCTCACTCCCCCCCCCCAATTTCGATGCTGAACTATAAAGAAAATCATATCAATTTACATTGTTTTTTGTATTTTTTTAATATTTTGAAAGTATTTCTTAGTGTTTCAATTTAACATTATTCAATGTTGAAAACTTCATGCACATGAATGAACATAAATTATTCAAAATAGTAATTAAATACTCAAATTTAATAAAAAATATTTCAATATTTAGCATTCCGTATTATAAATATTACCAGCAACATTCCATTTTATAAATATTATCCAATAATGTGCGACACCACAGCGCTAATTTTTTGTGTGTATTTTAATCATACTCCACTTTTTACACGTTTTTTTATTTGTTTTTTGAAAAATTAGTTTTAAATTATTTTTTTTAATTATCGGGGGCCCTTGAAAATGGGGGGCCCTGAGCCCGGGCCCCGCAGGCTTGTGCGTTAAGACGGCACTGTGTGGGAGGCCGCAGGACCATAGAATGTGTACGGGCTCAAAGAAAATATATTTTTGTAATTTGCAATATTTCGAAAGTTAAAATACTAATTATTATGTAAATTACGTCATTATTAGGGACCGGATATTAATGACAAGTCATGTTTTTCTGAACCTTAATGTGAATTTTACAACAATTTTTGCCCGCGGAAAATGTATTTTTATTGTGCATATTAAGTCACATTTATACCGTTTTAGTGACAGGTTCCATTCTTACCAACTTTTTCCATAAATTCATTTATTTGTCATATTTTGAGGCCAAAAGAATAAGAATATGAAAATGTGTTTCATATGACTACCTTTCAGGTGCTATTGTTTCAAATAAACACAACAGCATTTGTACACTACATAAAGCATTTGTAACGTAGACAAGAGATGAAAATACTAGTCGGTTTGTTGACGTAACCTACTGTTGCACGGGGTTGACAAAACGCTCCCCAAGCTGACAATGATAGATTCCGAGTTAAATATCGCACATGTCGCACGTGCATTTGGCCCTGAGGAAGGTCGCAGTATGATGGCCATCTGAATCTAAGGTGCGACGTCTCCCGGACAACCTAGTAGTTTAGTCTTCAGTCGCGGAAGCCAATGCTTTCGCCTGAAGTTTTATTCATAATTTCGGAGATAAGTTCTTCAGCATTCGGGAAATACAGGTTTTTCGGGTGTTTTTAGACATTTAAAAAGAAGTGGTAGTTTCAAAGATTGCAAAAAGTAGTCCTATACTTGCAATACGTTCTGGTGTGAATTTTCTATTTATATTACCCGTGTATAAGAAAATCAACAAGAAGTTTTAAAAATTAACTTATGTAGTCGAGATTTATTTTTAAGGTCATATTTATAAACGTTTTAGGTCTCAAATTATTGCACATTTTACCAATATTTAGGTCACTAAAATGCGGACCCAAGTTATTATCAAATAGTGGCTGGATGAAATAAATGTGAAACTCACAAAGATGTTAAAAACCCTTGGGAGTGTTCAAACAAATTATATTGCTTCAACAACGGTCTCAATCATGTATTTATCCTTTACGTCTTCCCCGTCCTGATCAAAAATAGAATCTGGCGAAAGGGAGAATTATTAAAGAACTCAATTTTGCCAATATCATAACTAGCGAGCGGATTTCCAAGATTTTGCATATTTTTATCCGTTGCTTCAAGGCACAGCTAAGTGAAAATTCTTGACATTTGTTTAGAATTGAATGACATGTAGATTAATATATTTGGCCGATTTTTCCTGTTGATGCGTATTCGTGTAACTGCAGGAGCACGTTCTGCATATGTGTTTAAAATAGAGACTTATCTCTAAAACGATTCATGTTTTACAAAATCTTTTTACACGTGAGTGGGTTTTCCGCCCTTCGAAACTTCCTGTGCCACGACCGGGATCCAAGGCGCTCTCGGAGGGTTTGAACTGCCTGTGGACCAACCGACCGCTTATGCCTAATATCTTGTGTTTCCACTTAATAAATCACCCCCTCCACCTCAATCCTAGTGAGTGCCCGCATTTACGTACACTGGAATAGTGGTGAATGCTATCGGCTCTAAGCGCGACTCCGCGAGGACTGGATTAATATTTCGCTCAGCTATTCTCAGGTGTCCTTCGGGTCCGAATTGTAGAGCTTATTTATAAAATGACGCATATCCATTTCCTTGTTTCTTCTTCTAGTTTTACATATCAATACATTCTTAAGATGATTCACCATCGTGCCGCCCGACGTTGTTCCTAAATTGCATTTCTATTGTGATAAACAGTATCCTAAAACCGTTGAATCCTATTTTGAACTATAAGGCTAAATGTATAGTTTCTTTCCTATAAATAAATAATAAATACTTTCCTTTCCTAAAAAAATTGTGTTTCATGGATAATCGTCCCTTTGCAAATAATATCTCCAATTGTGATGGTCTGGCTACCTGTTTTCGGAAGTTTCTGTTTATGTCCGACGTGTGTTCCTTGCCCCTAGGTCCGCGCTGGGAGCCAACATGTACACGTACCTCAAGTTCGGGCTGCCGCGCGTGTTCCCGCCCAGCCGCGGCCCGCGCGACGGCTCCTCGGGGTACGACTCCAGCGACGACGGCTCGCCCTACCTGCGGCGCGCGGGGGCGCACCTGCGCACGCGCAGCGACCCCGACTTCCGCAGCAGCCACCCGCCCATCCACCTGCACTACCGCGCGCACCCAGGGGTAAGGCTACTTCTCTCCTCTTCTTCGTTTATCTTCTTCTTCCGTTTCCAGCGGCTACCGGTTTAATCTTCTCCCCCCTCCTCCTCCTTCCTCATCCTCCTTCTTCCCCCCTCTTTCGTCGTTCTTCCTCCTCCTTTACCCCCTCCTCCTTTCTCCTCCATTACCGCTTCCTCCTCTTTCCTCCTCCACTACCCCTCTCTCCCCCTTCCTCCTCCATTACCCCTCCCTCCTCCTTTCTTATTTTCCTATTTTTTTCCTTCTTCGTCTTCGCTACTTTTTCTTCATCTTCCTCCTTCACTTATCCTTTCTCCAGTCTCTTCTTTCTTCTTCGTCCTACTTCTTCCTTGTTTTCCCTTTCTACTCTTCTTCATTTTGCTTCTCTTCCCTTCCTTACTCCCCTCTCTTCTTCCTTCTTCATCTTCCCCTCCGTCGGCTTCTTAGTCTCTACATCCCAATCCAGGTTATCACCGTTTTCAGCACGTCTTTCCAATCTTGCCTGTCCAGAAATGTTCTTTACTAAGTCCGCGTTCTCCAGATGAGGTCTGGATAACACGCCTGCCACCCTTCTTACAGGTGGTCTCTTTTCTCTTCGGGTACCTGCTCTTCAAACGTTGTTTCATGCATGTGTTCAAATCATCCGATCTCTAAAAATGTCGCTGTCTTGCTAGTCGTTCGTCAAACTTGGGTATTTAATTCTTCATATTCCATTGGTATTTGTTGACATGTACATTTTCCTATAAGTATTCCTGTCTAGTGTATTTAAAGAACCTTAAAGTAGCAATGGAAGATAAAGAATAATAAAATTTTAAAAAATTCCAAACGAATTGTAACATGTGCAAATATGTTTGTGATAGCTACTCTCGTATTTTTGTTGTTTTTTTTATAAATTAGACGAGTATTTTTAAGAATGTTCATTTGGCAAGATAAAAATTTTGAGTTTCAAAAGAATTTTTTAAAAGTTTAAAATTTCCAAAAATGCTAAGAAAAAGAAAAGCAAAACAAATTAATCTAATTTAAAAATGAATAATGACGGTCACTGTCAAATTACATGTAAAATTAAATTCATGTTTAAAAACATCGATGTTTTTGGGTTATGTATTGTTAACATCGACGTTTCAATTTTCAACATTGATGTTTAAAAACATCGATGGTTTTGGTGACGTGTATTGTTAACATCCACGTTTTAATTTTGAACATCTTTGTTTAAAAACATCAATGGTTTTGGAGCGATGTGTTGTTAATATTGATGTTTTTATTTTGAGCATCGGGCTTTGAAACACGTCATCGTTGTCGCATCCTTAAGGTGGCTCCACACAGTCGGCATTCGCCGAACAGCGAACTACTGCTCGTCCGATCCCGACAAGCTGATGTATTCGGCGAATGTTCGCTAACTTTGATGCGTCCAAGAAACACGCGATAGGTAGGGCGAGCGCCGAATGTTCGTCACTCGGCAAATAGCAAGCGACCCATCCACACCACTCGGGACTCAGCGAGCAGTTGCTCGCTGTTCGCCGATTAGCGAATGTGCGGAGCCGCCTTTAACGTGCGTGTCGGGGTGTTGGTGTTGCAGCACGGCGCGCGGCCGGGGCCGGGGCCTCCGGGGCCGGGCGGGGGGCCCGGGGGCGCGCCCCCCGAGGGCTGGCAGCGCGGCCGCTCCATCAGCGAGGCCAACCTGCTCTCCCAGGAGGCGCACCTGCGCCACCTCGAGCACCGCCGCAGCGTCCACGACCTGCGCTCGCCCGCCGCCCTCGCCGCGCACTACCGCGACGAGTACCAGGGGTAAGTGCGAACAGAAGCGCCCGGAAGGGGGGAGCTGAGGCAACTTGCCCCTGGCCCCGGCTTAATTGGGGCCCCGAATTTTTTTCATTCAAAAGATATTTTTAAAAAATGTATTTATTTCTAATTAAAATTTAACGCTATAAATCATTCCTGATGCTTGGGGAAATGAATTATGTATATGAATTGAGGAGGAGGACTTTTTTTTAAATGAGGGGCTCCATGGATCAAGTGCCCTAGGTCCCTGGTTTTCTCTGGGCGCTATGAGTGGGAAGACGCCTTCAGGCCACAGGATGAGACACACACAGAATGAAGCATAGGCGTGCGCGACCTAAAATAACAAGGGCCCCTTTTTCCATTCAACTCTTTTTTAACTTTCTCGCCCTTACGAAGGTACTTCGTAAGGAGACAAAATTATGTTATCGTGCGACAGAAAACGGCTGGCAGAAAAACTCTTATTTCCGGGCTCTGGGAACGAAAGAGTGGATAAATCCGGTTGCTAAATATAGGCAGAGGGGAGCTCTAACACGTGGTGTATCCAAAATCCATGTTATGTGGGTTATTGATACCGAAAAATCGATTGACGGCAAAACGCGGCGACAAATCGATATTGTTTAGCCGGTTTTCTCCAAAATTGAAATTCCCCAATCCATCTGAATGAACTCGAGGCATTGGTAGTTTGAAACGGATATCTTTATTTTTGAGGGTGCTTTACAAGAAGCGAATATTTACGTTTTTACGTGTCGGTCCGAGTTGGACACATACGTCGCTTCTGTGTCGCAGTAGCATGAGTGTCGGCGAGTTAACTCTGAGGATCTGTTCGGGTCTCGCATCAGAAAATTTGCTGCTTGAAAACATTTTTGCAGGTTTATGTAGTACAATAATATAGCGTAAGTTAGAAAAAATGCAAGAAAATATGTGCTCCTGTAGCACCACTAGTTTTTTTCTTTCCCGTATACGTACGTATATACAGAATTTATACGTATGTAGTATAGGGAAAGTTATGTAATGTTGCACAGAAAACGACGGATTTTCAGCAGAAAAAATTCATTGCCGGGCCCTATTAACGAAAAAGTGGATAAATCCAGCTGCTAAATTAAAAAAAAAAAACCTAACACGTGGTACAGCTAGAATCCATGTTTTATGGGTCCTCGATACCGAAAAACCAATTGAAAGCAAAACGTCTGCCCGTCCATTTGTCTGTCTTTGAACAACGCTAGCGACTAAACCATTCGGCCGATTTTCTCCAAAATTGATATTCCCCGATCTAACTGATCTCGTGGTCTTTTGACCTTGAAATCGAAATCGAATCGAAATCGATTTGAACTTGAAATCGATATTTTAATTTCGGGGGTACTTTACATGAAACCTCTAGGATAATTTCAAAATTTTCAAAAAAATGGCGCCAACAATTTTCACTAAATTTTGTTGATCTATAGTCTGAAGGTTATTTAAGAGAATGGCGTTGGTCTCATGTTGGTTGATAAGTCTGATTTTTCGAAAATTGAAAAAATTCAAATTTTTTTCGGCATCTTCCTACAACTACAATATTTTTATGAAGATATAGTTTTTTTCTTAATGAAATGTGTTTATAAAAAACAGATTTTCAAATAAGGTCATGTTAAATTTTTCAAAAACATGAGTATTTTTTGCGAAATTTTGTGTCAAACAAGGCAATTTTTTATTTTCTTTAAACCATTTTTTCTTAAAAATGCAATAAAGGAAGCTTACAAGAATGGTGCAGGTTTCATGTTCGTTAAAATGCCTGATTTTGCAAAAATTTTTAAAAATAAAAAAATTTAGGTCCTCTTTCTACAACTACAATTGTGAAGGTACAATTGTTGTTCTTAAAGAAATATGCTCATCAAAAACAGATCTTCAAATAAGGTCATGTTGAATTTTGCCAAAATACACATATTTTTGGAGTAATTGGGCGTCAAAATTAGTCGTCCATTCACCTAAGAGAACTTTATCCTAAGAGAATTTTAAAACAGTGTTAAAAAATTGTTTTGTAACCTATTTCAGGATCCTGATATATAGAGAATAAATAACAAAAATGCATTATTTTAAATACATAAAATTTAATAAAATGTTAAATAACAAGCTGTCTTAGCTCAAATAGAAAGAATGTTATTCTTTACATTTAGCAAATAGAATTCTACAAGACTAATATAACAAACAAAAATAGTATTTTATAATATGTAATTATAATTATTAATATATAATTATTTCTTTCAAGCAATCCGCAAAGCTTTATTGAAATTTGCGCAACACTTTAGCAATGGATATTTAAAAAGCACGTTGTTGGTGAACTAAGAGATGGTGGAAGTGATAAGATGTTTTATTTTCTAGAGCTTGTGAGACTTTCAGACAAATGAGACTTTCAGAAATTATTTGAAACATATTTGATAATCACTACTTTTGTCCATGTTGTGAGGTATAGAACATACAAATATTCACTGAACACAAGATCACTTATCTATGCATATGTTAGCATTTCATCAGTACACCATGAAACTGAATGTATGTAAATGACTGTTTAATTAAATGTTAGGAAATTGCATCTTACATTTGGGTAGCTCATATAAAAGATTATACATAGAAATCATTGCAATTTATATTGACTAGGTAAAAGTTGGATATATTTTATGAAAATATTTTAAATAAAACTAGTTGAACTGCTAATAAATGTGTCTAAAAGTCTTGTAAGCCATTCATGAGTTGAAGCTGGCATAAGTTTTCTTTGTAAACATTAACACTTTTCCACGAAGATTAGTTATAGAATGGTGATGTTTATAGTTCCTTTATTAATTAATGTATTTAACATTTAAAAAAATTAAAAGCTTTATGAATTAAAGTGCTGAAAATGACTTCAAATGGAGTTTTTCAAAAACTCAAACATATTCTGTGAGAAAGAGCTTCAAATTTAGAATTTACAATAGCGCCTAAACGTCTTTTTTTGAAAAGCAACTCCAATTTTTTCAAAGAAAGTTGGCATTTAGGATAAGGTTTTACTCTTTGTTAATATTCTTAAAATAATATTTTCATTCTTCTATTATGCAACCAGCAAATTAAGAAAATCTCCAAAAAAAAAAAAAAAAAAAAAAAAACACAACTGTTGGTGCAAGTTCGAATAGCTAGCTGAGACCAAAGGATATACAAAACTAATACGGGAAAGTCTGTGCTATTCTGAAGCACCACTAGTTTTATTTACATATGATGTTTTGTTAGTAGTAAAGAAATAAATCATTATTTCAGAGAGAAATAAAATATGATGAATTTATCAGAGTGGATTTTTACAATAGGGAAACAAAGAGGGGGATAAAAAATGACCCAGTGGGTATTTTGGGGTTTCTTTTTTGTGGGAGTATTGGGGAATCACTGCAAGTCATTTCTCAAGGGGAAAACTTCACATTCCAACTTGACACTGGAACTCATGTTCCACAAGGGAACACTGCCACCTCCAGTATAGAACAGTCACTACGGATCTAATGATCACAGAAGTTGATGTGCCCAGAAGTATCAGTCAATCAATCAATGTAATGCTTGTCCAGTCTGTATCAACACAAGGTATCAAAAATCAATCTCAAAAAAATTCAAATCATTCAAAATCAGATTCTCAGAACAATATCCAAAAGAAATCAATTTACAACACCTCACTTCATATCGCCCATCAATCACAATATTTTTCTAGAACTTACCCCAAATCCCCTCTCTTGCTGCTTTCAGATTCGGCAAAAACCCTGACAACAATATCAGAATCAAAATTAGAAGTTCTTTCCATGTATCACTCTAAAAAAAATCACAATGATGCAAATTAAAATGATGAATGACCTGTTTTTTCTCAAAGTTCTATTGCTCTCACTGACCAGGGCAGAATTATCCTCCATGAGCGGAAGATACATGTATATAATGAATCAGATTCATATGTAAAATATTTTTAATAACACATTAACACCAAGTTTCACTGTGAGGCAATACATAGATTTTTAAACTATGCTCTATGATGATGATGATGATGATGATGATTTAATTTTTGAACCATTGTTTTATTCAATAGTCTAAAAGAGATGTGTATTTAGCCTGCTTGTCAGCTTTCGCGGGATATTGAATAAATGGAAGTGATCCTAATGAAGTTTTTTTATCAATATTTTTACTATTGTCAATTATATTAGTATATATTTATTTCCAAAAATTTTATTTCTTACTGTAATTTTACAGAAATTTCATGTTCATTTATCTATAATTTGCATATCATAGAGCATAACTCAGTCTCTAAGTATTTGAATGGAATATATAATTTCATGACAGAAAAAGCAGGAATTAATTATTCAGGAACTTTGTTTTTTCCGTCCACTTACAATATACAAATAATTACATACTAATTATTTTATTAATGAAAATATAAAGATTTAAATGAAATAATGTTTTGCCAGATATACAAAGGAAGGATAACAAATGAAAATAAAACTATTTAATTTAATGATAGAACTACATAGTGTTAACACATGGAATATATTTATAAATGATTAATCTGATTCATTACCTAACTCCTGCTGATATTGGACTCTTCACACAAACTGCCATAACTTTTTTGCAAAGCTGATGAGTACAAGAATCAGTTAATTTTTCAAATAAATAAAGGAATGGTAACAAATAGAAATTAAACTATTTAATTTAATAATAGAACTGCTTGCTGTAAAGACTGACATTGTCACTGACCTTTGTCACTGATCTTTATTAAGTGCAAGTTATTTTGCTAGCCATTGAATCATTGAATTAATTACTAGCTTTTTCTGATAACTTACTTTAGTTTGTTAGCATTATTGATTTTTGTGTACTTAACATCTCTACAATTCAAAAATTATTTTCATAAAATTGAAACTTAAAAATTTTTTTCCTGAGAAAATATTTCTCTCAAACAATTAAGATACATCACATTTGAAAGAATGGAACCTTTCTCAAAGACTATCAGCAAGGAAGAGAAAATGTTCACCAAAGCTTAAAATATGAAAATGGTTTGAGACAGTGATCGTGCCCACCTCTCAAATATTTTAAATTGATTTCACACATTAGCTTCCAAATTCCTTGTTTTGAATAGCAGAATGGCATTTTCAGCAACAACCATTTTCTTGAATTGAGAACAAGGTAGAAATTTAATTTATTTATGGCAAGACATTTTATTTACATGAGAGCAATTACATTTTATTAAAATGAGCCTATGATGCAATTAGATGAGCCTATGTGCCAAGAGAACTTTAAGCTTGCACATAGCAAGATGGAAATGTATGTACAGGGATCTGAAGGCATTAGAACTCTGAATGCTGTTTTCTCTGATCTTCATATCCACCCATGGACTTTTAATACAAGCTTGTTCAGATATATCAAAAGTATTTTCAGTTATTCAAAGTGAACTTTGATAATATAAGTTAAATGAACTTAATTTTTTGATACCCCAAAAAATGCAAATGTAAATTTAGGCAATTTATTTATTGTATTCATATTTATGCATAAATTTCTATAAAAATTATAATTAATTCATATGAAATTATTGAATTTAAACATTTTTCTGCAGTTAAACATAGAATTTTTAATCCACACATTACCCATTAGTAAAGAATGTTTACATGTTAAAATTTTACATTAAAGGGATGTGATAATTTGAAATTTTCAACTTTTTGTTGGAATATTAGAATACATTTAAGTAGGGAAATTAATATTAACTAATCATCTTACTTTAAGCTTAATGACATATTGGTGATTTGGAAGAAGACTATTACAACTCAAAAATGTCATATTTTAGGAGGGAGGATTAAAGATTTGCAAATATTCAAACTTGAGGTTTTATTTTATTTTGACTTGGCCACCTCATTTGGGTTCTGCAAAACTGGCAAAGACAGCTGGAACATAAAGCAGGAACTAAATTTCTTAGCATGAAAATCCATCAGATATTTGGATGGTCCAGATTCAAAGAATTTTTTTGTAAATTGCAGAGGCTGAAAGTCAGAGCCTTATGTTACTTTGAATTATCCAAGTAAAGAAGACCAACACGTCTGTTAAAGTATTTTGAAATCAAAATGCATCAACATTTCACATTTTCTAGAATCAAGATTGTTTTGAATTACATAGACTTTTATGTAAAAAATACACACAGTACAAACAATACTGGGGATGTCATTTTGGGGGTGCTCTGTAACTGTCATGATTGTAATCACAGTTGAGATACTTTCCCCAATAACTCAATTCACCTTCCTGGGGTTGTTATTCAACTTGTTACATTAATTCAACAAGTGCAAATTATATTTCTCCCTCATTCATCTCCTTTGTTTTTTTTACTGTTTTTTGACAATAAATAAATTAAAATAAAATTAAACTCCATTCTTCTTTTCTCCTCTGTTGAAATTCCTTGAAAATTGTCATTTACATCTATTTTCAAGCCCTTCCATTTCTGAAGGGGAAAGTTGTGACCACCTCCCACCAAATTTCTACATTGCAGTCTACTTCAATGAAGGAAACTTTACAACATGAGCACTCTCATTTTTCACTGGACATATCCTACCATCTATGACAATGTACATGGAAATAATTGCAGACATTAAGGCTTACAATTCTACAAAGTTCATAAAATACAGTGTGAATTTTAAGTTCTTACAACCATATTCAAACATCTCTTTGCTCTTCTCAGAACTGACCCCCCTCCCCCCCCACCCACCAATTAAGGGAATTGTAGAACTAATTTAATACTCAATTCTGAAAGGAATTGAATCATTTTTATGGGTTTGTAGTGAATATCCTCTTTTTTCCCTTCAAGTGACAGGAATACAATTAAAACAATAGTAGTTTAATTTTTCTTTGTTTTGTTTATTCTGGTTATATATCTGTTGTTGTGTAATCAACTGAAGTCAAAAAAAGTTTAGGATAAAAGAATGTTCAGAAGATTGTTTCCTGTTGCCAGTTGCAAAATGTGAATTTGACTGGAAATGGGATGATTTTACTTCTGTATATTTAATTACAAATTCTGTTTTCCATTCATAATACAACCTGACTAGAATTTCAAGTCAGGATGAATAATAATAAATTCAGATAATAAAGTACCGTGGTATATAATAACAATTTCAATTCAAGCAAGAGTGAGGAATTTATTGCAGATTGACAGAAAAAATCTAATGAGTCAAAATTGTAATATATTAATTATAATTATAAGTTCTCTCACTGTCTTTAATGCACTGATTTTTTTGTTTGTTTGTTGTTGTTTTTTATTTTTCAATATTTTTAATTTTAATTTTTATTGAAATTTCATTATTTCTTTATCTTCTTGACAACACTTCAACTTCCAGAGAAGTACCTGGAGAGGAACAAATGTAGCTTCACTACATGCAAGTTTTGTTGAGCTCTCCCTTTGCTAGTTGTGTTAGCAGTAGAGACTGAAGCAGTGTAGGTTCCAATTTTATTTACATTTCTGTAATGTCAAACCTGAGTTTGTTTGCCATTCCAAATAAATTTTCTGTTACTCAGGAGCAAAAAAATTCTAGTTTTTTCTCGAATGTTGCTAACTTCACTTGCTTGGCATCTATATTCATCTTCAACTATATTTAGTTAAAAGGATAGGGGAGAGATTATGAAGGAGAAAACATGGGAAACCTTCCCTATATGTCACATACACTTTTTACTATTTTTTATATAAATAAATCAAATCAAATGAGAAATATTTTAGATCCATCAAAGTTAAACAATTTCATTTCCATCCTATTTAACTCTACTGACTTACTCGATTGTGTAGTATTTAGGGGCTTTAACAGTCTTCATATTATTCATTTAACAATAAAAAATGTCACTAACCACAATAGAATTTCATTCCGTCTTTGGGGGAGGGAGAATATCTTAAATATTATGTTAAATGTTGTTCTTGCTTTATATTTTTATATTTATGTTTATTGTAAATATGTTTTACAACATTTAGATTATAATTGTTAGGGGGAGGAATTTTATGCACTAAAAAATCTTGAAATAGGCTTTTAAAAAATGCATTTATAATCTAAAAAATCTCCAATATGGACTTTTAATATGCAATTAAAGTTACCAGTATTTAATTTTCTGCATTAACCTTTCTTGATACAATTCAGGAGAAGCGTGCTTAGAATGAAAAGTATTTTCATTCATGCTTAGTATTTTCTTATGTCTTAGCAGCTTAGTATTTTCTTGTGTGAACAGAATATAATCTACTTACTTAAGTCGTCTTACTTTGTGGGAGAAATAATTAAAGTAAATATTTACCTTAGTGAGGTACTGCATTGTATCTCTTGTTGCATTCTTCTGCCTGGTAAAAAAAAAAATGATATCAAGAAATTTCCTACATTTTCGCAAGTATTTTATTATCTATAGAAAAGAAAAATGCGAACTGCATCAAGCTCTTTGATGATGATGATGATGATGAATGCTCACAAATAAATAGATTGTATGAAAAGTTGTAATGTTTTAGTGATAAGTTTCTATTTTAATGAAATATGCAAAATATGCTCGCATAATTCACGAATACGCACCAACAGGAAAATTCAGCCAATTATGCACAACTATGCACTAACTTATTAATCTACATAGCATCCAATCTTACCCTTAGGTCAAGATATTGTCCTGAAGCAGTAGATAAAATAGATGAAAAATCATAGAAATCCGCTCCCTAATAATTATTATTTGCTTTTCTTTACATTTAAGCTTCACAATCCCAAACATAATTTTTAATCTAAGAATATGAGTGAGTAGATATCAGATAAATAAATTGTTTGTTTCTAATCTTATTTTACTTAATGTTGATATTTGAAATAAACCAAGGACTTTTTAGCAATTAAGGTAGCTGTCTACCTCAGAAAGATGAAAATCATAAAATTTTATGTTTTTAAAATTTTTATTGGGTCATATGGTCAGTTTTATTTTCTTTTAAATGCTTCAAACTGTTCCTTGCTACTGAGCATTTGAGCAAATACATTTTTTCAAACTGAATGTCAACTGTAAAGTCCTTAGTAAACTTCAGATGCATTTTCCCAAATTGGGAATTTTCAGCACATTCATGCATGTCAAACTTCATAAATCATAAAATATATAAGATAATAATATAATTATTTTTGAACCAAATAACCAATGATTTGTCCAGTGAATGAACTAGAAGAGTTAATGTGTCACTAAAAGTTTTACTTATATGGACTGAAATGTTTAGAATAAATTTATAAGCAATTATTTTTCTCAAATAATCAAATCCTGATTCTTTAGTTTTCACAGTACCTTTACCATTCTAGTTCAATCCCTAGAATATACAATTGTGATTAATTTAAAAGAATGTTTATTAAAATATATCAATTTTTTGTAGAGTTATGATGGTAAAACCCTAGGAAACTGAAGGAAAACCCTAGGTTTTAGCCAATTATTTATAAACAAATAGAGAACATTTTTTTAAATTATTGAATGGCTAAAACCATAAAGAAATCAGATGTATAAGGGAAAACAAAATTCTAGACACAAAATTCTTAATTTTTATTTTGCAAGTAGATAGCTACCTTAAATCAATGAAAGTGATAATTTCTGAAACCCTCTAATGCATCATTCAAATGCACACTTTTATCAGTTTTCATTATTGTATTAGTTTTTGAAATGTTGCCCTTAAAGTGCATTTTTGTTTCAGGGTGACAAATCCAAGGAGACGTATTTCTAAGGCTGGTTCACATGCTTCATTAGCTCACAGTCGTCGAAGTGCTGTGCCACACAGAGAAGATGCCTCTGCAATGGGTTCCCATTTGGGCCCTGTCTCAGAAGTCAGTGGACCTACTAGTGTTCCTCCTGGAGTACCTACAGTGCCAACAGGGCCACGAATGCCCTACTACACTCATCTACCTGACCCAGGAGATGCTGCTGGTGTTTTTAAATACCCTCACATTCAGGTTTGTGAAAATTTTATTTAAAACAATAACAACCATTCTACATTATCATAAACCAATTTCTAACAAACCCAAATGTGATTCAATTTACATTAGAGAAATGTTATTCTACAGGTGCGAGGGTTAGAAGTGGAATCCAGCTCAAACAGTAAGCTTTTGCTATTGGCTGGAATATCCTTTGAAGCACATGGTGGAGAAATAATGGCAGTGATGGCTACATCTGGTGAGTAATTTGTGTGATTTGAAATTAGAGTGGTATTTTTGAATTGTTTGTTAATGTTATATTTTGGGGAAGAAATTTAATCATAACATACTTTCTTTTTAACAAATATAGAAAATATGTTCAGATTCATTGGATATTATTGGATATTATTGGATATTAAATGTAATTATATGTAGTATGTATAACTTACTAGAAATTCCAAATAAAATGTTTTTCATATTGATTACAATTCAATGATAACTTATAAACAGGTTCTTACAATATCTAAATATATAAAAATGGATGTTCCTGTGTATATATAAGAGGTAAACAACACCATGTGACCAATCTCCAGGAAAGTTGGTTTTTTCACCCAGAAGCTGTTACGCTGTTAATTCTGTTGTAACTCCACTTCATGGGGCTACAGAACAAAATTGTGCTTCATTTTAATTCAATTTCCATTCAAACTGCGCTTCACCTGGGCTTCATTGTTGCTGAGCATTGCTGTGAGATTCAGGGTGAGGCTCAGGAGAACCAGATGGGCAAGAGCGAGCGACAGAGAAAGAGAGACAGAGTGAGTCAGAGAGAAACGGAGGGAGATGAGAGTCGGAGAGAGCGAAAGAGCAAGGGAGAGATGCTGAGAATGATGGAAACAGACACTGAGAGAGACAGAGTGACAGACAGAGAGAGAGACAATAAACGGAGACACAGAGAGAGAACGAGAGAGAGACAAGATACACAAGAAACAGAGATACAGAGGGAGGCAAACAGGAAGAGACAAAGAGAAAGAGACAAACACAGAGAGAGAGACAGACAGAAAGACAGAGTCAGATACAGAGAGAGAGAGAGACAGAGAGAGAAAGAGACAGAGACAAGGAGACATTTTCTTTTTCACAATGATTGATTATGAAAAACCCGGGCAACGCTGGGTATTTTGCTAGTTAGAGTTTAAAGATCACAATATTTCTCTCTTTATGATTTTCCCTTTGTTACTGGCAATGCTCATTTCCTTTCCATCAGTTTTAGAAATTTATCTATTTGAATGATAATTTGAATTTGTGAAATAGCTACAAATACATTCAAAATGTTATAATGGTTCCAGAGGAAGAAGGTACAACACTACTGGATGTTCTCGCTGGTCGATCTACTCGTGGAAAAATTCGAGGAGATGTTCTTCTCAATGGACAGTCAGTCCGTTCTCAACAGTTACGTGATCGTGTAGCATATGTACAAAGCGACAGTCATCTTTCACCAGATCTTACAGTTCGGCAAACATTAAGTTTTCACCATCATCTTCGGAGATCTCCAACTCAAGCTGGAAAATTGGACACCAAGAATAGGGTATGTTTGCTTGCTCTTTCACATACAATGATTTTGAATATGACCCTTCTATACTACTAATAAATTATATTTACAATATTCTTCAGATTAATGCATTAGTGGAGGATTTGGGTCTGGACCAAGTACGTCACACAAAAGTTGGAAGTCTTACGACCTCTGAAAGACGTCGTTTAAATGTCGCCTGTCACCTGCTTCTTGACACAGACATTGTGGTGCTAGATCAGCCTACCCATGGAATGGATATATTTGATACTTTCTTTCTGGTTGAATTTCTTCGTCAGTGGGCTGGTGGGAACACAGTGACAGGCAGTATGCAGAATTCCTCAAATATAAGTTAAGTTCTCTTGTAATAAATATAAGAAAATAACTCAATTGAATCAAATTTGTTTTCAGTGACAATACCTGGTGTGTCAGGTGGACGCATAGTAATCTTGACTCTTCATCCTCCCACGTATGAAATTTTTACAATGCTATCCAGAGTTGCACTAATTTCTGCTGGCCGACTGATGTTCAGTGGTCGACGAAGAGATATGTTGCCTTACTTTGCATTAGTTGAATATCCTTGTCCTGCATACAAAAATCCATCTGACTATTATTGTAAGTAAAACATATTTTTTTAAATTGTGACTATCAATTAAAGAGAATTACCTTTAATGATCACACTACTTTTGCAAATTATTTATAATTATACTATATTAGCTTTATCAGGTAGTATGTAAATAAGTCATATTTAAAGAGTAAATAATGGTTTTGCAATATATGGTGCATAACTTGTAGAATTACTTGTTTCTATATCAACATTCTATTTAATGAGAGTTTATAAAATATATTACATTTTCTTTAATATTTTCTTAAACAATTTTTGTAGTGGATTTAGTGACGCTGGATGATCTGTCTGCTGAAGCTATGTTAGAATCAAGTCAGCGTATAGAACAGTTGGCTGAAGTTTTCCAAAGGCGACAAGAACCACTTTCAGATCCAGGTCCACCCATTGCCTTACCTGCAAAAATACGACAAGCAAATATTTTAACACAAGTTTTCATGTTGATTATGTAAGTATTTTCCAGAGAAAAGAAAATGATGATTCATATTACAAATGAAATTAAGTGTGTTTCATGAAAAAACTTGTTGTTTACTCATTACTTATGCTTTCAATGTTTTCTTTGCTTTAGGCGAGCCCTGACTTACACACAACCATTGAGTCTTGTTTGCTGGCTCACTAGGGCATTATTAGCAGCTGCAATGTCAGTAATTGTCGGGACAATATTTTGGTCAGTGCCTACCACTGATCCATATTTTGTTCAAAATGACAGGATAGGATTTCATGCAACTATGGCATTTTTAGCACCTTGGCCAACTCTCCTTTTGCTTTCACTTGGTGAAGTTCATCATGAACGCTGGGCTGTACATAGAGATGTACGAGATCGTTTGTACAGTCGCTTTTTGTACATAATAACCAAGGTATGAAACCACGATCCCAATTAAATATTTTATTAGGAAAATAAAATATATAATAAATTAATATTTCAATAATATATAATATATTATTATATAATAAATCAACAATAATATTAAAATTTGATAAATGATAAATTGTTTCATATTATTTGGTCTGTCTACATTCACTTGAAATATATTTACAAGTCAACAAACAATGAGCTCATGATAAATCAATAAATACTTTAAAAGAAAACTAATATCACTAATAAAGCAATTTCATTTGTCATTATTTGTAACAAGAGAAGCTGAATCATGTTAATACAATTTTTCTCAGATTACTTACAATTTGCCTGCATCTGCTGGAGTATGGTTGGCATATTTGGTACCTGCTTATCTTATGTCAGGTCTTCACATTCAAGGAGAAGATTACAATGCCTTTTCTGTTTATGTTGGTAAGTAAATTTGACTATCATGTCTGTAATAAAATTCATATTATGAAATATTTACAAAATTCATATAAATACTCAATTTTTTCTTTGTTTGACACAGGTCTCATGTTGTTGTATCTTCTCAGTATGCAGATGATGCTTACTGCATTTGGTCATCTTCTTCGTTCTTATAATTTGGCTGCTATATTAGCAGGTCTATTATTCACAGCATTAGCCCTGGTGTCAGGTTTCACTGTTCACCAAGCAGATCTGGGTTTCTGGTGCCAATGGTTAGATATTGCATCTCCTGCACATTGGATTCTTCCTGTCCTTGTTACTCGTGAATACAGGAAAGATGCCATTCCTACAAATTTTGCCACTTTAGCATGTCGTAAGAAGCAGGTAAGAATTCTTCTGGTTAATTTATTCTGGGTATTTTTGTTAATCTTCAAGGAAACATAAGGGAAATTTGAATTATCTGAAACAATTAAGCTGAATTTCATGAATAAGCTGAAAAACATTTAAAAAAAAATAGCAATGTCAATAAACTGAACATATATTTTACTAGAAACACTTGTCTGGTAACTTCATAATTGTCATGCTTTATTGATTTCAAGCCCAAACGTGGGTAATCTTAGCGTTATCCTAATGAAGCATTAAAAAATTTTGCATTTTTGGTGCTAATTTTAATAAGAATTCCAAGGAGAGAAAATGTTTATTCAGTTACCGATCATTGAAATTATCTAACATTGGATTAAAGAGAGTTTAGTCGATAGCTAATGTTTAATGTATTTAAAATATTTTTAAATTCATATTCAAATAATACAATTCCCAAAAATTCATTGTGAAGCTCAAAGCAAGAAATTATTCTAAACTCTTATTATTATAATTTGATAGAAAAATCAAAAAGTCATAATTTCTTTGACAAGAGTAAGAGCTTCCTTAAATTTCTATGAATTTATTTTGAGAGTTATATAATTTGCTGAGGTTTTAGAGTATTTATGTTCTTCCTTGTTTGCATACTCTGCAATATTTTCTTACTCTGCAAAGAATAACTACTAATAATTTATAGCAGGGTTTCTCAATCTCAACTGCCAAGCATAACTATTTCTTTTGGTTCACAAAAAAACAATCATATATAAAAACTTGAAAATGATGAAGAATTGAAAAAAATATGCAATTATTCCTTAGTAGTTAGTTTCCTTCCATAAGTAAGTGGTCTCAATTAATTCAGAAAATTTGCTACTGTAGTTTTGAAACCTTGGGCTCTCCAAACTTCCATAAAAAATATAAATATTAGAAGCTTTCTGAAAAATTAATTGAGAATGGATGAAGATAGATGAAATATTACTATGAATACTTCTATCATAAAAAGACATTAATTTGGTAATTTTTATTAGTTTATTTTTTCACTCATTTAATTGCTGTCAATGGGATCGACAGATGTTTCCATAACAACTTAAAGCGTAATCCATGATTTTGAAGGTTTACCTACATCAAGAACAGCTTCTACTTGGCTGTCTTGGAAGAGCTGTGACCTACACACAGATGTCAATGTTTTGGTTATCTTGAAATGCATTTCGTCCTGAGTAAGGTCGTAGGATGATGACTGAAATGTTGGATCCTGTGCTTAGGATACAGCATCTCCCAAGTAGATACTGACTCTGGTTCTAGAAACCTATGTTTTCATCAAGAAGAGATGTTTCGGAAGGAAGAAAAGACTTAATATCATCTTTTCTCAAATTCAAATTGCAGTTATTGAAATTCTAATCTATTATTTCATGGTTGAGTCAATAATTCTTTGCTGGAAGATAAGGATCAATTTTTCATTTGTGATTAGTGTATACTAAAATTGAAAATGGAGAGTGGGCTTTCCCTCACAAAATTATTCCATACATTGAGAGTGTACAACATCAACCTACGTTTTGAATTTGTAAACAGCATGATTGGGCTATACAAAACAGACATTTGTGGCAGTTTTGCAAGGTGTGAAAATGAAATGATATTAAACTTGAATTGAAACAATATTTTGCAATTGTAAATACTTTTACCAGACAAAATTTTCTGTTTCCCAAATACCAGAGAAAGGTTAAATAGATAAATATTCATAATCGGTTAACAATATTTTCAAATTTGAGATGTGTGAAATAATTATTACAAGAAGTCAGAATGACAGATTCACAGATTCCTTGGTTCAGGGAACAATGGAACATAAGACACCTAACAATGCAACGTGAAAATCACATGAAAATCAATGATCAGTGTCTAATCATAAAATAATTAAATGCCTGATCATTTTGAAACAAGCTGAATTGACCTCCAACCACACCAGCCAACATGCTGAATTTTTTAAAATTTAAAGTTTCATTTACTACAAATGTTTAAAACTTCTGAACAAAATGTCTTGTGGAGATTGTAAAACAGAGATCTTTACATTCTATGTACTATAAGATCAATGTATACATCATTTAAATATTAACGTTTTTTTATCTTATGATTTTCTTTAAGCTTCATTAATATTTGTAGTATAATTTGATAACTTATTTGTGAATTCCAGGTGCAACATCAAGACATAATTGTTCAGTTACCATGTCTGCCACCAAACACCACAGCTGCTCAGGAATTTCTTGGTCTCTTAACAGACCCCCACTTGCCACCATATATGCCACCTCTTGCTGCTTTTGTCTTCTGGTTCATTTGCTTCCTCATCGCAATGGGAGCCTTCCTAGTCTGCCGTTATCAACCACGTCCGCCACGTAATAATCCCAACAAGCCATGAAGACCACAGATAGTGATGTAGGTAAATACTTTTCTATGAAGTAATTAATTTTAAAGAAACTGCAATTTTCTTGGTACAAAAGGTAAGATGGTCTCTTAACCAACATAAGAAAACTGTTCATTTCACAAGTAGCAATCATTGGTTTTATTTGTCAAAAAATTCTGATTGCTAACCACAGTAAACTCTTGTTAATACAAATTCTAAAGGGACCAAAATAAGCAGTGTTTGTACTATAAATATTTGTGTTATCAGATCCAACAATATTTATCCATAATGTTAGGTTTCCTTGTAAGGACACATATTTTGTTTGTGTTATGGTAAGTGCTAACAAGGGTTTACTGCATTGGGTAGAAGTTGCACCTAACAAGTGATATATTAGGAAGTTGTTGATATATTTCTTCCACCAAATTGGTTTTTAGTTTTTGCCAATTAGAGAGGCAAACACTTATTCAGAACTGATGATGATTATTCTTAGACAGGTCATTATCTATTATTTAATTTTTCAGAGCCCCAAAATTACATGTCACATCTACGATGGGGGAATGTCGCAACTAAAAACTTCACCATTTAAGACTGCATGGAGGAAGGCAGATACAGTTGATCTGCTGTTGGTTCAAATTTAGTCAATATGTTTTTCAAAGATATGATTTAGAAATTCTTATTTCTAGACTTCTAAATACCAACAATTCACTTCCTTTTTAGTTAATTTTTTTTATTGAAATAATTTTGATATTACTATTCAGGTCTTTCAAAAACATTGTTATCAAAGATGCACGTGAGCAGGGGGGGGGGAGTGGTTGGCCTGAAAATTCTGAAAGGGCCCCCATAGCTATTCACAATAAATCATTTTACTTCCATAAATGTGACCAATTCCTAATTTTTCCCTTTCAAAGCTGAAAATTTGGAAAATTGATACACAACAGTTGGGGATGAGGCTCCCCAACTATCAGACAACTCTCTTAGTGGTTCAACATAAAATCAGTTGTATCATTATAGTTATAATTTAATTCCCCCACCACCACTTTGGTTTAGGGTGTGCACATCTGTAATTATAGTAAAAGGTTTTATAAAATCAAAATCATTTTTGTTTTTCTCTCCTTTAGATTAACAAATTATAAAATATGAAAAGAAAGAAGACACAAAAGCCCCTGTATCAAAATTGTGAATTTAAGTTGGAATTTGGATGAAACAAATAAATAAGGCTTGAAGCAATGAATTTTGTTCAGAAGATGACTTTCATGATAGACAGTTGCTTTATGAGTTTTATAAAAACCAGACTTTGTTTTCACTTAGTGAAAAGTGAGTACTTAGATTTTTTCTCTTCAGTTTTTCCAAGTGAATAATTATTCTATAATGCCACTGTGATGAATAGAGTGCCTATAATCTTGTTGTTAAGAATAGTAACATTTGATAAAAAATATGAAAATGTCTGGAAAATCTGCTTGCAGATTCTTAACTTATATAGAATGAGATAATTTTCAAATATAATTGTAATTAAAACTATTTTTATTGGAATGTATTTAGATACCAATTATTTGATCTAAATTATATTCATGCTTTCTCTGTAAATAATTGTATTTTCTTCCTCAAAACAATTACAATTACAAACTATTTTATTGAATGTCAGTACATAAAAAGAATATGAAATAATGACATAAAATGTAATTCTTATATACTTTAAGAAACGTTTGTCTTCTAATGTATTAATTTTATCAAAACAAATATAATTACTCCATATGTAATTTTAAGTTTTATGATAAATTTGGGCCAAAGTTGACAAACATGTGGATATTGTTACTTTTTACCTGTAACAATGTGCTATATAGTGTGCGAATAGTTTGGATATTATTGTTCACTCTCAGTATGAATTGTTATTGAAATATAATTTCCTGTAACATAAATATTTTATATGCTAATGATTGTATAGTACCAGAGTGTAAAATATTAAAAGAAAATTCCTTTATAACCTTTTATTTCTTCCTGATCCCAGCAAATCTTATTTTGTAGTTTTAAATGGACCCTGAGTAAACAGTTCTTGTGATGTGATTTGAGGTAAAGTTTAATGTTCTTCAAAGAACCACTGATGTTGTGTCTATTCTTAAAGATTCAAAAGATAATTGTTGTATATGGAAGTTATAGCAAATTAGAATGTTAATCATGTCTCTCACTGAACCCAATGAGAATTTTCACTGAATAATAACTGCAAAAATTATTGTGAAACAAAATTATCTTCACAGGCATACATAAAAATACTGGATTCACTACAAAAGTGATCTCCAATAAAGGAACTTCACTACTTAAATGCAGTGGGCTTGTTCAAAATAAGCAGAACACATAATGAATGGAAAAATCTTTTATTTGTAGTTTGCAATAGTAAATTCATGACTAATGCATTTTCAAGCATGTTTCAAGCATGTAAATTCATGACTAATGCATTTTCAAAAATGTTTTTATTTTTCCATCTTAATATTAATAACTCAGAAATAGTTTCATAGGCTCTCTTAAAAGAGTGGGCAGGAGGAAAAAAAATTCTAATGAATATTGAATTATAATGAATAAAAATGAATCGGTCAATCAACTTTCGAAAGTTTAACTTGACAAATTATACTACACATTAATATTTGAAAATTCTGTTTTTTCTATATTGAATAAGTACACCTTTAAAAAAGAAATTAAAATGCAATTACGGGTCTACTTGTCTTCTAAAACAACTTTCGCAATGTTCACTGGCTGCAATAGTGGCACAACTCAAAAAACCAAGTTGAGATAAATGAGTCTATAGATTCCACCTTGTACTGAAATGCATCATTCTTGCACCATCTAATGCACTCTGGCATTAGGTGGTGGAATACTGTATGATATGCTGCTGAAAGATAAACCAATCTGCAATTTTGGGTAGTGTATTAACTCAAAATTTCTATGTTTTGAGCTCTGCCACTCAGAGATTTTTTATTTTTCTATTTTTTATTTTTATTTTTAACATCATATCATTCCAATGATCCATATCATTGGGCTTTTAATGCAGCAATAATTTGTTTATTTTATTATGAATTGTATTAAGCAAGTCAATTTTCTGGGCAAAACGTAAGTTTAAGAAAAACTAATAAAAATATTCGAATAGATATTTTTTTTTTGTTATGTAAACTAATCTTAATATTCAAATAGGTAATTATTCTAATTTAATTTCAAGATTATTTAAAAAATGAAATTTAATCTTCTGAGATGAATTTTCTAAAGACAAACTGAAGTAAAATAATTTTCATATAATGAAGAAAATTTGTATACTCAATACATCAACCTGAGTGTATGTAAATAATATCTGGGTTCAAAGGAAGCTAACAGAAGCATTAGATCTTCAAATATTCCTGACAATTAAATGTCTTCGGATTATTTTTTCTGGGGACACATTATTTTTTCTATCTAATTGTTCTTATAATTAGAACTACCTCCTATGTTGTTGTTGTTTTTTTCATGAAGTGGCACCTAAACGACTTCAAACAATGCTATTTAAACAGAATTTCTTTCCATCTTAAATAATGTTTATCCACAAATTCATGTAAAGGATTTCTTAGCATTTTTTTGAACTGTTATTTTCTACTATTGATTTTAATTGAATAAATCATTATTACTGATTTTACAAAAGAGTGCTTTTCCTAAGTATAATTTTCAATATTAAATTGAATTGAAAGTCACTTGCACATGCATTTTAAATTAAACAAGTTTTACTAACAAATTCAATAAAGTGATCTTCACTTTAGAATAATTTTCTTTTAAATAATCCTACGATTTTCTTTTTGCTTATGATATTATTCACTTTAAAATAATGTAACATTTTAATAATTGGAAATAATGTTAATATCAATATTAACTTCGAGGTAAGTTTCCATAAGAAATTGAAAAATTTAAGATCATACTAAACCGCCATGCGGAGAATGGTCGAGAATCAAACTCGAGGGTCTGTCGATTCGTGTATTAAAGGTGCAATAAAATAATTTATTAAGTAGGACAATAAAAAAGGTTTAAAAATCAATGCCCTATTAATTATTTATTTTCCAAGGAAATAAGGTGCTCTTGCTTGAAGGTTCTGTCGTAAATTTGAGACAGCTAGCCATGAACGGGAAAAATATTGACGTGCATTGATCCACGAGGCAGGCAGCGTGAGCGAGCTCTGTCTGTGGTGAGGGTAGGCCGCGTTTTAGTGAATGGGAGAGAGCTGCATTCATAAGCCAGCGAGTCGATACTGAACCGTAATAGTTGAAAGAAGCTCCTAAAATGTCATCAATGGCATTATTTCTCGAAGAACTGGAGACAAAATTGGCTGATGAAACCCTAGCTAAAAATAACCTATACTTGTTTATGAAGAGACATTTTAAATTGTAATGAACATATTATTGTGTTTATTGAATTAACCCTTTAATACAGTTGCATATTGTAATATATTGTTTTCTAATTTTAAATGTAGATTACCTTATTCTCAGTAATTTTCGAGAACTGCAAACATGTCTCGTTTGATCTCAGACGCTTGAACCCATGTCTCTCTTCAATGCATTGGCTGACGCATGTATTTACCTGCCCTTCCTACTCACTTATGCTGGCAGAAAAAAAAATTCGATTATGTGTGTCAATGCATGAAGAGAAGCTTCTAAACTGCTTTCCAAATGAGCCATTTTCATTCATGTTACTGGCGCTTGCGATAGCATTTTGTGTTTAGCTTATCTGAATGAATTGTGCGTATCTCAGCCAACAGCAATTCTTGAAAACTCACCACGCTTTAGTGGTAAGATTACATAGCACTCATAGTTTTTTCATGACTTTCTTTGCCGTCAATTTATTTTGTCTGAAAATGTATTAAGCGATCAAATTATGAAAGATATTAGTAGTGCGTGCGAAAGATAACAGTAGTTGGTATTGGGGGAACTATGTTAATTCTTAACAAATAATTTTACATCAAGATGTTAAGAAATTGTAAATGAAGACAAAAATCAAATGATTTTCCTTAATGAAATTGATTTCGAAGTCCTGAGTAAACGCGAATGTTTTTGGCTGAAGGTTTAGCAAATAAATCACAAATACGTAATTTCTTCTGCTGAAACAATCCATCGTCTGACAGATCAGTTTAAAAATACTACAATCGCGTGTTTCTTTGTTATATAATTTATTCTAACACTCAAACAACAAATTGTGTAGGGTTATAATTTAACGTGAATAATTTGTCGTATTTTAATAATGTCAATGATTTGTCATAATATCGTTGAACATCCGAAGAATCAAGAAGTTTCCTATATTTTCAAAACAAAACAAGAGCTGATGTGATGCTTTTGGCGATGTATATTCAGTACCAGAGGAGCAGAACACTTCATTTTGTAATTTTTGCGTTGAATTTTTACAAAAGCATGCTTGCAGTCCATTCAGTAAAATAAGGGAGTAACTGCCGCGTTCCTCCCACACTTCCTCCCCCTCCACCCACCGCACACAACACCAGGTCAGCGTACAATCGTACCCTATGGATCTTAGTCAATGAAGTGACGTAACGAGTTCTCATTGGCTGACGAGGTAGACCACGTGATCAGAGGAGTATGGGCGTAGAAAGGAGAAGTAACAGTGGTGGGGAGAGTTGCCAGCGAGAGGGAGGGTAGAACTAACAAATGAATGTACGGGCGGGTTTTGTTGTTGGAATCTTCCAAAAGCGTAGGTGAGGTAGGGTCGTGCTGCTCGGAAGCTGAGAGCGACATTGTTTGCAATGGGACACTGCAGGGTGAGGGGCTTCCTAGTATAGCACAAGATGGGAATGAGTGCGTGCGCGTGTGAGAAAGGATGCGTGTTTGAGTGAACTCGTGCAGCGGTCATAACGACACCGCAACAAGCCTACTGTGCATAGCCTAAGTGACATTTCGAGACCGGCGCGTAACGTGAACATTGTACAGTACAAGATATCAAGCGGGAAAAGAAATCGTATTCAACGATGCCGTCAGATGAAGACAGTGACCGCCTGACTATGATGGAACTGTGTAAGAGTAAAGAATGGTTGTTACAAGAGTTACGTTCGGACCCTGGAAGACTTGTGATTTTGGATTGTCGAAGTTCAAACGAATATGGTGAATCCCATATTCGCAATGCTGTTAATTTCAGTATTCCAAGCATTATGCTACGGCGGTTAGCTGCTGGCAAAATAGATTTGATGTCAACTATAAGGTGTCGTGAACTGAAAGCTAAAATTTCGAACGCTTACAAAGAGAGCGTATTTGTTGTGTACGGTGATTTTGTTGTGACGGAAACTCAACGAAGTCAGCAGCCAAGCTACACTGCCAGCGATACTCTCCATGTCCTGGCCAAGCGCCTAGCCCAAGATGGCTGCCAGGTCGTGTGTTTGGAGGGTAAGTCTTGCATTAAATATTATCCTGTGAGCGTTATTTTACATCCTCGGTTTGTGTGATGAAATAAAAACATTCACCCCTTAATGTTCTCGACCATTAGGCACGTGTCTTGTTGATAATAACAATATTCTAGCCTGTTACGACTTGCGCGAAATTTAAAACCCACCAAAATCTTTGTTCTCTACTGTTGTAAATTGATAAACAATATTTGCTGCAAGCGCTGTTATTTTATCGTTGTCAATTGAGATAATAGTTAATGTGTTAATTATCATCCGTATGATGTCACATTTCTGTTGTGAAAATTACTAACAAAAATTCTAAGTCAATATTGACAGTTTTTCCTCTCCCATGTGCACCGTCGGCTGTTCCATTTTTGCGGTGGGGGCGCGAGGATTGCAATGTAAACGTTACGATGTGCATTAGCGGCGACAGTCAAAACAGTATTTGTATCTCTAAACACTCTTATTTTTTAATCATTCATAGAGCTGCCATACTTTAGTGAATGATTAGGTGACGGTATCGATTAAAGGCGTTTTGACGTGTTGAGAATTCTGTTTGGTCCCATTCATCAATTTCATTCATTCTTCTCTGAATCTGATTATGTTTCACATTGATCAATGGAAACAGATACTAAGATTGCTTTATTTGTTTGAGCTTTAGCAAGGGAGGGCGTATGCAGTGATGTATTGTATAATACGTTTTATCATGTCTGGTAGGGAAAGATACGGGGTTGTTTTGTTTGTCATTCTCAGATTCAGTTGATATAATTCTTTTATGGAAATATCGAGGTTTTCTCAATGTCGTGAGAATTGAATAGTTTCCATTTTCCACGTATATTGATGATGGCTTAATGTACATTCTGTGAGATGTGTAAAAGTGAGGAATGTTATGAGTGATGATTTACTTGTGATGTTCAAATTTTACTGTCCGTATCAACATGAATGCGTGAATAAAAAGATTCACGATTTTATCGATACAAATAGTTTTTCTTTAAGGGTATTACATATGTAATGAAGACCTACCAAATATTAGCAACTTGAAATAAAGATTGGGCAGTTTTATCATTATGTAATGATTAAAAAAATAATACGTCTAAATGTTTAGTGACTTTTTCGCAGAGGAATCCATGTTTTTAAGATGTCTTCGGAATTTGTTAAGAGCATTGCTCAGATAAACAACTTGTTTATACTCCCAAAATCTGTTTGATTTATACTATTGCATTTAAATTTACTACAGTACAGAGAAGTAAATGGTTAAGAATTCGTTTTAAACCAATTATTTCTGTGTTAAATTACATTTAAGAATTACGCGAAAACTTAACGCGATGAGTTTTTGATTTCTTATTTGAAAGAGTAGCTACATCATACTTACTTAAGAACCTTCTTCGTAATTGTATTGATGGCAATGTTGGCCTAAAGCATAGCAAGGAAAATCTTTCATCTTTATTCTTAACTAGAAGTTATCATAATCAATAGTTAAATGACAAGACATGTAATTAATATCTGTATGTAAGTAAAATAGTGAAAATCAAAGTTTTGTGTTTAGATTGATAAATTTTACTCGACATTGTGAATTTTCCCTCGGTGCTTCAAGATTTTGAATTACCTCTCATTGTTGGATTTTAGTACCCTTGGTCAATCTGCCGTTGGTCCGACTTCTATAAAAATGTTTACACATGAACATTCTTATTTATGAGTAAAGACTTATCTCCTACAGCTTTCTCATGACGAGATTGAACTGTTTCAGTGATCTACTTGAAAGCTGTACATATTCTGAAACTTTCGGAGGACGAAACACAACACCAACTCCTGACTGCACCTATAACTTCAAATATAACCCGAGAAAAAGTAATATATTTTTATTTTGACTAATTATTTCGTGGGATCCCTTCAACTCCTCGACTAGGAAAGAAACGGCGGTGGACCGGGAGACACGGGGTCGAACACACACATGCACACGTTGGAAAAAAATCGATATTTTATTGCGAGAAGAAAGACGATACATGTATGTAATGACATCTAGAGTAGCTCGACCGGTCACCGATAACTCGATTATTAATCATCAACGTTTGGGATACATTTTACACGGCGAGTCTTTTCCCTCGCAAATGATTGCGACCCAGCGCCTGTAGATTCTCCCCTCTTCCCCTTCAACCTGCGTGAAGGTAGGCGCATTCACCAGCGAGTGGGGCGTGCAAACCTGGCTTGCGCAGGTTGTAAATCTCTTGCAACCTGCTCCTGTAAGGGAGAATATGCAAGCCGCAGCCTCTTCCAATAAGGACAATGCGGCAGCCGCAGTCCGGCAAAACAATGAAATCATGGAAGGATTTAAGATCAATTTTTGAAGGCAATGTTAGGTTGTTTTATTTTTTTTAAGTCTATGGTTTGGAGCGGTTGGTCTTTGATTTTTAAATGAAAAAGTATCATAGTAACAGCCTGCAATAATTCTCAGGTAGCCACGACTTCCTTCAGTCCAAAGTATCCAGGATAAAGGAAAAAAAAGTTTTCGTCGATAAATGAAGTCCATGTAAGTTTTTATCCGCTTTGGTTAGGTAAAGTCAAACATTACGCCATTATAATCAGTTTCATAATGAAGTACTTTGTGATTCTTTTGAAAATATTTTGGACTTCTTTGACTTGTATCCTTCACTTTTCCTCTTTCAAAATTCTAATAAATGAGTCAACTTACTGATATCAATATTGTCATTAAGTGATATTGTACTTTTTAACACGGAGTAGTGAATCAGCAGACTACTTAGTTTCTCCTTCTCTGACTTGCCAGAAAAGTAAGTAATCAAAACTTTTTCCGATATGGAAAGAACGCGTTTTTCCCACCAATATTTAAAAAATTGAATACTCACGTTCATATTTCTTTCTTGATATGTTGGGTAACAATGTTTCTGTAGCAACATTTGCTGCTACTTCTATTTCCGAATCAGAACTATATTCACTCACGTGAAAGTATACACCAAGTGTGTTTCAGTTGTTCTCCTTGTTGAGAACGGAATCGCCGCTTACAGGAGATAAAAAATGTGAATACTAAGTGAAGGGGTAGGACGAAAATTCACATTAATCTAACAAATGTTTACAAAGCGGATAAAACGTACGATATTCGTGTCGTAACATCTTATTACAATACTCAGTTGATTACTAATCTCGTATTGTAATCCGATGCTTAACGACACTTACATATTATAAATAATTATTAATAATCCCGTCAAATAGTAAAATTTTTAATGTGATCTCTTTTTACTGTGTTTTGTTTCTTAAATTTCAGTTAAAAATTAATAAACGCGACCTCAGAAATTGAATCGCCCTCCTCGCGTGAACAGAAATGGTTATTAATGCAGTTTTAAAAACATAGATGGTTTTAGGGCGATGTTGAATTAATAGAATAGAATATAATATTTATTTCGCTACTTAGGAATACATGGAATACTTCCGGTGGTAACGTTTTCTAAGCAATTACTCAACATAAAACAAACATCAAACAACTACACAAATACACAAAATGAACATCAAACAACATTAAAATATTACACGTTACTAAATATAATTGTACACAATTAATGTATTAACCCTATCATGCCAAAGCTGACCTTAATATAAAATAACAAGAATAATACAAAAAATTAATTTTAATGTTAACATATTCTAAAAAAAATACAATTTTTGAATCTAATTTTAAAATGCTTGACATTCTGAGGGAAAGTCTCCAGCACTTCTGCAGGTAATTCGTTCCAATTTTGTATGGTTCTATTAATAAATGAGAATTTACCTACATCTGTTCTGTTGTTTTTTTGGGGGGGCCCGAATTTTGAAGCCATGATCCTTCCGCGCGACGTACGTTGGTTTTGATAGCCTAGCCCGAACTTCACCCCACGGACGATCACCTCTTATTGATTTGAATAACGCACAAAGACGATTTTTCTCAGAGTTTTTCTAAGGGTTCCCACGATCTAAATTCAGAATTTGCAAGTCCCCTCCTAACAATTTTTGCGGCATATTTTATTACGGTACTTTATCGAGAGATTTTATTTGCCCTAAACGATATGGGTCCCAACATATGGCGCTATATTCCAATATCAGACGTACTAAAGAACCTAATTCCTTTGATTTTCCACTTCCTTTCCTAAGTACTCTGATCACAAAGTGTAATGTCTTCCACTCTTTTTTCACTATATGATTTACGTGTTCTGCCCATCCCAGATCCTCATTTACATATTACAAATACATATTATTTAATTTTGAACATGCTTGCCAACGTTTTGTCGGCGATGTTGCATTCCTACCGTCGACCGGACGGAAAGTTCCTTGCGGATTTCAGCGCGTGGAGTTTTGATTCCCCGTGCGTTCGTCACGGCACTTTCGAGAGAAAAGTGAGTGACCCATCCTCATCCGCCGGGCGGGCTGCCGCGGCACGGCACGTCGCGTCGGCCGCCGGTCTTACGTGTCCAGGAAGCGCTGTGTGAGTCGTGCGTTTGGCACTCGCGCGCACGCGGAGGAAGAAAGAGTTCTTTGATGACGGACCGGCGTAAAACGGAGCTTCCATCAACATGCCGCGCTTGCCTCGGCATGCTCGGCCTAAAACAAGAGGGGGAGCGGTACAGTTTGAGACCCTTTTTCCATTGAACTTATTCATTTCCGTACGATATTTTATTTGTAAATGAATAAAACATACTATGATGAGAAGGAAATTGTAACTTTAACGATACAATTAATGAATGCAATAATGTTCAAAATCTACACGGTTATCATATGGCTCTTCCCCAAAAGCCACATAACAATTTCCCAACTTGCCATCTTAAAGAGGGAAATCATTGATTGAACATATTAAGGTGAATAAAATGTTTTGTTAAGTAAAGGTACTGGGCTTCTTTCAAAATTTGCCCTCCCCCGCTTCCCTTCTGTGCACGCGTTCGCGCACAAGCAAGAGATTTGGTGTCCCTGTTAAGGCGACTTCACACATTCGACATTCGCCGAGTAGCGAGCTATTGCTCGCCCAATCCCGAGCAGCTGATGTGCTCGGAGCAGGATTGCTTCCTTGTGTGTTCAAAAGACCGACACGCGTTGAGTAGGGCGAGAACTGATTGTTCGTCGCACGACAAATAGTGAGCGACCCATCCACATTATTCGCTACTCGACAAATACTGTCGCCTTTATTCACAAGCCAACATTCCGTATCTAGGGGGTTGTTGTAATTTATCCAATACCGGAACGTTTAATTTTGTATTGTTGTGGGCCGCAAAATTCCCAAAAGCAGTACAGCAGGCTACCAAAAGGCAGGGGCGGATCCAGCCCATCATTTGGGGGCAGGGGGCATCGAAGATTTTTGTTAAATAATAAGCATTTGTTATATTGTACATTATGTTCTGTAGATATGATGCTACACAATATTATTATTTAAACAATTACTTAATTTGAACATAAATGAATATTTAAATCAATTTTGCCAAATAAAATGAAAATAAAACTTAAGCCTGGGGGGGGGGGGGCATAGCCCCCATTGGGCCCGCTTGGATCCGCCAGTGCCAAAAGGTAGTACCGTAACGTTTGATTTTGTATAATGCTGAACCGCTAACTTCCCAAGAGGAGAGTACCGGAACGGCCGGCGTTCCGGCACCGGTGCGCCCCTGGAGCGAAATAGACAGTTACGCAAGTGTATTTATTCTCCTCATAAAATAGTAGCAGAAAACAATTATATACAAACGTTCTAGAAGTAATTATTGCATTAATCTTAGGGGTGTAGAAAGCTCTTCATTACACTTCATTTTACTTACATTACATTTCATTTCATTTCACTTCTTCATTGCCGAAGTTCTCAGTTTATTCAATTCACATTTAAGAAATATAATGTTCGCTTAATAATCTGTCCCTAATAATGTAACTTAATAATTTAACGTCAGTTAACTATAACGTATTTCTAATTGGGTATTTGGAATTCTGCGTATCGTGCAAAATAAACGGATAATAATATAACGCCCTTGTCATGATTCAAATTTCTGTGAAGGTTTCATCCAATTTCAAGTTAGCAAAGAAAAGATGCAGTAACAAGGGGATGCGCTCTTAAATCAGGAGCGTTCCGCGAAGGATTTTAGGGATTCGCCAAATTTTCGGGCTCCGATCTAGGATTCGAAGAAGTGTAGGTTTCCCTCCACCTCCACTTGTGACGTTCCAAAAACGCTTGTACCGCTATCGCCCCTTTTTCGCGAGCGCGTCGGAAATCCATCCCGCGCCGCCCCGCGCTCTCCGCTCGCCCATTGTGGGGAGCGCGGTGGCGTTCCCAGAAAATCCCGCTGAGCCCACGGAGCAGGCGGAGGTCTTATCTCGAGCCGCTCCGCCCCGCACCCCGCTCCGCACGGCGCGTCCGCTACGCTAGACTCCCTCCGCCCCGCCACGGGAAGGCCTCCTCCCCGCGCCCCCGCCACGCCCCGAGGCAGCTGCGGGCGCGGGCGTTGCGGCCGCGTGCTTCTCACGCGGCACCGCGCACGCCTTCCACAGCGAGATAAGGCGGCGACGCGACGCTTCGGGCGACGCCTGCGAACTCGCCATCTGCCGTCTCCGCGCCGCCTCCGATTCGATATCGCTTGTTGGCGGTTCCCGTGGGGAACGCCGTGCGGTGCGAAGGGCTGGGCGGGACGCAACTAGTGATGGCACATTTTAGCTTATCATCGATACTTCTATACATCACCAAAAGGGTTTCGATCCTGAAGAAAAATTCAACTTCATTTTCTTATCAATGTTCTGTTTAGTCAAGATTAAAATCACATTGTACTAAATAATCAAAAACAGTAACACCAGAGAAAGGTTACGAATAGCAAACTGTTTCGTGCCGCCTGGGAATCGACAACTGTGACAGTTGTCAGTGGCTGTTTACGAGCTATCCACAAATACAATAGAGACTGGACATTTTATTTATAGCATGAGATTTTTTTTAAACATCGATGTTTCTGCACAAATATATCGGTCTTAAGAAAACATCGATGTTATAATATCGATTTTTGTTCTTTTGCCATCCGTTCTGCGAACTCGCCATCCGCCGCCACCGCGCCGACGATTCGATATCGCTTGTTGGCGGTTACCGTGGGGAACTCCGTGCGGTGCGAGAGGCCGAGCGCGACGCAACTGCGACGCTTGGACTATCTCTTTTCATCTGCTGAATGAAAAAAAAAAAATAGTCTGTGATAAATTCTAGATGAAAGGAGAGAGGTGAGGCATCGCCAGAATTGGTCGCCTGCGATGGCTCAGTGGTAACTCCGTCCTCGGTGACGTCGCAGGCCGGGAGGTCCGAGGGCTCGAGTCCCCGCGGACACGGATTTTCGACACTTGCGGCCTAGCTGGGTCGAATTAAGCCACTGGCTGAAGGAGAACTCTGGACGACTGCGCCGAAAGGTAGTTTTTCGTGATTTTTTAGATCAGTAACAGGCGAATGCCGGAGCAGTTTCCTCACGAAAGGGCCATAAACCGCGCTCGATCTTTCCTTCCTCTTCATTGGCGTGCTTACATGTACACTACCACATATTTTGGGAGACCAGTCGGGAGTTTAGAGCTTGTCCTGGCTGGGGAGATACCGGTGGGGGGGGGTAAAGCCAACGTGTGGGGCATCAGTTCACACATTCCGGTGGGGATCGCAACTGCCACCTCCCGATATAGCGAGTTTGTGGGAATAATGACCTAAGTAGCTCACTCGCCCGGAAACACTGAATACTCTCAAAATCATAGTTTTTTACTCTTGTGAAGAAAAATGTGAAGAAATAGTAAATTCTTGGTTGTACGGGAGACGCCGCGCCTCAAAATGGTCTAGCCGCTTTCCTAGACCATTTTCTTGATGAAGAGAGTTCACGTTCCATCCGATGTGTAGAGTACAATTCGTAGCTGGGGCGAAATAACGGCTCCGCTCTGGATAAAATCGCTCTCCTGCGAAACAACTTTCTAGACGTAACTTTTTTTTTTTTTTTTTTTTTCCACCGACGAAATATGTGTATTCCTATACAATATGTAAATAATATGCTCCTACGCCTAGGTATAATGTTTTCAGCGCTTGGAATAGACGTCCAAAGAATAATCTCTTACTACCGCCAATGTGGTAGGTGCCATAAACTCTGGCCACCACCTTTGAGAGAAACTTCTCATCTCACGTGCCATTGTCTTTGTAAAGTCTTTACGTATCTCAAAGCGATATATTCCATGCATAAGCTGATCTACAACTCGATTCAAACATTAGAACTACGTGTGTGCATGCTACTATTTTCCTTTCAGACACATTTCTACTTTGTTAAAAATTCGTGCTTTAAACCTTTGTATTAATCGTGACTTCCGCAATTCTTTATAATTGCAATAACCGTGACTATTGCAATTCTCTGTAATTTTATTTACAAGAAATAAACAATGTATGTTTATTATAGTATTATTTCGTGTATTTTTAAGTTATACATTTATTTATTAATAAGCTTCTTAATTATACTTAAACAATTATTAACATTCCTTGCCTCTTGGAGAAAATAGTTGCCATGACTTTAGTGGTACACACGTATTCATTTTAAATATCACGTGTCCGTACGCGAGTGGATTTATATTATAAACAGTAGGATTATTTTACGAGAATAGAGAGTAAAAGGGTTCATATATTGAAAAGGTCTGTTAACTAATTCATATTTTTATCTTCCACGTATTCATACCTCGTGGTTGGACCTTATTCAGTGCTAAGATGCGTGGTCGTAGTCTCGTTTTCTCATTACCGGCAGAACACAAGGTACCTGTGAGAAGTAATCATGTTTCGTCATGGAATATTTCGGAGCCATTCCCACATGTGAAGCGATTTGGAGGACATCTTGTGTTGGGACAACTCAATTCTCTGCTACCGCTGAACGTCTCAAAAGCGACGAGTTGACTTACTGTGTATCACAAATTCGGAAAACACGTTTCAACATGCAAGGGTGACGGGAACGTTAAGCTAAGCCATTCAAGAGAATTCTGAGAAGGCAAGGAATTTGGAAATGCCATCGCGCCTTTCTCCAGTTGAACTGGTGATTACGTCCTAAATACCTTTTTGTAGTCTGGACGAGGTGTACGTGCTGTTTGAAAGAGCGGAAAACCCAAATCCGTTCCCAGAAGCCTCTACAATAAGCTGTGTAACCTCTACCTCGTAAGTGTCTACCTCTACAATAAGCTGTCTTCCTTCCCAACAAACGGGATTGCTTTGTCGTCCTCTGCAAAACTGTCTCCATCCACAATGAGCTTCTCTTCGGAGTACTGCGCGTTAAAATTGCCAGGCCTTTTGTGCGAATAATACTAGTATTTTTGTAAGTGGACAAGAAACAGGTATTTGACTGGTATGAGCGGCAAGGCACAGAAGGTACGATTATATTTTCGTTCAAGAGGATCATGAAATTTAAAAAAAGTTAAATCTAATCAATAGTGAATATCGATTGATGTTATGAAATCCGTTGAAGTTAAAGATTGTTGCGTGATTTAATGTACTAGCAATTATAGGTATTCTATTTAGCAATCAACGTAACTGTGTTAAACTATGATTACTTTTATTTTCATTCCTAACGAGTGCAATCTCTTTCATTGAAGTAAAGGAGTGCGAGTGTGCAAGATTTTACGATTTTCGATTCTAAAGAGCTGTGGTATCGAAGAACGCGATTCGAACCGTCACACACGCTGTATTGTCCTCGATCATCAATATGAAATACAATTTTGCCTTCCTTATTTTTATATTTAAGAACGAAAGGAATGTTGTGAGTACAGTAAAGTGTAAGCAGAATTCAGCTGATCGTTCCATTACCCTTTCATCTCAACGTATTTTTCTCTTATAGTGTAGCCTGAGATTTTTATTACTTTTACTTCCTATCGTGAAGGATTTCGGTGTTCAGAGGGATTGTAGAATTTTGTTTCCTTTGCTACCGTCATCCGCTCACACGGAGCGTCGCCTGCGGCGAGAGACCAAGGAATGAAGGCGAGAGGTCTCAGGAATGCGACACCGCCAACAAAATATCCATGTAAGACAGTGAGTCGTCACCCCAAAACCATAGATGGTTTTAAACCTGCGTCAGTAACCATTAATATTCACGGGGGGAGTGATTTGACGTTGATCGCGTTTATTAATTTTTCGTTCAGATTTAACTGACAAAATTAAGTATAAAAAAATTGCAAAAGTCACACAATTAACAAAAGTTTTATCTGATTGGATAATTCAAAATATGTCTTCATTTATGGACGAAATTATTTTTCACCTGTGGTCACTTTGGTATACATTGATGATTGTATATAAACATGGATGTAGAAACATCGATGTCGCATCCCTACTTGGTCTGCGGGGGCTGGCTGGCTGGGCGCGGTGGCGTGGCGTGGCGTAGCGTGGCGGCGGCGACGGCCTCGGCTCCGCTACCTGCGCCCGTCCGCCGGAGGCTAATAAAGGCCGGATGCGGTTCTAAGAACCTCCCGGCGGAGGAGGAGAGGGCAAGGCCGTTGGCGCGCCGCGCCGCTCGCGACGCCCTCACGCGCCTTCGCTGCACCAGCTCACGCCGTCTCCCGCGCGGCCGGGAAGGCCAAGGCGGAGGGCCCGATCAGGTCGGGCGTGCACCGACCAATGATGTGCGTCTGTACTGCGATTTTTCTCACTTTGCCCCTGAAGGCCCGTCTTCAGGACGGAATATGTCACGGTATTTCGCGTCTTTCTCAGTCGTCCCGCTAGATATCGCATGATCGACACCATATCAAGCAGTGCTTACGATCATGTGAATTCTAGCGGCGAAAGACGCGAAATGCCGTGTATTCCATCGTGGCCATAGGGCTTGAGGGGCAGAGTTAGAAAAATCGCACTGTACGCGCAAAGAGTCATAGTCTACGTCTATGATGTCTATACGGTGTGTAACAACGCGGTCATGGATGGCGATGGATACGATGGCTTTACGATGCCTAACAACAGAGCCATGTTTCACCCCCGAATCCAAAATTTATTTATAATTATAGTCAATATATCCAAAGCAATACTACTAATTGATTAGATCACATCTAAAGGAGTACTAAAGGAGTGCAATTTGGACATTCTGGTTTACTGAGATGGATACAGAGGTTGTCATGTCTTCATCAGGAATACTATATTTTGTTTGACTTACTGAATCGAAAATATATTTTTTTAATATTACATTAAAACATGCTTGTACTATTACTACTTATAAACTTTTTTGGGTTATTTGATGTGAAAAAAATAGTATACACAGATTATATTGTCTACGTAGTCTACACGTAAAAAGTCACGTAGACTCACGTGTAAACGTAAAATTATAGTCACAACTCTGCTACCGACTGCATTCCGCACTCAACTTTTCCTAAGCCGTTTACCTCCCTGCCCCAAAAGGCATAGCCCAACTCATCCCGTTGTTTTCCTCCTTAGTATGAGGATTGATTTCTAAGTTTCCCCTGGTTTGCTTAGTTTTATTTGACTGATTATGATCCATTTCTGTCTGTTTTTGGTTGTCCTTTTAGAGTGCCGCCATACATTGAAAACCACTGCTTAAAATTTGTGGAAACAAAACATGAAATCACTTAACACAAGCATCTTCTTAACTCGTTGACTTCACGTACACAATTCCGAAGGTTCACTAGTAGTGTTCGAGGTTTTCTCTGGAGTGGTGCGAGCAAATCTATCTGCGCTATTTACGAATACGAACTTAGCAAACAATTGCCCGAAGAACCGGATGAACGGAACGGGATGGAGTGGGGCTGTGCCGTATCAGGTAACGAAAAGTGAAAGGGATTTAACTTCGAAGTGAGTGTGAAGGAAAACTGACCACGGGATGCAGTAGTCGATTCCGATCAGATCAGTACGTACAGCTGCGTACAAAACGGACCCCAGAATTCTTCTCAATATTCCTGTGAAGGTGAGAGTTTTTTTACGTTAGGGGTATAAAATGTCCTTGCGCACCACAGCATTCCTAGGAGGAATAATCTGAAAAAATAACTATCGTGCCTTAAAGTAATATAGTATTACGAATCACACATTGGTTGTTTCCCTAGTTCTACTAGTATGAATTAATTTTTTCAGCTATTTCACAACTTTTTCTCTCTTTCATTCGCTCACTTGAAATTAATTACTACATACTAAATCGCGCCAGGCATTCATCCGTTCACTGAAACTTCTTAATATTTACAAAAATGCGCACTTTCCCAAGAGATTTTATGTTCGATTACTATTTTTCACGTCTCCTGTATTAAACATCCTTTCTTTAAAAAAAAAAGGCCTTTTGGAAAAATTCTTAAAAGAAATCATTTTTATATTAAAAAAGCGAAAAGTGAAAAAGTCGCAAAAAACACCAGAAGTGACGCCTACTATTGTTTTCTGGAATTTATTATTTTGCAATTTAAAAACAGATTCTTGAATGAGGCTTTCACAGTTTTGTTCATATTTAATCTCATTGGGGAAAAAACTCCTAAGAAGGTAGGAAATAAATTGAACATTGAACACATTCTTTAATTCCACTTAAGTCAGTAAGTTAGTAATGAAATTGGTAGATTTTATGATTGTACTCGTATGTATCATTTTAATGCAGTTTGTTGAAGTAGAGTCTACCAAAAGTGTTGAGGTTTATAATGAGTTTAAATCTTTAAAAATAAATTAAGAATAGGAATGCTCCTTTGAAAATTTTGAAGTGATTATGAAACATGTATTTCAGTTAAGGAATTAGTTTCAGTCAATGAGATCAATTAGATTTATGGCGGTAAAATCTATCAAATGTTGCAAGATATGAGGATTTATAAGTTCAAAGATCAGTTAAAGATTAGCACGTGTTAATTATTTACGTTTAAATATTAATAGATACTTACCTATAGGAGCCAGGTCTAATACAGTATTGAATAATTGGGATAAAAATAAGAAAGCATGAAAATAAAATAGTAATAAATACATTTTGTGAATAAAAATCAAAATGTTTCAATAGGCTATTTTCTCAGCTTAATATCCTACAAAAAACTTTCTGATCAAGTTATGGTAATTGAATATCTAATCGTACTAAATAATTATTTACTTTTTTATTGTTTGCCGTCAGAATTAATTAATGAAACTCCAGTAACATTTATGCGCAATTAACGAACAATTCAAGTTTTAGATTAGGTAGTACGTTAGCATTCTAAACGAAACGCATTTCTTACACATCGCGCTGTCTACAGTAAGGGATCGTTAAAACGAAAAGAAATTTTCCAATACCGAGAAATGACATTTGTTTGTGAAATTTATTACCTGACAGATAATGCTCTTACTTTGCACTTCGAAGACAAATCCTATCGTGTACAAGCTAATTCTTGAGTTGAGTTAGCAAGTATATTTTGGACCAAGACAAGTATTACCGATATTTTGGAGAGCATGGACGTTTATAGAGCATTAATGTTTTGCATTTCAAAAGAGTCCAAGGGTCAGGGAGGCATTTGTTACCATCGTTCCATTTTTGCATCCGCCACTGGTGAAGAATATTGTGAAGAAAATTCATTCAGTTTTCGTTCCACAAACGTGAAATTTTCACCGAAAGCACCAGGGAATGTCGGTTGGAGAAATGTGGCCAGCCTGACTTCCGCAGGCAGCGGCGCGACGTCGAGTCCTGCCGGAGAGTCGGTTTCTAAAACAGGACACACACGCGCGCGCGCCGGGGACGCCCTCCGCCCCCACCGCCGGCGCCGAGGTCATAAGGGCGTCACTGCGGCAGCGGCAGGGCCCCATGGTTCGCGCCGGCTGCGGCGGCAGCCTCCGACGATGACGCCGCCGCCGCCGCCGTCACCGCTTTACGAGCGCATACGCTCTCACTCGCCGCGCGCCGCTCGTCCGCCCCGCAGGAGACAAAGTTGGATGGGGATTCGGAGAAACGGGACGGCCTGTTTCGCGTGGGCGGAGCGGTTCCCCGCTGAGTTGCCGGCGGCAGCGGCAGAGGCTGCGTTGCTCTGTGCCGCGCTGCGCTGTTAGGAGCTCCAACGCACGTACTCGACTTCGCTGTTGACGAGGACGAGGGTTTGTGCTCCGGGTCGAAGTGGGCTCGTTGCTTCCCGGCAGTTCTGGCGTGACTTGGGGCGGATTTAATATTATGAAACGACTCCTTAAACAGCCTCTTCTCACACTCTTGGGTTCTTCTCGGTTAATAATTATAATAAATATCTGACAGAAACAAGATGGAATACTTGCGAAGAAAACGTCGATTTCCAGGATATGATTCTCTGCAAATAAGTTACGTCGTCTGTTTTTATATGATCAAAAAGTGAAGGAAAATTATGTGTATTAAAGAAGTATACTAAATGTAAAACGAGTAGAGTGAGTGTAAAACCGAGAAAATAAAAAAAGATTTTAGAAGTCAGCATAGTAGTAAATTCGCAAAAGTTCTCATTTTCAATCTAGAATTCCAGACATTCGAGCGTTCCATTCCAGAAGTATCATAGTGTGGGTGTGAAGCTCTCATACGATCACCGTCTTGCAAACCCGAAAAGCCAATTTGCTATGTTACTGCATCGTCGGAGCGACCGATATAGAAATTTCACATGTGCGTGTATGTGAATTAAATGAAGCTTATTTTGCATGTATTATTTTTACATTTTTCTTAATAAGAACGCAATCTGTGTGTCAAACTTAGAACTTTTACGAAGGGAATTCCATCACGTACGGGGATAAATGTTTCTTACACGCGCAGGTTTTCCAGATTAATTTGATTCTCAAAACCGCTTGTTTATTTAGTAATTAGAAAATTCTAATATTCTTTCCATTAGTAATTTCCCAAGAAATCAACGGAACTTCACCGACTACATTGATATTGTAAATGATGAAATCGAGAGGGTCGTGTGAATCATTCCCCTTTTATTTAACATCGTCAGGAGTTGAAACGCCGCGCCGTAAAATTCATACCTTAGTGTCGCAATATCTTCCTGCTTTTCTTACTTCCTTGTAAGAAACATGCTAGTTTTGCATGTTACAAGATGTTTCCAACAAGCAAATTTCTGAGATTTAGTACTGAGTACAAACTGACTTTATCCACTTTGATTATCTAAAGTCGGACTTCATGATACTGAGATCAGTTTCGAAACAAGAATGATTAGGAAACATGTATAAAATTATTAAATGTAAATACTGTCAACATCAATCTTTCACATTTAGCAAGATGAGTAGTCGAATTTAAACAAAAGACATTTCTCTGGCATTTTTACCACAAAAAAAATGGATAAAACGTTTTACGTCATCCGTATTGTAACAAGATGTTTAGGGCACTTTTTACTCAACAAATACTCGATACAGTACATTCAAAATCCTTTCTACCACTAGCAGGCAGGTATTTCGAACACGTTCATGATGGGTTTTTGGGCGCCGCGTCGCAACCATAAAACTACCCAATACCGGCGCCTTCCGCGTTCGTCGCTCGCGGAATTTTCTGCGTGGCGCGACGCGTCGTTGGAAGCGTTCTCACGGGCGGGCGGGCGGGCCGGGCGGCGGGCGCGCGAGCGAGCGAGCGAGCTGCGACTGCTGCTCTCGGCTGCGCGGTTTACAAGCGCCCACTCCTCACCGCTCCGCCCTGCGCCGCCGCGGCTCCTCCGGAAGGAATGCGGGCTTCGTGGAAAGCTCTCGTGCGAGCCGCGTGGGCTGTACACGCAGCGCGCGGGGCTTCCGGGACTCCGTTGCGATGTGACTTCAGGTGTCGATGTCAACAGCGAGGTATCGATACAGGGGATCAGTTCGGATCACAAATGGACTCTTTTTTTCCGAAAGAGGAAGTTCGAATATATATTTCGGTTAGTATATGTGGAACTTTATACAAAATTCAAATACTTGTTTGAGTGTAATATATAATAATAATAATAATAATATTGAAAATTATTATTATTCTCATGTTTCTGGTATTTTCTCCAGAACTCTTAAGTTAGATCTGACGATTTCAAATTAAATTTATGAAGAGCACAATGTATAGTAAGTGGGCCTTCCCTAATTGTGCAATTTGTGGATTTGCGGCCTGCTTTGCAAGGTAGCTCATCAAGATATTTTTATGTACTTTTTTTCTTTTCTTCCATTTGCCCCTATGCACCTACAGAGGATACACATACAGAAGATATGCGTGCTAAGGTTTCATGATCTGGCGATTTCATTCTCAATGCCTCCTCCCCCGCTGAAACGTAAAATTCGGCGCCGACCCGTAGGTCGGCTTCCTTTTCTTTTTTTTTTTTCTTTTTTTTTTTTTTTTTTTTTTCTCCAGGCCACCCGGAACAAGTCCTGGCATGGGTAGTAGGTAGTGTAGTGCTTGTAAGTGCATATGTAAGGGATAGACGAAGAGACAATGATGAATATCGCGTGCGGCCCGTGTCCTGTTTGTTAAGGTTTCAACATTCGTCTGGTTTTGATCAGAGAAACCACGTAAAACTACCGACTTGGCCACTAGAATCCTTCTTACTGCGGCCTAATTCTACCTATCTAGCTAGCTAGTGCCGAAAATCCGTCACTATCGGAACTCGAACTTTAGGACCTCCCAGTCAGCAACGTTGCAAAGGCAACGGAAACGCTGCCATTGAGGCATCGCGGCCTGTAAAATCGCTTCGTAGCTGCTACCGGGGACCTGCTTCCATCAGAGAACCGGTCGTTTGGGTAATTGTGTGGCTTCCGGGCGTCGATTCCAAAGAGAGAATCGAAGGACGGCGTGGCAGTCCCTGGAGTTGCCATGGGGAATCTGTTGCGGTGGAACGCGGGGCGGCGCGGTGGCAGTGACTGGCCCGGGCCCGCAGGATCCGCGAAGTCTCCTGCTGTCGGTGGAATTGCCGAGGAGGAGGCAGTACGCGTGACTGCTTGCAAAGGGAGGTTTGCAAGGATCTGCTTACGCAGTCACTGAGGGAATTCCGGGCATGTGATTATTCTCTTCGTGTACAATGTTCATGACGACGAGGCTCATTTATGTACATTTTGAGTTAGTTACTTTTCGTCATTTTTTCTTCTAGGCGAGAAATGCGTATCTGTAAAATGTGTTTTGTCAGTGGTATTTTTATGAAAAGAAATGTTAAAGACAAAACCAAAACAAAAGAACAGGGATTTCTCAGAAAAATGTCACCGTGTACTCCTCAAAGGGATCTTATAGGAAGTAATGACAATAATTGTAGATACTTAAAGTTTCAGCGAAAAGGTAAGGGTAAAGGGATAGGGATAAAGGGTAAGGGTAAAGGTAAAGGGATTACGGATTTAAGGTAATTTGTGGAAGCCACACATTCAAAAGATGAATGATAAAATAATATTTTTGCAACGGCTTCTCAGCCAAAGTCATTTGGTTGTCCATCCGAGAGGTTGGATATCTCAGAAAGAAACTCAAATCGGAGTGAGAAATATGTGAAGACGGAACAGCTATTCTTGTCTATTCCTAGAAATGAAGACCTACTTTATCACAGAAATAGTATACGGATATCATATCCTTGTATTCTGGAGTGGTAATAAAATGAGATCCGTATTTACACATTTCTTTGGAATACATCGTAATTACCTGTGTATTTATATTAACAAAGTCACAAACTAGTACTTTTGATTTAGTGGCAAAATCTTCAAACAGACACATTCTTCCACTCTTACTAACGACTTAATGTTTCGATGTGAGGTTCGTGTAAACAGCCCCAAATCACGTTTGCGTGCCATGAATCGTATATCCTCTATGTAATCTTCAGCCTGTCCCATTAACAGAATTATCTGTCTTTGATAAGTCGAGCGGCAATTCTCGAGAGGCCTCTAAGTGTTGCTGACGTGCGACCGTCGCACGACGCGCGCGTTCGTCTCATCGAAAGAAAAGCAAATTACTAATTGGCACCCAGTTCGACCTCCTCACGTTGTCAAGAGCCTGTCATTCTGTGGGCGCATCATCTTGATCGGCGTTATTCTCAGGCCTCTTGTGCGTCGCTAGTGAATGGCGGAGCTAGCTGTTTTTTCATCGCGATATTCCTGATGTGTTTAATTGGTTTGGAAACACGTATTGTGAAAGAAATGACGCAAGTCCATTAATTTCGTGAGACGAGTGGGAGGATATTTCTCTAAACAGTAAATTTTTTCTCCATTATCCATCAGAGCATATGATACTCCGTACTTTCATTCAACGAGGATTACTCGCGTAAAGATGCCAAGTTATGTTTTGTGGAGTTGATACCAACTTTTATACTGTCGATGAGTTCTTGTTTAATTGAATACTTCCAGGTATTGTAATGCGAAGTTTTGGCATGACAGTGAAACTTTAAAATTATGTGGTTTTCGTTAAATGAAAAAAAAAAGTATTGACTGAAACGATTCTTAAAATGAAAAAGCGTATGGTAAAATGCCGTCAGAGACTACTCTGGCGTGTGCAAATCTGTTGTTGTTTGTTTTTTTAAAAAAACAGTTAACGGATGAAAATAAAAATCATGACTTCGCAGAAGAGACCTGGCTTTCCACTTCTGTAAAAAATGCATACCCTGGTTTAAGTTCTGAGGAGAGTACTTCGCTCGCCTGAAGGTCCCTTATGGCTGAGGTGAGATTTCATGATCTCATGGACGCTTTGGTGTCCGTCAGTCGCTTCTTATGGCCTCGTCATAGGGAAAATAGCGGATCGTAGGGGGGGAGGCCCTCAAAGCCACAGGTGTTCCTCAGCGCTACTTGCGGTGGATCCTAGCTGTCTTGAAAAATGACAACCTAAGAATAAGTCGTGATTTAATAAAGAACCAAATTAATTATACCTCATGCCAAATTATTGTGATTATTGAAATTAATCGCAATAAATTTGGCGATTTGATTATTGCGACTTTTAGAATTATGAAATGCTTTTCAGATTATTCAAGAATGAAGTACATTTATACTTACTGTAAAGGTTCGTAATTCCTTTAAGACCGCAGGCAGGACTCTGTTCTACATGAGAAAAAAATGTATTGAATACTTGAAATAATGCCAAGTTAATGGAGAACACCTACCCTTTTTCGTTTTTATTCAATATCGTGGAACGTGGAATTGCTTTTCCATGGTATCGATATTCATACTGGTATCGGCCAAAAAATATAGGTACTTCAAATACAGAGATACGGATATTTTAGAACGTTATTGAGATATCGCCGACCTACTTGGTTCAGATCGTTGCCGCGGCAACTGCCGTGCGCGGTCATGGGTTCAAATGCTGCGTAAGACTTGGAGATTTTCGACATGTGAATGTGGCGTGGAAGAGTGACAAACTTTGAAGTATTCTCTAATATCATTCATTAACTCATAACTGCTTAGTGGCGTGAAGCATCAAATAAAATAAAATATCGAGAACTAATGAACAGACCGCGATATGTATTCATGAGTATCGATATCGACGGAAATTCGGACGAGTATCGATATCGACGGAAGTAGTATATGGACATTCCTAAGAGTTCTCTCTCAGTCAAAATCAGTGAAAAACTACTGATTGACAGTGACTATTCACTGACGGTGTCAGTTATAACCCTGTCACTGACAATAAGTGAATTTAACTGAACGAATCAGTGAAAATTGGGTCCACTTTTTGAATCAGTGAAACTTCACTGTTTGAATTAGTGAAGTCTGTGACGACTGAACGATCAGTGAACGATGGTGGCGCGGCACTGGCGGTCATAATGGAAAGGTTCGCATATTCGCTGATTGTCAGCGAAACTACCCATTTCGATTGAAGATATGAGTGACTTCGTCTCCCACTGATTGAATCAGTGACAATTTCACTGATTCAGATTCAGACATAACTTCCTACGTTTGTCGTAGAAGTGACTCCATAATTTTAGTATCGATGGTACGAAAAGTTGGATTCACCATTGTGAATTCTGATGCAGGTAATTAACAAAAAATGAACGGTTGAATGAGAGTTTATTTTAATCTTCAGTAATGCTGTTTTGAGCTCTTCCAGTGTTCGGCGGGCACGTACTCGTAGATCAATAGAGAGCCAAGAAAATCAGGCATGTTGACCTGTCGTCTAAAAAGTATACAAAAAAATTTAGATAATCTGGATTAACATGGACCGAGGTTATCATTGACTGGATTTTTGAAATCATCTAATAAAGAGGCCAGCAGGCATCGTCAGCGTAAAAATCCCTTGCTGAAGTCGTTCCTCCGTCACTTTGATAGTTACAGAAGCGGAACGGATGAATAAATCTAAGAATGTTTGTAACCGTTTTATTTTCTTTTTTAATACGGTAAATATCGATATAATATTCTGAAATAAATGTTTTTTGATAAAATTAAGTCGTCTCGCCCATTTTAATCACATAAATACACACAATATTCACTGCATGCTATTTTTTTTTTCGCCAAAATCGAATTGACGGCCCGAATGTTTGACATCTGAATGATTGACATTAGTTGAAATGAAGTCTTGCGTAAGAATGAAGATACGTAACATAAAACACCACAAACCTCCGGCTATTCGTAACGTTAATATTTCGATTTTGGTGAAAGTTTAGTTTATCTTGTGTCTGTATGACATATGAAAAGCAAATTGCGTGAGTCTTGTTGTGACTGGTGTGGCTTATCTAGTAACTGCTGCCAGCCCTTTGCATTTATAATACTCAATGGAAGAGAGGTCATCATGACATGTCCAACTCTAAAACACAAAGCTGTGGCGTATACAGCTACCGCGAACTGGCCCGTTCAATTCCGAAGCGTGGGAAGAATGGCAAAGCTCATGAACGCGCGTCGCCCGCCCGCGCGCCCGCCCGCCCGCCCGCCGTGATTCCTCGCGCATTGATCAGCTGGCGGCCCCCTGCTAGCCTAGAAGCTTCCCGCTCTGAATGACGCCGAGTATTGATTCATACTGAGCGGCCCCGCCGCCGCCGCCGCCGTCGCCGCCGCTACCTTCCTCCCTCGCCGCCCCCGCCCCCGCCGTGCTTTCGCGCCGCTCCGCGCCGGGGCGCGCGTGGCGGGCGAGGTCGTCGCTATGGGGTGCGACGACGCCGTGGGCCTTCGCTTGGCGTGCGCGCCGCGGCGCCGCCGTCGGCCCCCCGTGCTGGGGTCGTGCGCGTGATACGGCCTACTACTTCGGCCGCAGTGAATGGGAGCTCCCGTTGATCATCAATGTGTCCATTCTTGCGCGGGGAGCAGCCATTCACGTGCTCAGACGAAACCTCCGTGCACGAAATGTTATGGCTGGATACGCTCTAGTTTGTTCCGCTTTCACTTCTTCGTCCTCTTCGTGTCCTTATACTACAGTTTACGATTAAATAATTTAATTACATACTATAATAATTATATTTTTTCATTGAGCGAGGTTAACAACGATAATTGATTTCTTACCGAAATGATCGGTGTTTTATTAAACTTCTATTGTGGAACAATCAGACTTCAGTAGTTAAAATAAAACGTTTCCTGTATTTGTACACCAGTTCTTGGACTGAGATTTCGTTGATGAAAATTCATCCAGAATTTTTGGTTTGTCCATAATAGTACCTCCTCATGGTAATACTTCATAATACGTAATTTACTAATAGAATAAGTAATATCTGATCGTTAGATCTCCTGATTCCTTTCTGATTTCTTTCGTTAGCTTGTTATTCCTCGTTGTATCATTGCTATTATTGTTATTGGTACTACACCCTAGCAAATTGAAATAAGAACAAGATTTTCGGACATTGCGAGAGAAAAGAAAGTTTCCGTTGCATTACAAAGTGCTTTAAACTTTCTATTCAATTTCTGTGAAATGTGTGAAAGTGGACTTTTGATTGTTTTTCTTTTGCATCCTTTTAATGATTTATTTTCGTTTGAAATTCGAAAGTTCGAATGACCCTGAATGTTAATTATCTCATGGTTAGCAACTTTCTTGTTTTCACTGAACAGTGTTTAATGACCGATTGAACGTTGTTATATATTGTAATAATACACTATGTTATTCGACTGTTGATGTGCTGCGAGCGAGATACCTGTTTCTGTGTTGAAATATTCAACGTGAAGGGTAGAAGCTAATTAAATTGTCACAGAATTCAGAATGTTGAGGTAAATGTAATGTCTCGAATTTATCACCGAATATTTAAGGGTGTTTTTTTATTAAACTTTTTGAGATCACATCTATGTGAGTGTTTATTACATTTTTAGTACGCCAACTTCCGGGCCCTAGCCGACTAGTAGGAATAATTTGAGCTTCGTTATATTCGACGTAAACGCGTCCTATCTCGTCGGCGAAACAGCTCCTGGCTGCAGCGTTGAGGTCCCAGCTTCGGCAACTTCCGCAATATTACGTAGAGCATAATCCTAGCAGCGCACAGTTCACAATGCCCCGGTAATGCTCACGCAATATCGCGGCGGAATCCGCCCGCTTCGCTCAATACTCGGGCGAAGCACAGTGGTTCAGAAAGAATGAAAACGGGCAGTAACTGGGACACTTTCTCGGGCCATACATGTGAGGTTCAAGAGTCGCTGAATTCTAACGTGATATGAAAACGTAAAAATAATAAACGTCGTGCCCAACAAGGTTTTCGTAAAAATGACATTCATTAAATTTGATCTAATTGATGTTACGAGTATTATGTGTGTTCGATAAGGTGAAGTTTTATATTATTGGATTTCAGCAAACACACAACCTATTACTCAACACTCAAATTGAATGTAGTACATTACAATTTGTTAATGTAAGGAAACTGTTGCCGTGTTGCAATCGTGCTGAACCACTGTGAGTCTACGCGAACGAATCGGAGGCATGCGCTCTCCGCGCTGGAAGCCTTGGAAATTAAGCATCAGGACTGGCGAAAAAGATCAGGAAACAAACTTAAACGAAGTGCATAATGATTTCGGTGATGCATTAGATCTTCTGTTCACTTGGGATCAGCCCGCTCGTATACCATAGCTTCTCAAATCCTTGAATCTCCCGATTCCTGAAAATGATTCAAAATTCATAAACTTGAATCTTTGCGTTGTTTCGTCATTCTAGTCCGTTGGATTCGAAATATCTCAGTTCTGTACACTCTACACTTTTCAAGTAATTTTAAATTTCCAAAATTGTTTAATATATTATGTGTGACCGTCTATAATTTTTGTATCCATAACCCGGTACCGTCTCACAGCAAGCTAGCACGCTCTCCACGAATCACCTGAGGGGGCACCCGAATTAATATATTAATATTTTGACAAATTTTAATATCTGGAATTCGAAAACCTCACAGGATTCATTAAAAAAATTGAATTCGTTGATTTTAAAAATATAAGTTTCCAAAGATTTTAATTGCGTGACAACGGTCAGGGTGGTCACTTTCTGGAAAACCGGGGAAAAAATCAGGGGATTTCTTCGCTCTGCAAAAGTGAGGGGAAAATAGGAGAATTTATGCAACAATCGTTAGAAAACAGGGACAATTTTGAGAGGGTTATGAAACTAGACAATAATCCTTAAGAACATTAGTGCAGCGATATTTTTTGTTTGGTCAGTTTTTATTGGTGAGAAAATATTGTTAATTTGTGTTTTGTCACGGTGAAATGTTAGGGGAGCTTCAATATTTTCTTTAAGTGGTGTGAAATTTCAAATCTTGTTTGAAAAAAATAAAATAAAATAAAAATGAACATTCTACGTAAAAACGGTCAGTTCTAAATTCGAAATCTCATATCGTCTTGGAAATTCGAAGAACACCGTCGTATTATCGTAGACCCGGAAGCGCGCGCGAGTCTCGAAAACGAGCGCGGCTGTGCGCGTGAGAACGACACCCCGCCTCCCTCCTTCGCGAGCCAACGCCACGCGTCCGCGGCGGCGGCGGCGGGCGCGGGCGGGCGAACGACTGCCAGTGCTCGCAAGAGGGAGGACGCTCCTTCGGAACCGGTTGGCTGCGCGGCGCGGCGCGGCGCGGTCGGGCGTCGCGGCGCCCTCGACCCGGTTGGGGGCCGCGCCCCCCGCGCCGCGCCGCGCCGGCGGCCGGAAATGGGCTTCCGAAGGCGTGAGAACGCCGCCGCCGCCGCCGCCGCCGCCGGAGGAGGAGGATGAGGAGATTCATATTAGAGGGCGCCGCTACGCTCCGTCCCGCTCCGCGCCGCTAAAGACACAAGAGAGCTCCCGCGCGGAAGCAGTCGGCGCGAGAGGGAGTATCGATTCGATGCCAGCTGTAGGAAAATGTATTGTTGGCGTGATCGTGCGTATCCAAACGAGCGCCAAAGGCAGTCCGAGTGAGGATGATCTGAGAAAGAGTGTATGTCGTTGGCAGCGAAGTTCAGTTATCGATACTTCGGTTGGTATCGATGTACGATTTTTGTATTTTACCCGCACGTTTTCTATTAGCCCCGGACTTCTTACCACCACTCCTTTACTATTCTCAATAAATGGTAAGAACGAGCGTTGTTGACAAAATCTGTTATCAGAAATATTCGTTCACGTGTAGTAGAAATTATTTGACATCAAAAACTAGTTATATATTTAATATAGTAGTCCTATCTAGCGAAACGAGGGCTCAAGAAAACGTGTGCAGGTAATACAGGAAACATTATGCATATGACTAAGCGCAAAACATTTCAAGAAAATGTGTATTTTCCATAAGGAAAGCATCTCGTAATTTACTAGAATAATTTAATCTAACCTTACGACGTAATTTTCTCAAATTAAAAACCTCTATCAATTGTTAAAGGAAGAATGGGTGTAAAGTTTCATGTGGACGAAGTGCTGGCGAGCCCCCGCCGGGAGTGCGTGTGGCTTCGTAGCGCCGGATTGTGATTCCCGCCCACGCGCCACGTCGCGCCTTCACGTGACTTGGCGGCGCAGGCGGAGGCGTTGTCCCTTTGGTGAAGGACCCCTCCGGATGCGCGCTTAAAAGCCTCCTCCGACCCTCTCCCCGGGAGCGGAGCGGAGTGCGGCAGCGGCGGGCGTTAACATTTCTCGCGCGCTGCTCATTACATGGGGCCCACGGAGCACAGCGACCGCCGCCCGCGCTATCTCCCTACGACATCGTCACGCCGACCCGCGCTCGCCGCCCTCGCCGATTCGCCGCGCGTCCTCACCTCTCGCGGCCTGGAGCGGCGTTGCCTTTGACGCCCGTCTCACCCCGCCCCGCCCCGCCCTGCGCCGCTTTTTCCCTCGCCGCCCACTCCCGCTCCGCTCCACCTTGTCTCCCCGCCGTGCCCGCACCGCACCAACCTGTCCTGCTCCACCCCGGCCTAGATGGCTGCCCCCTTGCCTGCCCGGCCCGGAGGGCATGCGCTGCCACGCCCCATTCCGCTTCGGCCGAGCTTGCCCCGCTCCACTCGGCCCCGACCACACTCTGTCCACCTCGCTTGGTCCCGCTCCGCTCCCCCTCGCTTCGGCTCGTCTCTTCTCGTCCTGCTGCGCCCTAGCGTGCCCCGCTTCACTCCGCTCCGCCCTTACTCGCTCTTCCTCCTCACTTGCCGACCCGCTCCGCGTCTCTTCGTTCCGACCTGAGTCTCTCCTTTTGTCTCTTCCCTCCTTACCCGCTCCACCCCGTTCTGGCCCGCTCCACCTCGTCTCTCCCCGCCTCGCCCGCTCTGCCCCGCCCTGGCTCACACCAGCTTGATTCCCCGCTCTATTCCGCGTCGCCCGATTCCCCGCCCTGTTCCGCCTCTTCCGCTCTGCACCATTCTTCCTCATTCTACTCCGTCCGGCTCCGACCCGTCCTGCCTCACCCCACCCCGTCCGCTCCACTTCTCGCTCTTCTCACGCTTTACCTCACCGATGCCGATGTCCGGCCTCTTATTTTGAACTCTTATGGTAAATGGATAGGGTGTGGTATCAAAAGTGGTGACTTGTTGAAAGCTTCCTGCTTCTGTTGTGCATAAGTGTACAGGAGATCTGGTATTCCCTCCTTTGTAATATTTTCTTTTATCCATGAATTTGTTTGAGCCCTTTTCGTAGTACGAGTGACCTGTTTCAAATATTAGAAATAAAAAATGTGTAGCTACCTAGCACAACCTTCAGTAAAAGCTAACTTATGTATTGTTAAAGTTTGAAAAGTGTTTACGTTTTAATATTTCAATCTATACTAGAGCTTCAGTAGAATTCTTCTATCGATGGTTTGGTAGGATGGTGTCGTTACCAACGTAACAAACTCCACAACTCAGAACCTGTAGGCCTGATGGGATCCCGAACCCTCTCTCCGCGCTTGGAGGCAGCATTCTTGAGCGTAAAAGCTCCTGATGCGGGACACTGGCGGCGAATCGCTCGAGAGCGACCTGCTGAATGTCGGAGCAGACGCGTTACATTATTCACCCTTCGTTCTTCACATGGGACGTAAAGAAGTCGCTGCACGGTTTTCTCCATGCGTCGATTCCCAATAGATACCGCGCCGCTTGGTATTCGACAGTGAGACCATTAACAGAAAAATAGCGTTTCATTGCCATTCGACGCCGCATGCCATGTTGTGGTCGAACGAAGATCGATGTTTGTTCTACGTCTGTGTTGGAGCCTGACCTCGGAACTTGAATTTCACCGAATGAGCTCTCAGTTGGAAGATTTTGTAGCTGCATCAGCGAACTCTGTCAGAGATAACGTTTTGTTTGTGCCAGCTGTTTACAAACGCAATTACTGACGTCGCAGTTGGTTTGTAATGTATTGTCCCTCGTGCTATATAAAGCTTATGCCTACATTTGCGCGATTAATTTGTCCATTAGATAAAGCCTGATTGCGAAAGTAGTGAGATGATGATTTTACTACTTGAAACGAACATGTCAATTTAAAGAGTAATCTTAAGCGAGCAAAGTCAGTCGATTTTTAAAAGTTTTCTTTTCATATTTCGCACCAGAGTACCAGTATTTCGTACCAGCAGAGTACGTTTTAACTGTGCTATGCTGCAAGTTGTTATAGTCTTGGAAAACGTGTGAGAGTTGCTGGAATTCATTGTTTCAGTCAATTGAATAAGTAATTTACACATTTTCACTTTTAGTTGAATGTTTAGTTCACGTTTATTTCAATTGATTCCCTTTGCCACGTTTTATGTAATGTACTTCATTTGTATGAAAACTAAGTTAATGTGTTGCGCAAGGGTCAAAATCGGTACGATGACAAGAAAGCTGTCAATTCACGGATTGTGGATTGATTCATAACATTTATTCTATGAATTGACATATTTTTATTTATTGATATACGATCATACGTTCCTTACGTTCACTCATTCCTGACGTGTGTCGAGTAGAAAAAATCGTTCGGATCCTTTTTTCGCACCGAAGGTCAATCCGTGGCTTGCGACGGGCATATCCCATTGACCGCCCGGACCGTGTCCCAAGCGCTTACCAGCGAAGTCCTGCCAAGCGACGCCCTCATTCTGCTCGCTTCGCTCCAGTCCGGAAGGACCGTGATAACCGCTCTTCGATAACTGCGCGAGCGAGGGCCGATGGCGGGGTTGAGGGCGCGTTATGGGTAGTTGGACGGAGTGAGGGCTGCGATCCGCCATCGGCGGTGAGACAAGGGCACTCGCCTTGAAATGAAGGGCTTCAACCTTGAGGACCAATTGCGTAGAAAAATGCGATGAAATCCGCGGAACACTGAATCACTGCGGTGTTTAGAATACGATTGGTTGGTTCTTGTTTCGGGCACTTCTACTGGTATGGTCATTCGTCCCGGTATATGTGGTGAATCCGCCATCCCGAGAGGTGGCGGTGTTCATTCTCCGCTGGTTGGTGAGATCCGGCGTCGACCTTCATGTCGGTATGCGGAGGAACTCCTTCAGCTATCTCCACCAACGGGGCACTACCTCAGTCGGACAAACTCTACGCTCCCAGCTGGTCTCCCGTCATGCGTGGTAGTACAGTTCTTTTGAGTATGAGAAAGGGGGAAGAATAAGACTAGGAAGATGAAGGAAAACCAGGGAAACCTGCTGAATGCTCGCATTGCTCACCACGAATATATCTTGAATAGACCGGGATTTGAACACTAGTGATTGAAGAATAGTCGCGCCACTATACCACGGGTCGCCCTTGGCGCAAGTTACAAGAAAAGTTGTCTATTGGATTAACATTTTTAGATTGCACTTACTTAACTTAGCCGTTGTTTAATGAAGGATGGAAGTAAAGGAGGGATCTGAAGAATTTATATTCAATATTATCAATATTAAGGCGTAATTTTGAAATGGCTCGCGAGTCCTGGTCTGAACTCGTGCCCGCGGGTGAATTCTATCGAGACTAGGGAAGCGCCGCGTTGAATGGCGGGCGGAGCGCGTCTTGCTCCACGCTTCAGGAGAGCCCCCCCCCCCACACACACACACACATACAACCCCTGCTCCGCTCCTCCGTGCCCCACCCTCCGGCGCTTTCGGTTGCCCTGCCCCGCCCATTCCCCGCCCCACCCATTTGCCGCCTTCCCCACCTGCCTAACTGCCCTGCTCGGCCCTTCCTCCCTGGATGCCTCTGTGCCTCCCTTCCGCCCCTGCACTGCCTGTGCGCTCCAGGCCAGGCTGGAGCCTGGCGATAAATACTTTTCGTGGAATCGATATGAGATTCCGGATTGATCACAATAATTCATCGGATCGTCGAAAGGCAGATGTTTCTGGGTAAATGTCGATCCAAATGTATATTTTGTTCAAAGCATTAATTATCTCTACCAGGAATCAAATCGAGGATTACTGATTTACAGCAAGGTTCTCTGACTACTGATTTGTTGAGACAACCTTCGAAATGGTTTTTAGACTAGTATTTTGTCTGGGTAGAATTTGTATTTTGACGCCATTCTGTGGTCCGAGCCATAAATGTGACAGTGGTGCCAATTCAATATCGATACTTCCAATCTATAGCTTCCGACATTGTAAAGAAAGAGATTCATTTTACTTCAATTTCAATGGATCACGAAGGTCATCGTTGATTCAGGAACGTTTTGCTGTACTGATATTTTCAAACCTCTGAATTGTGTGAATTTGAGAATGCTCTCTTGATACTTTCACGATAGAATGGGTTTCACACTACGAAAAATCCATACATATGTGTCAGATGCATTTTCTTTGGAAATATTTTTCTAGTTGTTTGGTTTTTTAAAGTTTTAAATGTTCATTATTGTCATGGGAAATATTTTGATCAACCAACTGACACATACGGTTCGAAGAAGCCTTTTTGTATTCTGACAAGAAAGCTTGTTTTAAAGAATGGCAAGTCATTTTATTTGTCGTAAAATCTTTTACTGTCATACCTTTGCTTTTTAACTAGCGACTGCCATCGTTAAGGGCGCAGACCGTTGTGATGGAAATGCATTTTGGAAACTAGGTTTTGGAAACCGAATCCTCTTCTTGTAGAACTGAGGGCCGATTCATTCGCGGAATGCGGACGCACTGGAGAATGCAGCGGAGTGGAAAATCATCACCGCTAGCACAAGCGCCGCTTCAAGGAAACGTCCATTTTTTGCGAGGAGGAGGAGAAAAAGTCGTATGTGGGCAGCAGTGTAGCCCGGAAGATATTCATCCTTTTTCCTTCGCGTTTCTTTGATCTCTCTACACAACGAAGGTACTGTGCTAATGTTGGCCCTCTTTTGTAGTATGCCGTCGCCTAGATTCAGTGTAGCTTCTAGGAGGGATAAACCATTGTGGTTAAGTCAATTGCAGAATGTTTCAAGTTACAGATGTAGCTGTCGTGAAAAAATTCCACTTATTTCCATTTCATGGCAGGATTTTGGAACAGTGTCTTATGTAAACTTGCCAGATGTTTTATAGCAAAATAGTACTCGTGGAATAATTAGACTAAGGAAATTCTTTGCGATAATGGCGTAGAAATGTAGGTATACATTAATGAATGGCATACAATATTGGCATGAACGGCGAATAATATTAAGGCAGTTTCCTCATTAAAGAGGGTTTCGAATACAACGCAATGAAAATTATGCCTCTAGGCCTCCTAGAAGCGATACTCACGTCCCCTTAGCTGAGAGCCCCTCTACAAATCTCTACATGCCCAGAAAAGCATTGTCGCACTGCTAGTAATCAACTATTAACTTCTTATTTCGGTTGTAAAACTCAGGAGGCTATTCAAAATGGTTTCCTAAGTATTAATAAATCCGTTTGCATTTTTCTCAAAGCTTTTCTCATTTTTTAAGAATTGAAAAGGTTCTTCGAAATCGACTATGTTTTATAGTATGCCTAGTTATTCTTGTAAACGCGTGTTTTGATTTTTAATTCATTTGATAATGCATGGGAAATGTTTTTAATTAATTTGCATCGTCAATCCAGAAATGGTTGGCGTGTACGTGCACAAACTTCCGGAGACTTCATTTACGAAGCTTGCACACAAGTTCGTTCATTTTAGCTTTGGCCCAAGGTTCACATTCCTACTTCAATTTTTGTGTTACCATAACTTTGTAAAACTTCAATCCTGTCCCCATCGCAGCGTGAGGTTGCTCCTCTGAGAGGCGTTTCGACTGCCCCTCCGGCGCGGCCCCGCGCGTCGCTTTAGCGCGCGAGAGAGCGCCAACGGCCGCCGCGCCGCCCGCCCGTCCGTCCTCGGTGGGCGTGGGGACCGGGAGGACGTCCGCCTCCGCCTGCGACCCCGCGTGGGATTTCCGAGGCGCGTGGCTCACCGTCGCCGCTTGCCCCATTCACCGTCGCACCGCCCCGTGCTCCGCACCCCCCCCCCCCGCGCCGCGCCGCATCGCGTCGCCCTCTTTGCCCGCTCCGCGGCCTCCAACGGATATCCGCCGCCTTCCTCGCCCCGCCCACTTCCCCTGCCGCCCCCGCCGTCCTCCGGGGGGAGGGGACGGGGAGGAGAGGCCGGCCTCAACCGTCTCCGAGTTTCCCCGAGCGCGTCTCCGGGAAACGTATTCCCTTCTCTCGCTCTCTCGCTCTGCTCTCCTCCCCTGTGAATATGAGCTTTGGAGGATGACGGACGGGCCGAAAGAGGCGAGCGGGTTTCCAGGCGTCTTGTTTGTTCGCTCGCTCACTTAGCCCGCGCGCGCGGACGCCCCCTGCCATGTCGGGGGGCTGGTGCGGGGCGAGAAAGCTTTCTTGGAAGGCCGGCGCCGGCTCCTGGAATTGCCAAATGGGGCGGGAGGACGCCAGCGCCGCTGCGGCGGGCGCCACGCGCGAGCCCAGGGCTGTTGCCAAATTTGCTGTGATCCCTGCGATCCGTACCAGATTCAACAATGTCAGTAACATAGCATATGCTACCTCATCACGGTTTCGACAAAATAATTGTAATTAATAATATAATAATAATATTATAGAATAAATAATATTATTCTTCTCTGAAAATTAGTGTATATTTCTTCTTGGACTAGAAATACCAAGAAGATGTGTAATGTACTCAATGTCAAATAGGGAACACATTATTACTACAATTGATTAATTATATGGCGGTAATGAACTTTTATAACATCGCTTCTTGAGTTTGCTATTGCAAAATATTACGTATTAATCTGTAACGATATCTGTAATAGTACATAACATCAAAAACAAAAGTATCTGTACTTCTCTATGTAAAAGAGTTCAAAATCTTGATATGTACTAAAATATACGGTACCGAAACTTCAGTAACATATTCTATATTCTGAACAACGGTTCTGTAATATCAATACTACACAACGTTATTATTATAAGATTTTATTAATTACCTTCATACATCAATTGCTATCTATCTCGTACAAGATATATATCAACTAATAATAACAAACTTTATTCTTAAGTCGGTACTAAAAATTGCTATATTTTTGCTTTTATATATTCCAATGAATTTATATGAACGAATAACTCGGCACGCTATTAGCTTCACTTATTGCATCGCTACTTGCAAGATATCGATGCTCGACGCTTGGTCCTTCCCCCGCCCGCGGCGTCGCCGGCTCCCGGGATTTGCTGGCAAGTGCGGCGCCGACGTGCCAAGTTTCCGCGCTTTGAAAAAACTGCGCTCAAGTCGTATTTGGCAGTTGCTCCCGAATAAATGGGTTTGCGCTGCGCTTTCTGGGAAGAGCCCCGACGCTGCGGCGCTCGTGCGGGACAGCACCTCCCGCTGCGACCTACTTACGCTGCGTATTGTCCTGCGCGGCCGGCGGAGTACCTGATTGATATTTATACTCGTGATTTACGAGAGGCCGGGGAGGCCATCCACTTAATTCAATGCAGTGGTTCCTTATTTTATGTGGCGAGACTCTGGCTACCGGTCCTGCTCTACCGTCTGAACACAAATTTCGCGTCGTTCCTTTCTCCGTCCGGCGGAGAAAGAAGGTAGTATCGCTTGGGTGGCGATTTGAATTTAGCTCAAAGGATTCTTTTAGGCTTGAGGATCTTTTACATGCAATAAATCTACAACACGCGGCAGCCGGGTTTACTTCCCCTCCAAAGGTAGGCGTACGAAGGGATTTTTCGCCCCTAAACATCCACGACAATGACGTGCGGTCATCATATAAAAGTGTGTAGTACATACACTGACGTCATTACGCCGACTATTTCACTCGTAAAGTTAAACAAATATGGTTTAACTATAAATACAAAATGCTCCAATCAAGGCGGTGTATCTCAAAACGTTTATAGCTTTTTCTATCCAATTTGTCTTAACTTCTTACTACTGGCCAATCATATACTGTGACTCATCTATCTTAGGAGGAGGTATACATTGTTCTCTGTGTCGATGTCCAATTAACCGCGTATGTACTACAACATAACCTTTCTGATTTAAACATAGCTTACAGTTATATTCAATATTTGGTGCATTTTGGAACTCAGACTTAATTTCATTCGTAGAATCCTCCTATTAAATACCATTCGTGCTTTGGAAATTCTCAGATAAATTCCCTCTTCGCTTTCCGAGTCGGGGATTTATCGACAATTTCCAAAGAGATCGTGGTATTACGTATGATAAACAGTGAATAACCAAGCGAGTTTGTGTTACCGTCCGAGTATACGTTTCGCAGTATAAATGTTCTTTCAACTGAAAAAGTATATAAAATTTAAATAACATAGTAGAACCCCACAAATCTAGATAGAGGAAAAAATAAATAAAATAAATAAAGTGCATATTTGTAGTTTTAAAAAAAATGTATAATTACCTTAGAAGTGAACAACTAATTATTTAAATACAAATCGAAACGAAATGTTGATTACACTGGTAACTATGATGCATACACATGTTAACGTAGCAGTATTTTTTTCTTTGAGGAATATTAGTAATCTTCTTTTGCCGTAAGGGACAGAATCTGCTTGATGTGATCGCTACGCTACGTTGGCATTTTCTCACATCGCACGCTACATTGCATTGCGCCTGGTAATCCTATAGATGTTTTTCACTATGTACGGTACATTTTTCGGGCAATCCGAACATTTCCGAATCCGAACAGTCCACACCCCCAATTAGTTCTGAATACCGGGATTCTACTGTACTTGCAATAAGTGAGTACTCAGCTACGATTCGTTTGTTTGGATTGTTTTTAATGAACAGCAGCCGCTTAGAGTGGACTTTTGTTCCTCCGGTTGTATTAAGTCTATATAACGACCTATATTACGAAAATAATTTTATGACCCTGGCATTCTATAAAATATGTTTATAGTAATCAACAAAGTTGGTGTTCTGAAATGTAAAATAGCACTAGTATACCATTTCCATGCCTCCCCTCTCGTTTCTATTTCCCTGCCCTTCCCACCAATCTTTTCCCAATGTACTAACAAGTAAGAGTATATAGGGCCTAATCATTCAACAAAACCTCGTCCTCTTCTTTCGAATTGCAAGTTCAAAACCTTACTTCGATTACGTATAACCGCTTATTGAATTGCTACTCGCGTTATGAAATTTATTTAAAATAAATGTAAGTATTCGATTCAGTCCTTTCAGTTACTTTCCACAAATGTAGTGGGAAATATAATTCGTCACGTACGCAGCTGAACTGTATAAATAAACAGTGGAAATATAACTTGTTTCTGAAATGGCCAATTTGCTCCGTCATTCTTCCTTGAAGAATCCGTCCTTGTTATTGATTTGTTGTTGATGGTTTCAGGAATGCACTGATAGCCGTGTTTGCTTTCGTAATTACTTTTTCCTCAAAGGCAACATATTTTTGATGAATTAATCATTTATTTCTGGAAATGTACTGTAACTCGGGAGCAGTTTTTCATGAAAGGAAAAAAACGAATGTAAAATGTATACATGTACATGATTAACAGTCATTAAAGTAAACAAAATATATTACAAAAGTTACGACAATTTTAATGTATGAGAGTACACAATATTTTCTCGGAAGATCTGCCCACCAGTTCATTAACACAATTCCAGTTAGACTGTTTCAATCAGTAATTGCTCAACTGCTGACCGAGAATTTTCATGCGTGTTTTTGTGTTTGTATTTATGGTAGTAATTATACAGAATATGATGTACTTTGAAGTCTATCTAATACCTTTGTGTGACATACTTCGTATGCATGTTTCAAAACCTGGTACACGTTCTAGTATTTGCGCTTGTTCAGCTATTCCTGTCCTTTGAGGGGGATATCTGTCTTTATTATTACATATATTGTAGCAAATTTGTATTATTGTTCAGGAGTCAGTGAGTGTCATAACGTCTGTCTTGGGCTTTAACTATCGAACGTATGCACGTTATTTTATAATTGTATAAATAATGTACTTGAATTCTATAATTCTCTATAATTGTATAATGACTATCGTAAAACACGCCAGTAACGAGCCCGTTGTCCAACTGAATTAATAAGGTACGCTTCGGCATATATATTTCGCAGTTATATTAGTGGGTATCATTGAAGAATTGCTATCTCAGAGTCACCCCAGTGCACACGTCTATCTACAAACAATAGCCCTTGAAAGATATCGCTTCACTACACCGGGTTCTTACCGCAACCTTACGTGCAGTGTATACGCGAATTATGAACGGGGTGAGGTTAGAAAATGTAGGTATGTGGGATATTTTTAGGTCTCAATGTCATTCAACCTCCGAGGTATAGCTACCATTCCATTCTTAGCCATTTGTGCGCTTTCCAAATTTTGCTTTTTCTAACCCTTTTCTCCCCCCTTGTAATACCTCGTAATACTTACACCCCCGCCCTCCCGGTACGAACGTTCCATTTCGAACCGTTTCATAATGTTACACTACGGTATTACTGGTATTACGTAGGTTGTGGCTCGTAAATGGAGTATCTTTTCAGTATTACATATTTTTGAATAGTCTCTTCTATTAATGCGTATTATACTTAAAACGTAAACAGAGGGCCAGTTTTCTTATATTATACTATACGTATAAACTTACTTAATGGTTCCAACACTTGTTCGCAATCGCATTTCTGGGTCTGTATTTTTTTTTATCTTACCTCACAGGGTATGGTTTTCTAAACTTTTTGGGGAGTGCGGTACTTAAAAAATTTTGACACCACAAGGCACCGAAGGAGGTGGCTGGGTAAGCCACTGCTCACGTGTGGCATTTGGCGCGACGTCTGTTCTTTCCGCCGCCGCCCCTGCCTGCTTGGCGTATCCGCTTCAGGAGTGCATTACGGGAGGATATTGCAGATTGCATATCTCCCCTAGCAGGAAATCGCAGACTCTCTGTAGATCGGTGTGCAGTAGGTTCGCAAACAAATGTGATGGCGAAGCAAAGGTTTGTTTTGGCTTTCCTTTAGGACAGCGATATAGACCACGTGAAAGTCTTTACTCATTTTCCGCACTTTACTGTTGAAATTCTAGAAGGGGAATGCATTTTAGTACTTCCGGATGTAAAAATGTAGGTATACGAATGAGTTCAGAAAAACACATTTCCGTGATCAAATGGGTCTTGGTACACAAACTAATTTTAAATCAGCACTGTACGGAAACTTATTATTCTAAACGATTGTTTAGACAGAGATTCGTTTCTTTGTAATTGTTAGGTTTTGTAACTTCATTTCAGTTTTAATGAATGGATAAGTAGGTACTTAATCCACATTTATCAAATTTTGAATGATTGTAAAAGAAAAACACATTTTAAGTTTTATGATTTTGTTAAGTTGTGTATATAGTGTATTTTCTCAAAATCAATTCATTCGGTTGAATGAATTTATGATAAAGGAAGAGATCTTGTATTAATATATTTTACTTATTTGTTTTCATTAGGTAAGTTTCGTACCCGAGATACCTGGGATGCGAAAACTGAATCCACAGTTTATTTGATAAATGTGGAGACAACTAAAAGACTTTCCCCTTCGATCGCCATTTTTTGGTCTGATTTGACTGGGCTATAAAGGGCATTGCCCCAATTGAGATACGGTCTAAGCTCCCGACATGTGTGGTAGGGTTTTGCAGTGAAACGTGTGAGGAGATATTAAGGAACTGGTGAGAAAGGTAATATCACACACCGTCCGCGGCCCATTGGTGTGTTGCTTTGGCGTTTGTGTGGTATTGATTGGAGAAACCCCAGAAATCTAACTATCTGAGCAGGCGGCCGCTGGAATTCTCCACTAGACAATGGTTGGATTCGATCCGACTTTGTTACTACTGTGGAAAATCCTCCGTCTTCGGGACTCGAAACTTCCCGGCCAACTATCCTTCACCGGCAACGGTGTTGCCGCGGAGCCTTCGCACGCTAGCCTAGCTGGGCGAAGGAATGAGCATCGAAGCTGCCGTTTGGGTTTGCGAGTGTCCGCCCCGTGCCAGCCCCACGCGTGGTGGTGGCTGTCCTTCGCGAAGTGATAACGCAGGCAGCCAGCGAGCGGCTCTCGCTTTCCCCGCTCGGGTTGCGCGAGCGGCGCGGCGGCGGCGCGGCGGCGGCGCGGCCCTCTCGCCCTCGCCCGCGTTCGCCCACTGCACCGGAGGCCCGTCCGCCCACCGAGCGCGGATCGGGTGTCGAAGGCGCGGCCACGGACCGGAGGAGGCCGGCCTTCGCCGAGCGCACCCACGGGCCGGAGCCACTGGCCGCTTTCAATCAGGGGCGTCTGGACTCACCGTCTTTACCACGGGCGTCGCTGGTGGGAGGGGGGACGCTTGTCAATCGCCCCCGGCAATAGTATCATTTTTTTTCTGTCATTTGATTTTATTATGTGGTAACTTTTTTGCATTGAGTAATTGATTGGTGATTTAGGGCACGTCAACTGCTAACGTCGTTAGTCCCGTAAGTGTACTACGTGTTTTAACGTGGGAGGTGTCGGTGATCTTCCCAGCGGGATGGCGAGATCCGGGGCCATCCTACACGTTGGTCGCGCGGGTGTTTCCTTAACATGTCTCTCACAAGCGAGGCACCGCCCCGGCTGAGACCACCTAAGCTGAGCCCCGTTTCGACTTCCAAGTTTATTTTCATCTCTTCTTTTGTGTACTGTCATTTGATTTTATTGTATGGGAAAGTATGTGGTCTTTTGTTTTATGTGGAGCCATCACTTGAAGTATTTGTACGAGTCTTTTCGATCCCATTCTTGGTGAGCGGTAACACTGTGTAGTTCGTGTAGAAGAAAAGGTGTAGTTTCTAGAACATAAAGTATGTTTTTCTTATTTTATATTCGTACTATTAACTACTACGTAAATTATTTTTTTTATTTTAATATTCTGTTTATTTCCAATCTGTTTTTAACAAACATTCAGTAAATGTGATAATTATGTATTAATTGAAGTTAAGAGTTCATCATGTGGGTTGTTTGAAACGAAATGGTAATTCCAGAATATGGTATCATTTAAGTCGGTGTTCTTCCTCACTATTGTCCAGTAGATTGATGGCTGATGGATTTGGATGTTTGGCTAACCGCTCTTGGTAGGTGGTGCTACGCTGAGTGATTTCTTCATATATTGTAGGTATCTTAAGGTCTCGACGTAGTGTGTCATTTGTCACGTACCATGGTGCATTGGCTAACCTAAATAAAATATGAAATTATGTAAATGACGCATTAACTAAATCTACCATCAGTACGGACATATGATGAACGCAAATATGAGCGGTGGCTTACCGCCCTTGGAAGATTGTAATTGTACTTCGGAGGGCAGTTTTTGGACTAATAAGTATTACTAAAAATTGTTAGTTTCTATGTTCTGATAATTCAGTATTGCTTTTGTGAATAGGTCGATTTTTTCGTACTGATTAGTAAAATTATTGCAGAGAATATTATTGAGTTCATGAATAACTGCGAGGTAACTTTTTCATGTACCATGTGAATAGAGTTAATTTCAATGAATCGCTATTTAAGGAATGTCGCTTAAACTAAAATTCAGAGAAGGTACTTGGATTTAAATCAATTCCATTGATGCGCAACCCCTTTCGCAAGTTTACGTGCGAGAAATGCCCATGATCTTAACCATTGTTGTTAAAAGGACGGGATAAAATTTGTCTTTCATTTCTGTGATCTTAGTCAAACAAATTACTTTACAGGTCAATTATATTTTTGCTATTTTTTAAGAGCACTAAAAACTACATCAGTACTCTGGTTTCGTACCCTTTTTCACTGAAGGTCCTATTTTTATTTGTTTTATTTTCGTTGTGGGAAGTCTTCGCTCGTCACCCTCGCTCGTGCTGTAGCGCATCTCAAAGGCCACAGACGCCCAGTTCTTGTTCTCTCTTTTTTTTTACCTGTCCCTCTTTTATCATTCGCTCAAGTACGCCTTTGAGGCGTGTCGTGTTAACTGACTGTGCTCTCCGCCCTTCGCCACAAGTTTCTCACCATTGTCCCTGAAGATGTAGCTTTGTCGGGGTAGTTACCTACTATGAATTCGGATCAGGATTTCTCGCACAGACCTTCACTATACAGGCAAATTCGAACGCTTACGGGGCACGAAAATGAGAAGCCGGTGGATTTCGTTCGTAAGAATTGTGCTTATGGAGTTGCGGTCACAGGCGCTTGTGTTAATTTGGATGGATTAAATTTCCACGTGGCCCATGCGTGTGCGGATTTCTCCTGAAGTAATCGAAGGCAGCTAGAGCTAGGGAGTCACGCGCGGGCAGCGCTCTAGGTGTCTAGTGCTATTTTTGTAACTTTCCCCGTAAGGCCCGTCTTCATGATTGAATATGTCACGGTCTTTTACGTCTTTCTCTTTCGTGCCGCTAGATATCGCATGATCGCAACCGTATCAAGCAGTGCTTGCGATCATGCGACATCTAGCGGCAGGACCAAGAAAAGACGCGAAATGCCGTGTGATATTCCATCGTGCCCATAGGGGCTTGAGAGGTAGAGTTGTAAAAATCGTACTATAGGAAAAAATTAATGGATAAATCTCTTAACGCTTCGTACATTCATATTATCAGAACACTTTTCCCTTCATATAAGCATTGCGCTCGCGTGTTACGGCTCTGCGAACACAACGGATCTGCTGTTTATACGTTGATATGAGTATTGGATGTAGGTGTTGTTGGTTCATGTGAATGAGAGTTGTAAACAATTTTATGTATTATATTTCTGATGGAACTGTGTTAAAGTTAAGAGAATGTGCCAAGCATGAAGAATTAAGCAGAGCTCGTTGTCATAGACGTAGAGTTTTTAAACCACTTTCAACATCCCCCTCAAATTCTTTGAAGACATTTGAATCGTTCTTCAAGATCGTCTCTCTATATACTAAAATTCGCCACCATTGCATCGTGAACTTGGGCTATACTTTCTACTATCGACCCGTAACCTTTACTTTTGCAACCATTATTGCAGCTGGTCAAGCCCCTTGTTCAGTGTTTTTTAGGGGGGTGGAGGGGGGAGCAAGGCCTTTAGACGAGGCCGGGTGCCACGTTCTTTCTGTTCGAAGAGCAACCGGACACCCACTCCTCTGGAACGCGACCCGACCTCTCTTTACGTATCCACGGCTCGGATTCGATTTCAGTGCTTACGGCAGCTTATTGTCTATGGTTTCGCCATCCTCAACCACTTTCTATAAAAAGATGTGAATCAAATTTCATTTTTCTCCGTTACGAAGTTTCATTGGAGAAGCACCTCTGGAAGAGAACAAATCATTAAATGCGAAATATCACATGAAGAGTCAATGAAAATTGATTTGCGACATATAGGCTGGTATTGTTTGCTGTAACTTGAATCCTGTGCTCAAGAATAGTTGGCAATGCAGCTAATATCACACCGCCAGTTTCATGAGACCAGAGTCATTTTTTTAGTGGTCTGAAGAGTTTATTAGAAATATGTTTTATTTGAATAAAATACTTATGTTTTTAATCCTTTTATTTCAGTTTTCAACTTCCAGACATTTATTGGGAATGTAGTAGTTGTGTCGCATCACTCCCGAAGAATTAAAAGAAAGCAGAAAAAAGAGAATCCGTTGACATCAATTAGTTTCTTTAATGTCTCACAAACGAGAAATAACATGACTAGTGAAAATTCAAGCCGGTATACGTACTCTTATCTATAAATGAATTACTGATATTACGTAAAAATAAACATAATGTAATAAAGTTATATAGGTAGCAGAACTTTACATCAAATTCTTTTAAAAATCTAGCCAATCAGCGAGCAGTTAACAAACAATAGGTGGGCTTTTCCCATCTTTCTTTATAATGAATAAACCTCGCAGGTACCAGAGGCATACGTGGAATGGATGAAATGATTTTTGATTGATAGGTGATTATGACGATAAGAACAATGACCAAGCCGTGATGAAATGTGAGGCAGGGGAAACAAAAGAACCCCGAAAAAACCGCCGAGAACCCACCTTGCCATGTGTCACCCGAGATTTAGCATCCCGATGCAAACCCAGCGCGCCCGCCGGTACGCCCCGGCGTGCCCGAACGATTTGTGTAGCGAACATCCGTCTTTGAACGGATTATGTTCGTTAACCGCTCACACGCGCGCGCGCCTCTCTCTCTCTCTCTCTCTCTCTCTCTCTCTCTCTCTCTCTGCTCGCCGTTCCCGGTTCGTCTCCGCGCGTGTCGCCGCCGGGGGCGGGGCGGGGCGAGGTGGGGGTTGGGCGCGCACCCCAGGGAGATCGATGGCGGGTGGGCGGCGCCGCGCCCCGGCATTACGCCCGGGCGCTCGCAGGCAGCCGCTCGCTCGCTCGCGTGGCCCCGGACGCGGAGGCGCGCCGCGCCGCGCCGCGCCGCGCCGCGCCGCACGTGCGCGACCGCCCGCCCACACGGCCACGCGCATGACCTGCCGCGCCGCGCGCGCGCCACGGGAAACGCTGGCTGGCTGGCTGGCTTCGCGCGCCATCGCCTCGCCGCGTTTTTAAATTACTGCTCTCCACTGTGTCCACAAGCCCGATGTCACTGCAGTCCCTCTGACCGGGAGGTCCTAGGTTCGAGTCCCACCGAGGCAGGATTTTCGACACTAGTTTGTCAGCTAGGTTGAATTCAATCGCTGTCTGGAGGAGAATTCTAGCGGCCGGCTGCTCTGATCGGTAGCTTTCCCTGGTTTCTCCAATCAACACCAGGTGAATGCTGGAACAGTATCCTAACAAACGAGCCACGGACCGCACGCAATCTTTCCTTCCTCTTCCTTGTCCTATCCTCACCGCTAACACACCAACTTACACAAACATGCCGGGAGACCGATCGGGAGCATAGAGCATGTCCCGGCTGGGACGGTGCCCCGCTGGTGGGAGATTCCTGGTTGAGAGGAAAACCCCGCTAGTCAACGGTAGGTCGGCGCCGGATCTTGCAATCCAGCGGGGACCACCACCACCACCACCACCTCCCGAGGAAAAACACGCACTTCACTTACGGGACGAATGACCTCTGTTGTTGACGCGCTCGGAATCACGAACAATCAATCAATCAATCAATCCACAAGCCCAATCGGCTGGAGAACAAATGCACATCCCTTAACTGAATAAATTCCCGTCCTTCTAGAGATACTGGAGGGGGAAAATTGAAAAAAATCGCCACGGCGCCGACAACAACGCGGCGGCTTCGGTGGTTTAACGGCAAGGAGCAAGCCACTCGAGCCGGGCAAAACGCATTGTGTTATGATCGATCGGTCTCCCTGGCTTTGCTTTCGCAGTCTCGCAGACGCGGAGGTCGCGCGCGCGCTTATCTGCCTGTTGAAATCTATAGCATAAACTAAGAGTACATCTTTACTCTATGTCTATATGGGGATCTCCCTCAAGAATCGGAACTGTCGGAACCCTTTCCATTCTCGGCTATTCTCGCCAGTATCGGCAATCTCGGTAGTAGAGGCCGCCATCGGGCGCCCAGCGCAGGCTCGGCGGCTCGATGCTACTACGAGATTTCAAGTCGCCGCGCGTTGTGATCGTAAAACTCTCTCAATTAATTGTGATTGATTAATTATAATCGCAAGAAATACCATTTCAATTAACCTGTTAATTGGTTTAAAGGTAACAATCAATCGATTAATAGGAAATAATTTTAGAGAGACAAAGCAAAACAATACAATTTTTAAATAATTAAAAAGGAAAAAGAAAAAATAGTGTGAAAGTATGGTTCCCAACCGTCCCCCATTTGGGAGGACAGTCCTCCATCGACCTCATTGTCCTCTCGTCCTCCTTTGCATACGAAAGAGAACTAACCTTTCTTTCAATTAACAGAGCCTTCCTTCCATTTCCCATACCTTCCTGGAAGAACATCTGGAACAGTGAGATATCGACGTCGGAAGTCGGGTTATTGACTTGCCCCCTGAGACGCGTGTGGTGTTTGCATTGAGAATCTGAACCCAGCGCTCAATCATGACTCACCGGTCACCCACGACCCACCGCCTCTTTTCTTTGGGTAAAGAATCGAGAGGAAAGCTAGCTTTTGGTATCTAAAGATACAGAATGTCAAATGCAAAAACAAATCACATCCTTGGTCTACAACTAGACAAAAAAATTGAGGATCGGTGCCGAATGACTGGGATTAGCGAAAGTGAAAATGATTTAAACATTCATTTTTAACCAAGACTAGAAGAAATAGAAATAAAGTTCAAGAAGAAAGGCTTAGAAAGTTAAATGTGCCTTAAAATACATGAAAATAGGCAAAATAAATATTCGTCAGAGTTGTTATTTTTTCATTGCTTTTGCATATGTGCCAAAAGCTTAGGGCTGTCTACAAAAACTACAGGTATCGCTAGATTGCTTATGCATCGGTCAACCTACAAATCTGGCAAATCGCAAAAATACATTGCGAGAGATCCGGTGACTCCTCCAGTATTCATTCGACGCGGTCGGAGCACGCCGATAACAGTCGATATCGTTCGTTTTCGATAATCCTGGTTCCGGAACTGTCATTCTCGGACACAGCAATATCGGCGCGCCTGGTCTCGCCGCAGTGAACGAACGGAACCGAGGGCGTGTTTGTACGGCTCTAGTGGCCACTTTCCGAAAATATGGAAACCCGGGAAATATCGGGGAATTTCATTGCTCTGGAAAATTCAGGGAATTTGTGAAAGAATCTTTAGAACTGACTCGGGGAAAATTTTGAGATGTTTATAAAACTATATATTATTCCTAAATAATAGTACAGCATTTTTTGCTCAATTTCCGTTTATTGAGTTTTTAATGTGTATTTTATCTCAGAAAAATCAGAGAGCTGATAAATGAGTTTCAAGCTTGCTTTAATGTTTTCTTTAAATAGTGTGAAACAGTACAAATTTTAAAATGTTTTCAGGAAATGAGTGAGCGTATCAGGCTGCTGTACCCAAATTTGTAGGTTCTAACCCGCTCGAAGACGCTGGAATTTTAAGGGCGAAACACTCCTTCGTACGCCTTCCTTCGGAGGGGAAGTAAATCCTGGTGTAGATTTTCTGATTGTGAAAGATCCTCTAGTCTGAAAGAAGCGTTTGAGCTAAATTTCAATTTAAATTTAAAATCACCTGTTTCGTCACCCGAACGATGTCTTCATTCTCCCCTAGAAGGTGAAAAATCGTTGCGAAATTTGCGTAGACAGACGGAGGAGTACACCTGATAGCCTGAATCTCGCCACATGAGGCAGCTGTGTGCGTTCAGTAGTTTTCACAATACTCATTAATATCGTATGAGAAAAAATTATATAAATTGAAAAAAATCTTATTATATGAATACTCACACGCTGCAACTTTTAACGTCCTCATTAGCTAATACTCTTTTGTTTCGATAGTTCTTAATGGACAGCGGACTGTTAAAATCCTTACTGGATGCCAGCCGTTAAGAGTGGCTTTTCGTGCTCATGTTTGGTTGCGTTTAGTCGATATAACAGTACAGGATTCCAAAAATTCGTTCCCGTGTAATTGAAACTAGTTGCATGTGAAAGTGAGCTACAGATTATTGTATCCGCACTCACGCGTTTATTATTGTCAAGAATATCCTATTCAGATTATTTCTGGATCGCATCCCTTCCTGGCAAAACTTTCTGTGACTTTTGCCTCCTTTCCCCAAAACAAAGACCCAAAACGATTGCATCCCTGGTGTTATCGCGCATTCGCATAAATGCCTGTGTGGTTTTCCTTCACTTTTTAAAATAAGTATTATCCGTGTTTTCCTGTTGAGTAAGAAAGAACTCATCGACGTGCTTTCGGATGTAGACTAACCGTGATCCAATCTGAAGTATACCATAATATACACTTCCATCCGTTCTAGAAACAGCATTAGTTCTTTTGGAACATTGCCAACGTTGGAAACTACCACTTCAAAAGTTTGTTAAGTCTTGTATATTTCTTATCAGACTCACTTAATATAGTTATAAAGTTTCTGGCCCAAGAACATTTTCTTTACTCTTGAATAGACTTGAATTCAAAATTCCCTTTCGGAATCCGATTGGGATGCAGTCCACATATGTCTTCTGGAGAGGCCAAAAGTCAAAGAGGTTTTCGTCACGAAGGTTGAAAATAAATTGAAAAAATAATTAAGATTGCCTTGTGATTATATTTTAATATCTGGGAGAATCAGGTCCTTTGAGTTTGAGGCATACAACAAAATGACATTTATAATTTAATTTTGTTGTATGTAAATTTATAATATAATTGATGATTTTAAATTCATTTTTAGTATGTTTTTATTAGATCCTTATGAAGTCCAACGACCTTCGAAACGTTGCTATAAGTAAAAAGTGACAACAATTTTAATAAAAAATGTCATTCATTAAGTAATTAATTTCATTTCGCGATAGTTGTTTGTCAGCCTTGAAATCAAAGGACCTAATCTTCTCAGAAATCCAAAGAGATTTTACCAATAAGCAGGTGAGAGGAATAGGTGACCGCGCTATACTATCGGGCGATTCCTCCCCCCCCCGGCTGCGCCGAACTTCTTAACCCAGCTCGGTGAAGTTACGTAAGTTAATCAGCTCCAGGCACCGCTGGTCCTAGTTGGGTGACCGTCTAGGAATCTCGGATACAAATACCGGGAGAGATGGCTCAGTGCATCAACCTGATGTCACTGCAGTTCCTCTGACCGGGAGGTCCTAGGTTCGAGTCCCGACGGCGGCAGGATTTTCGACACTAGCTTGTCAGCTAGGTCGAATTCAGTCACTACACTACGACACATGCCGGGAGGCCGGTCGGGAGCTTAGAGCTTGTCCCGGCTGGGGCGGTGCCCCGCTGGTGGGAGATACCTGGTTGAGGAGAAAACCTCGCTAGTCGACGGTAGGTCGGCGCCAGATCTCGCCATTCAGCGGAGAAAGGATCATCGCCACCTCAGGAGAAAAAACACGCACTACATTAACGGGACTAATGACCTAACTAGTCTATGCGCCCGGAATCACCAATCAATGAATCAATCGGATACTAATGGCACTGAGCCCCTGGCCGATAGCGATAAAAGCCAATGACTTGCGACTTGACGTATGACTGACAATGTGGTAGAAGAATTACTTCCTCTCAACAAATTTTGAAGATAAGATTCGGGCCTGTTTGCAAGTATCATATGTAAGGCGTGTCTTGAAGGCGCTCATTGATTGCAAGTTTTGCATAGCCGTCCTGCCAAAAATTTTGAAATTATTGCAAATAATTAGCACAGCAGCCATTCCCAATCCCGTCTCCAGACCCATCCGTTACTTTCCATTAGGCCATCGGAGCGCGCCTTTGCATGGACGGAGGCACTTTAAAATTAGCATCTCACTACCTGCTCATAGAATTCTGAATCAAGGATACTGGCAGAGACCTAACAGGATTCGGATATCTGTCACGTATTCCGAGTTTACTCGAATATCTGTCACGTATTCCGAGGGTGTGTGAGCCCTTTTACAGGGTTGCTAGCGTATCTGTAAGCCAGCCTGTGGTCCGCGGACCACTGGTGGTGTATGAGAAAATGTGGGTGTTCCGCAGTAAAACATGGACTGCCAAGTTTTGGTGTGTTTGTGATTGAGAAAAAAATCTTGAAGTTATTGCAAATAATCAGAACAATGTGCAAACTGTAAATAAGCTTCGATTATTTTGTAATAATAAATCTAACCTTTTTGTATTTTTGTTACAATCGAACATAATTTAAAGTTTTTAGTGATTAAATAGCCATTTACTATTTTGGTATAAGGTAAATAATTATATATTGCGTTATTTAATAAATCATAGTAAATTTTATAAAACAATTAAAATTAAATAATAAATTTGAATTTCATAATATTAAATTGAACTTAAAATTGAAGATCATTTTTACTATCTTTTTAAAAATTTCAAATTAATGGTCTACGAGGCCTGGAAGGGTGGCGACCGCAGCGAGGAGTGAAATAGCCTCGTTCGGGACAAATAAGCCTCGTGAGCGCGGAGTCTCCGTTCTCGACGATCGGTTAACTCTCTGAGGAAGCTCTTATCTAATCACCCGCGCGCCGCCCGCCCTCTTTATCGTCTCCTGACGTCGCTGAAAATGACCCTTGAAAACTCCGCGGCGGCCTTGTTTTTACGTTAGTGAATGGAGATAAGAGAACAGCTGAATTACGTTCATGTTGACGGATCGTCGCGGTCGCGTGGAAATGAACGGATGTGGAGATAAGCAAATGTACGGGACTTGCACGTAGTATATGTCATTCACAAGTTTCACACCTTTGTAGGAATGTTCCTATTGAGTGTGACATTGACTTGTTTATGAAGAGAAAGGCTAAATGGTTTGGAAGTAGTTCTACCGCGGCTGGCATCTAGCGTGCCAGCCGCATGCCGCTACTTAGGAGGTTTCTAATCCCAGCATGGAGAATTATAAGAGCCAAACATTTTATATAATAGTTCATACACTGTGCATTATTATTAGGGAGCTGATTTCTATGATTTTGCATATTTTTGTCCGTTCGTTCAGGACATAGCTAAGTGAAATTTCTCGACGTTTGGTTAGAATACGATGCTTTATAGATTATGTTAGTGCGTATTTGTGCATATTTGGCTGATTTTACCTGTTAATGCATAATGTAATGTAAAATGTAATGTTAAAGCATGTTAATAATGTAATGTTAATGCATGTAATTATAAGCGCGTATTTTGCATATTTCTTTAAAAAAGAGACTAACCTATAAAACGTTTCATATTTTCAAAGAATCTTATGTAATTGTGAGCTTTCACTGATTCGAAAGAGCCAGTCACACTTTGCGTTTTTGTTTTCTGTAGATGATACAATACTCGGGCAAATGTGGGATATTTCTTGAGAACATATTTTTTAAACCAGTCAGAAGAAATTCAACAAGACATACAATGTACTTTAATAAGGTGAATATTTACTTCGATTCTTCCTCTCGCGAAGTAGGGTAGATTATATTACGTTTTCAGAAAAATACATCTTTTCATTTCAAGCAAATTTTCATTTCATTCCAAGAATTTTATCAAGACAGGTTTGCAGAAGAAATGAAATATTGTTAATTTTAAGTGCATATTAAAGGGTATATTTCAGAATTTTTAGGTCATACATGCATATTTTTAAGAGCATATTTCGAGATTTTTTAGGGCATAAAAATCCGCTTCCTAATTATTACATTTCTCATCATATTCTCCTTTTCCGATGGTATTATATCAACCACAAATCACGCGTTCCATGATCATTCATCTCTCATCCTATGTCATGCATCGCCCTGGCCATATCAGTGATAATCCCCTGACCCGCAGGTCATTCATATTCAGATTATATAATACTTTATGACGAATATAAAGATATGAAACGGAAAGCTTTGGGTAATAGTATCAGTCTATACCAACACGTGACTCGGGAGAATGTGGAGTAGTATTCATCCAATTACATTATGTCACGTGCTAGGAATAGAAAACATTGGAGTCGCAGAAAGTAAAAGAACAGAGCTTTCGAATCTCTAATATTTTGACAAATACGCGGAATTATAGTTGTCTATAACGTTTGGGGCCATCCATCAAATACGTGACGCTAAAGGGGGGAGGGGATCTGAGGCAGCGTTACGCTGCATTACATGGGGATAGGGGCATGCATTACAAGAGGAGGGGATATTGAAAATACTCTAAATTTGCATTATGTAATTTATGGACGGCCCCTTTACAAACGTGTACGGTAACAAACACTGATTGGTTGGTCTATTGTTTTCCACATAACATTTTGTAAACCTAAGTGTTTCTCACAGTTGAAGATTACATTGTCTCATGCTAAGCTTACGCAGAGCTGTATTACTTTTGTGTATGGCGGAATATGTCCTCTGGTGTGATTTTTTCCTCCATTATTAGCTTTGGTTTTGGTATATTTTGAGGCACATTTTGTGGTGAAATCCATGCAGTCATCTTGTCACCAACCGCCTCAATTCATAACTATTTTCTTGAGGACGTTTCCATCCTTCCTCTCGAGGTCATTGCGTCCGTTGCATTCTAGAAAATGTCTACCCATATTTCATTCTTCCCTCTTAATTCGTGTAAATTGCTATAAAACAATGTTTAAGAAAGTCCGTTGGAGAAGCAGGCTCCCAGTATCCCCGCAACGCGTCTCCTGCGATAACAAACCTCGTCGTCCCGGTCCGTGAGTATTTACGAGCCATTATTCCGGCGCGGTGTTCCCCAAGGTCGTGCAGCAGGTGCAGGCGAGGCCGCTCGCCCGCGGGGGCGAGCGCACTGGGCGACGCCACAGCTACCGTGTACACCACCTATCTGAAAATGAAATTTCCTCGAGGAGCTTATGAGCATTGGTGGCTCATATATCACAATGACTTCGGGTTCGGTGGTAACGGTTACCTTAGTGGGCTCTTGTACTCATGTTGGAAGTTCAAACCCGATCCGTGGATTTTTAAGGGGGGGGGAAATCCTTCGGATGGGGAAGTAAAGCGAGTTGTCCCATGTAGTAGATTTGCTGCATCTAAAATATTCTTAATTCTAAAAGCAGCGTCTGAGCTAAATCCAAATAGTGTGTTTCGTCGCCCGAGTGATACTTTCTCCGTTAGATGGTGAAAGGAGCCTAGGGAAATTTGCATAGTCAGACGAAAGAGCGGACCTCATGCCCCGAGTCTCGTCACGTAAATTAACTAAACTTCAAGAAATCGGGGAGGAGAATCCTCGAGTCTCGTGATTCTTTAAAAAGTTTAACGAAAATTCTATTTTTTTCGCTTTACCTTTATTTGAGTCTCATTCTCTTTTTTCATTCTAATAGTAACTCGAAAGTTTGAAATCTTTATGGTGCGTACTCCATTTCTATGTATGAAACCTCGTCATCAAGGGAAATGATTTTCCAAATAGCCCTCCTAACTGTATTCTATAGTATACTAAAAGTACGACTTTTTTCACCCTCCTCCTTCAAATGTGAAGAAAGTTGTCGAGACAAGATTGCGGACGACAAACGCCCTCGCGACGTAAATGGAGGGTTTCCCTTGCTTCTTTATCCTCGGATGAATACTTTTTCTGTCAACAACACGCGTTCGAAACCTCTACTAAAACAGATTAGTGGTGTTATCGCTGATATCTGTATAACTCACGTAACTATACTACGATTGCAAATGTATTGTCTTATCTTCCAAGACAAAAAGGGAATTCTCGAGCGCGCTCACAAGGCAGAGGGTGGTCTTTTCTGCTTCTTTATACTAGGATTTCAATGAAGCGACTTCTTAACCCGAATCTACACTTTGATTTAAATAATCAAAGTGTCAAAAAGTGTCAAAGTGACAAAAAAATAATGTCAACGGCTATTCAAAAGTGTCAAAATAATGACGCGGTTATTCAATCGGGAGCTTCAATTCTCACCAAAAATGTATGTCGTACCGAAGGTCCCGATTGGATAACAGCGTCGCTGCTGATGATCTGTCGGAAGTCATTATTTGAATCGAAGAGTATACTTTAATGTTTTTAGTGGTCGTTGACATTAGGTCTTTGTTACACCTCCTGCCTTACAAAATGAATCCTTTTGATTAACTCGCGAACGTCCTTCTTAATGTTAGAAATGTGCTTATCACTGTTAAAAAGATTCATTTTCTAAGGCAGGAGATGTGAAAAAGATATAATGTCAGCTGCCACTATAGGAAAATGGAAGCATAGGTGCGGATTGGAAATCCTTTCCAGGAACAGGCACGTTCTATCTGCACTCCAAACGCCCACTTTTTTTGTGTTATTTAAGGTCCCATCAACTACTAGGTCAGTAACAACCACTAGTGGATGTAACATTATGGTACGAGGATGAAACGATATGGTGATGATAGGGGGTGAAAGGACGTATTTCTACAACCATGCTCGAGGCGGAACTCGAACCCGCGTCCCCACGATCCAAGATCACTACGACTCTACTGCCTTGGCGATCTCGGCAACGGGGCGGACAAACGTCCACTTTGGTGCGTCGCCAATCGCGTCGAGTGCGGGCCGGGGCGGGCGCTGGAGCGCGTCCGCGCTGCCACAGAGGCTGCGGTGGTGGCTTCCAGGCCGTGAACTCGACGCAGCGCGCGGAGCGGCGCGGCGCGGCGCGGCGCGGAGCGGAGAGGCTGTGCGGCGGCGTGCGGCGCCGGGGCCGAGGTCACGCGCGCCTACGCGCCCTCGTCGCGTACCTCGCCCACCCGCCCTCGCCTCCTCTCCTCTCCTCGCCCCGCCCCGCCCCGTTTCGCCTCGCCAGCGCGCTCCCTCGCTCGCTCTTTCGCCTGCGTCAGCTGAGCCGCGAGAGGCGCGTCGCGTTGCGTCGCGCCGCGCCGCGACCGCCGTGCCGCTCCGTGACGTCATCGGAGGTCGGCGAGCGCGCGTTGGCGGCTGCGGCCGCTCCCACAGCGCCCGGCCCGAGTTGGCGTTGGCCTACGCAGGACCTTCCTCCTGTTAACACAGTTCAAACTCGTTAATTTTTTTTTTAGGAATCGCCGCACAGGGCGTTGCTGGCTGTGTATTTGTCAACTCTCGGTCTGCGGATGGAATAAACAAAATTCGTCATTCTACAACTATTTGTGATCTTTGCGGGCTGTATGTTTGTCAACTCCCTGCCTGCGAATGAAATTAGTCATTCTACTATCATTTATGTTCAATGACTTCTTCCATTATTTGCTCATCAGTTTAGTTTCACACATGTGAGTCGATAGTCCGAGAGGCGTTTGATATCTCCAGCTTACGACATACGTATACATTGACTCGGAGATGGATTTAGATTGAGCCAAACTGATTCTATTTAAATAGTTGCAATTGTGAAGACGTATAGATTTTTCATAATATTGTAAAGTATTGAGGTTCATTTCTGAGAAACATACTGTATTAAATATGCTGACAGCTCTTCCGATAAGTCAGGTTTGTGCAATATCATCTCTTCAGAATTCAATCACCCAGATCCCTCACCCTCTTCAGTTGATGTCGCGCCGTTGTGATGTTCCTAAAAGGAGAGTTAAGCCCTGTTGTCACGGTGACAGATCATTCGCAGCAAGTGCAATCGGAAACGTGACTGTGATTATCGCTGAAGTAAGTAGAGTATGCTTTCTATCGAATGAATCTTGCAATCCTCGTGAACAACAGTCTTGGAGGTAGTTTTGCCCCGTGTTGGGAAAGAAATTGGAAGTGTTAATTTTGTGAAAATTATTCCGTTATTTTATATTTAAATTATCGAAGGATGTAGTTCACGGTTCAACAATGGTTATCTAAATTATCGCCCACTCAATGAGCGAAAAACAAAATCAGTGCTGCAAACGGACGAGGTAATCAGCTCCAGTTCCAGCTAAAGCATTGGTGCAGCATGGCGTTGTATTTACTTGCAGTATCTGATACCGTGTAAACGGTGATTAATCCGGAGTAAAATAGTGACTAATGGATAAAATGATAGTTGAGGCTCTGTGTGCGTGTGTGTGTGTATGAGGGGGGAGAGAGAGAGAAAGCATGTGAGAGAGTGTGTGTAATGTATATGAGTCATCTCGAGAGCGTGTCTGGCCTACGCCTTCTCTTATTCACGCAAGTCCGCTGTCTCATTGATTACATTCTTCTTTCTTATACCTGACGTCATGTGAGAGAATGGAATTGTCCGACAAGTTGTGAGGGATGCTGATGAAGGCACTAATCAAAATATTGATGACGTCCTTTCCTGTTTGTCGTGTTTTTCCCAATGTCACATCTCTAAAATGATTAGATTCAGTAATATCTTTTTATGTGTTTGATATTGAGTTAATTTGCGATGTTTAAATGTGAGTGTCTAGAGAATACAATGATCTGGTTATTCACAAAATACGTTTCGTGTGTTTTCATTGTTTGGTGTTAGAAATAAGTAATTAACTTTGCCAAGAGAAAGTAAATTGGGTTGGATTAAGATAAACAAATTGGGTTGGATCTGAAGAGTGAGTGTATAAAACTACATGTCCCATTAGAGTCAATGCGTTACCAACCTAAAACATTGGAAGACAAACTGAGAATGAGCTCCGTCTATTTCCATCGTTGTCTAAAGTTCGATTCATCGTATATAAACACTGAGTCTTTCTGTGAAGTCATTTTTCCCACTGCGCCGGGGTGAGGAAGTGTCAAAATAGGGAGGGGGGGCAGGATGTGGCAACGACGTGCTCATAGTTTTCATAGCGTATGTATGTTAATCCTTCATACCTCTCAGTTCATTAAGGATATGTGGTGCATTGTTGAGCAGCGGAAGAAATTAACGTTATATGAACAAAATGTGTCACAGGCAAGGTTTTTCGATTCTCGCTTTACATATGAGGAATATCAATAAGAAAATAAAGTTATTCGCGAAATCCCGACGTCATTATAAAGTAGAAATTGAAATGCGTGATCATTTGGTCAAGTAATGCAAATCCTTGTGCCGGTTTGAAGTAATAGAAGATATTCTGTCTGTTTTATGGCGTTAGATAATTGTACAAGTTAAATTTCTAATATCAATGTAAACTGCCTTGACTGTGATTCAACAGCTCTCGTACTGAAGATTTTGTGCAAAGAAAATAATCTCTTAAAATCCAAAGGGACATCCAATTCGTACTTCTTGAAGGTGAATCAATATTGTTTTTATGTTTCATCAGGTACTAGTGAATGTGATGCATTCCCTTGATTGTGTATCACACACTTTTCAATGCGCACTTTCGCACGAAGTCTGCAAAGAAAATAATTAAGATTTGTTGAAACATGAGATCTAACAATCTGCTTCGTGCAGTCTTTTGCAGACAGTAATTACATTTTCCTGGAAAACACTATTGTATGACACAAGAGAATGTTCCATTACCTTGTTCATTAATGTGCTTCGTTATAATTAATGTAACGTTTCTTTATGTACTTTCGTTTTGTTCATTATTGTCAAAGTGATGGACAAGTTACCAAGGATTTCGAAAGAAGCTGAAAGTACTTCAAGAGCTATTTCTTATTTCAAACAGTAAATGGGAAAACTAATGTCGTCGCTTCGTAATTAGAATTGACAATAGGGAAACTACTAATTCATTACAAGGAATGCTGTGTCCTGACATGATCACAATCACGCCATTGGAGTACCTTTTCATTACTATATTAATGTTTGGAAAATCTTCGATGTTTATGAACAAGGGTGATCCCTCGAATCATCTTAGGTAATGGCAATGAAACTATTTCCATTTTAACACTAGTCTTGTCAAAGTTTCAGGAAGCGTATTGGCATTTGCTTACTCGTCAGGGAATCATTAGTCATGATCTAATGAGCGCACAGGAATCTAAATAACCGCATTGGAAATAAAGAAAAGTGATGATAACGTGAATGTTAAAAAGTTAGTTACACGCGATTCTGCGGAAAGTAATCAAAACTTTTCTTCCTATGGCAAAATCGTATGGTGTCGATACCGCCTGACTTGTTACGGTTTTCATTCCAGTAACGATGAATATTTTAGAGATATTCTTAATAGAAGATGACCTTCAAAAATTCACTCATCTTCTACATCAAATGGGGAAAGGATATGATTTTGAAGTCTCCACTTTTAGGATGAAAATAATGGCATTCGGTGGGAAGTAACCAATTAGAAGCAAAAGAAGTTCAGTTTTAAATACTCAGTAGGTTGCCAAATCACTTACAAAATACGATGAAGACCACAGGAAAAAAATAATAAATTCCAGCAGGTATAATTAATAAAACATTAAGAAACAGGGTTGGGAGGGACACAATTCTCAAATTTTACAAAGTTATGTCAGTTCCCACCTCCACATTTGAAAGTGAGTCATGGACCATTAAGAATAAGATTGTAGTCAGCTTGAGGTTGCTGAAATGCCGAGAAGAATAAATGGGTGTACGAGAGAAGATAAAATAAAATACAACCAGGATACACCAGGAATGTTTTTAAAACTATTTTCTCTTTGTGAAACTCAAGATAGAACATTACAGAACACTCTAGCAAGTGAATGTTGATAGGATGGAAGGTAGCCGATATCCAAAAGTTATTGTGTCATACTTTCCGAGAGGAAGAAGAGGTGTGAGAAGACCTAGAAGTCGACAGAAAGACACTGTCAGTAGACCAGAACAGGCAATTGCCTAGACCAATTAGTGAGGACGACGACGACCTGAGCTAGACTTCGCTTCGTTCAAGCACTTCAACTGACTTTAGTGTTATCAGTTAGTTTCATATATTACCTTTTACAAAATCGTGATATGGAACTATTTCATTCACAAGCAAAACAAAGGAAACGAAAAAACACTGAGTACAAAATATTGATGTTAAAAATAATCGGCTTTAATTTATCGAAGTTTTCATTGATGAGTGATGGTACCGTAAGTGTAGTGCTTGTTTTCATCGGGGTAGGTTGCCCCACTGGCTAGCGAGATCCGGCCCCGATCTACGTCGGCTTGCGAGGATTTTCCTCAACCAGGTATCTCCCCCCAGATGGGCATCGCCCGATCGCAACAAACTCGCTCAGCTCCCGAATGGTCTCCCAGTACGAGTTCTTGTGCGTGTAGTGCGTGTAAGTGTGTATTAGTAAGGGGGCGAGGATAAAACAAGGAATGGAAAGGACAGATCGCGCGCGGTCCGTGGCCCGTTTGGTAGGGTACTGCTCCGGCATTCGCCTAGTATTGATCGGAGAGAGCACGGAAAATTACCGATCACAGCAGATGGCCGCTAGAATTCTCGTCCAGACAGCGTCTGAATTCGACCAAGTTGCCTCGCTAGTATCGAAAATCCCGGCACCAAGCATCGGAACGAACCCTAGGACCTCCCGGTCAGAGGCACTGCAGTTGCTTCCCGTAATTGTTGATGCCCGGAGCCACCTGATTCCGTAGAAACATTGATGTTTTGAAACTATCGACACGAATGTCGCGTCCCTGCACGGAGCCTCCGCACCGGAAGAGCACACGTCACGGAGACAGTCGCGCGGCGCCTTTGTCCCTCGCGTCGCGTCGCGAGGGCGGCGGAGACAGAGGCTCGCTTCGAAGCGGCTGACGGGTGGGCGCGCGGGCGGGCGCGCGGGCGGGCGCGCGGGCGGGCGGGCAATCGCGGCAGACAATACGGAGGCAGGCGCTCGTATCTCGGGGCGGAAGTCCCGCCGCCCCCGCCGCCCCCTGCCAGCCGCTGCCGCGTGCGTGACGCCGGGTACAAACGACGCGGCAATCGGCGGCGTTACGCAACGCACCGGGAACGGGAATATGTGTCGGCTGCGGGAAGCCTCCGCTCGTGACACGTTCGCGTGCTGTCACGTGCGGGGATTCTGGCCGCGCGCCCGCGAGAGCGTAGGGCGATGTGGATTGCCGTCCTCTGGCCCACGCCTCGGTGTGATGACGGGAACGTTGTTGGAAAGGTGATAGTAGCTTTGGGTGGCATTAGGGGCCATCGATGTGTATACTGCGATTTCTCTAACTTCGCCCCTCAAGGCCACTCAGGGCCCATCTTCGCGATGGAATATCACGGCACGGTATTTCGGGTCTTTCTCGGTCTTGCCGGTAGAAGTCGCATGATCGCAAGCACTGCTTGATACGGTCGCGATCATTCAAAATCTAGCAGAACGGCTGAGAAAGACGCGAAATACCGTGACATATTCCATCGCGAAGTTGGGATTTGAGTGTCCTTGAGGGGCAAAGTTAGAAAAATCCCAGTATGCAAAACGTCAATGGATGTCAGGTCGAGAGTAATGTTCAATTTAGCTGCATTGTCGTCTTAAAGATTTTAGGTTGTCTTTTTACAGGTTTTTATCTGAACCATTAAAACATTAGTATTTTATTTCGTATTGATATTAGTTCACGACGTATTGCTAAAAAAATCAACGTAGATTGGAGAGATTACTAATCTCCAGTTGCCATCGATTCCTTTTGATTGGAATGGCATTCTTGGTTCGTTGAACTTGACGTTGCTCTTGTTCCTGATCTTAACGAGAATGAATGACTTCCTCACCCGAGAAAACAAAGTATCCACACGAACCCGCAAACGACACGCCACACTGGATATGTACAATTTCCATCTACAACCTAATACAAGTAATTTTAGAACCCAGCTTATGCTATTTATTTGCCAGTTGGTAAATAGGTCCCGGCCTTCGGCCTCTGCGATCGCTCATAAAACAACATTGAATGTTAACGATGCTTTTTTCCGAAGCCCCGCAAAATCACGTATGCCCTTGTTCGTTGGCATCTTTCGTTCTTCGCTCTCAAGGTAGGGGAACTGTATCCCTCGTTCATTAGTTATTACGTAAAGGAGTGAAACTTCTGCACGATATTTGTTCACGAGTTGATCTTTTTTTCTTCTTCTTTATTTCCGTACGGTTATCATCGTTAACTGAGATCTGCATCTCATTGTACAGCAAATATCTTGTTAGTGTTAGAAGCAGAGGTGAGAACCCAAAGCTCGGAATGGTCTTATAAACTGCCAAGGGAGTGCGGTGTGGGGTTGGTCTTCGACGCTGTGGCTTCTTCCCCCGACCGCCAGAGGAGCCTTCGCCGCCGCAACGGGCGGCCCACCCGCGATAAGATAAGCGTTCGGCTCGAACGAAGGCTGCGCCGCTGTTGTGGTGGCGCGGCGACGCCGGATGCTGCGCGACGCCGCCGCCGCCGCCGCTCGCGTGGGAGGGGGGCGGAGGGGACAGGGCGCGGCGCGGCGCAACCACGGAGGAGGGGGCGGGCGGGCGCGCGTCGTGCACGCCGCGTTTACGTCACCACCTCAAGTAGCTGCCGGCTGGCCGGTCGACGCGAAGCCGCGCCGCGCTGTACTGCGGAGGAGGAGGAGGAGGAGGATCCGTGCGGCGGCGAACGCAGCCGCGGAGGAGGAGGAGGAGGAGGAGAGTACCTGACCGTACGGCGCCCCCTCCTCCACCTCCGCGGCCCCAAGGACGCGCGCGCGATCGCGGGCGGAGAGCGTTGACTCGGCGCGACGCGAAGATTTCGCCGGTTGGGGAGGGAGAGGCGGGGAAGCCGTTGGCACTGGAGAGCCTCTGTCGTGAAGCCTTCGAATTCAGTATCTTAACCCATTAGTGCATGGCGTCCGATCAATGGGACAATACTTTATTAATATTTTTAAAATATGTTTTTCAACATTTCGCTTTTACATTGAATATTGAACGGTATGTTAAGAGCTGATTTGACTCTTGTGTTCACGGAGCCATTTTATGGAAAACCGGGGAAAATCAAGGATTCTGTGGAAGAACTGTTGGAAGTCAGGGAATATTTTTAATAGCTTATAAAACTACGAGTATATATTTTTCCTGAAAACAACGTAGCATTATTTTTTGCTCAATTAATACTTATTGAGTTTTTAAAAAAATATTTGTTCTGTACCACGGGGAAATCAGCTGAAAAATTACTTTCAGGATTGATTTTAATGTTTCATAAGAATAAAGTGAAATACTCTTCAGATCTTATCTGATATTTTTTTAATCCTCTTGAATACGGGGAAGTCTGGGAAATTTGTTTCAGGAAATGAGTGTCCACTCGGGATTTGGGACTGTAAGGCGGGGAAGCCGTCGGCTATGGAGAGCCTAGATTTCTCGAACGTGAACCCTTCAAATTCGTTATTATATTCAGTATCGGTTTGTTTTAAGGATTTTCTGTTTCGTTGTGATGTGAAATCTTTCCATATCTCAAATCTTAAGGGGAAGAGAATGCAGTTATTCTATATTTGACGTAACGAGATTCTTCTTGTCGAATTTTATTTATAACGAAAGAGAGGAGATTGAATATTGCACGCATGTAATAGTCTTGGAAGTTTAGTGCATATATTCTAGTGTTGGTGATCTTCCCCTCGCTAAATGGCGATATCGGATGCCGAACTACACGTCACGTCAGCTTGCGGGATTTACGAATGTGAAGGGAAATCGAAGATATCAGGGAAATTTTCAACAGAGTAATTCGGCAACTGGAAACTCGCGAATGTGGAAATGTTCCGAAACTCTTGATTTTTTTCTCCTTTTCGATTCCTGACGTCATGATAACTCAGAGGGTTGAAATATTGTATACTACCAACATCCTATTAATCGCTCAAACAGTCGACTTCTTAATAAAAGTTCGTTCTTATTATGGTTTTATTACAATAACTATGTTATAAGAAATGTGCGATGGTTCCTAATATTGCACCGTATGTTATTTTCTATGATGTAATTGTTTTCTAATATAAATTGTGAAAAAATAATTATGTTATCCTGAGAAAATATTACTAGTTTCTCAAAACCAAGTTGCTAAATCTCGGTTAAAATGGATTTTTGTATAATTGTTTAATAGACCACTTGTTTATCACATTCCGCAGGAATCATGACTGATTCGACTTTGTTACATACATCTGTTTTTTACATCATACACTCGTGCGTCACCTTCCGAATTTAAGAACAATAAATACGCCTGTTTCTGTAATTTCCACAGTTCGAGAAACCCGCCCATTGAAGTGACAGCAGCAGTGCGTAGCATTGCGAATTTTTATTTATTTTCACATTAATTAAACTTTCCATCTGACAAGAAGCAAACAAATTGTAGGTATAATGGATATCACGAAAGATGAAAAAGTAATGAATATATCCGTTTATATTACTTACATTTATTTTCATTGCCGTATGTTCGAATGTCACTTGTAGCAATATTAACGTTTTACAACGGAATGAAGCACCACACAAAAGGTTTTATGTTGTTTTGCAGTACTCTGTTTTAGTTTCATGAATAAATGTATTTTTCCCGTGCTGCGTTGCAAGGTCTGTAATTGACGACCGCGACCGTTTAAAATTGCTCTGTCGTATTTTTGTAATGAACATCACATTCTTGCATAGGATTTATCACCAAACGTATTATTTTTCGGATATCATGTTTTATTCATTGATTGAAGTTTCTCTATTAGTAGGGAAAAAAGCTCGTAAAAACCTGAAATATCGATATGGAGATTTGAACTGAGACGCACGCTTTCGAGGATACTTTGGAGCGAAAAGGGATTCTTCAAAAATCTCAGTTTAAAATCTAAAATATACGCAAGACTTTTCCTAAAGAGTTGTGCTGCCACGGTACTTTTCCTCGAATTGAGGGGCCTTTGAATTTGTCAGGAGTTTTTATAGAGGATACTACTTTCAGTGAAATTCAGTAGGAATATTTACATGTTTCCTGAAAACGACGGCAACTTTTTAACTTTCGTGCTCCAATAGATCGAAATGCGCTTTATAATGCCAGAGTCAGTTTTGAAGTAAACGGTTGTAGTTTTCGAAAATTATTTATTTACTACATTTTTCATACATTTCGTTCGCCTTCAATAAAATTCAGGTACATTTTCTTAATGCAATGAATTTAACACAGTAAAAGTTTTTTATGATGTCGTATAACTAAGTTAGCTCAGAGCAATGTTGTCTTTGCATGACCGAGGTTTCGTTGGTCCTTGAATTCAAACGGTGGCGACACTAGCCAGATGGCTACGTGTACGGCATTCACAGCCGGGTGCTCTGATCGAAAGAGTTCTACTAAAATAAAATAAAATTTTAAAAAAATATTAAAAAAGGCCCTTGGCCTTAATGAAAGAACTCACTTTGAAGAAAAAAATTATTTGAAGAAAATATCTCCATCTCCAATTTTGTAGTTGTGAGAGGACGAGGAAACTCGTTTTACTCTATTCGTGTAAGAAATTTAAAGAAAAAAATTGGAGCCGTTTTTGAGAAAATTTTGAAAAAGTCCAAGGGACTTCATGTAAAGTACCCCCAAATTTTGAAGAAGGTTTTTCATAATCGCGGTGCCTCGAGTGGAACCAGATCAACCGGGGAATATCCATTTTGGAAGAAATCGTACGTATGGTTTAGGCGCTAGTGTTGTTCACAGACGGACAGACGTTAAAAAAACGAAACTTTTTCGGTATCAGAGCACTCCAAAACGTGTATTTCCGTTAAAATCTCGAAATCGATTTTCCGCAGCATTACATATGTTTCCCTATGCTACGTATATTACTCCGTACATACGTACGTATACAGGAAAGTAAAATGATTTATTAATGTAACTTCGTCAGTTTTTGAAAGAGGGTTTCTAAAAATGGCCCCAGTTTTATTTCGTCTCGTGCTCGCCTCGTGGACCGTGCAGCGCCGGTGCAGTGCTCCCGCCCGAGGAACGGCCCTCTGGGAACGCCCTGCCAAGAAGGCAAGCTCAGAAGCGGCTGCGAGCGGCGTGGGAACCTCTCCCACAACCCGCCTTCCCCTCCCCTCTCCCCGTCCATCCACGTGTCTCCCGCGGGACATCGCACCGAGGCTTATCGAGACCCATGGTCGCTGCGACGGAAACTTGAAAAGCCAATTCACGGGATCGCGGAGTCGACAGCGCTGCCGGCGTGAAAATCTCCGCCTTCGCGCGCTGTTTAGTTTAAACACCGTGTTTGAAGCACGTTGGGTAACTCTTGTATCTTATCATCTGTGCGAACTACCGTACGATACGTCTTTCATGGATTGAATTTGCTAAGTTTGCACAATTTTTTTTAAAAAATTCCTTCTTAAATAAAGCAACAAACATGTTTCATTATGTAATAATGATATTAAAATGGATGTGTTTCCGTGCATGGATCACGTGAATACTTTGCATGTCCATTTTTGTTTACGTTAATAAACATGCCAGCAAACTTTTCACTTTAATAAGCGAATGCTTGGCGTGGAAGCATACGCATCGATATTATCTGTTATATTTGGGAATTAATCTACCTTATTTTTAATCGATGTACTTCTGATACTATCACTATTTGACCAATGACATGATAATATTGATCATATTTAATAATTTTCAAGATCCATAATTATTCTTTTTTATGTAGGCTGTATCATTTTTCTCTTTCCTCAGCAAAACATTTTAATAAATTTAATATTAAGGTTTTCTTGTTGTTGTAAAACTTTGTCAGTCCTTCTTTGATTCGAGCATGTTTCTTATGCATGCTTCATTTCATATATAAAGATTTCATGTAAATGTTTTCTGAATAGTGAGTTGTTGCAATGTGATTTATTTTCTCTATTTTTGTTTCAGGTAAGTGGACTGGAAACACTTCTTTCACGTGAGTACGAAAATATAGACAAACCGTAAACATCTTATATTTCCGGAATGACCACTGCTGTTAAGATTCTATCATTTATTGCAATTTATAGACCACAATAAGTGGTCTCATTTTGTTTCACGTGTCACACTTTTGTAACTCATTTTGTTTCACGTGTCAGTGGCTCTGCATTTTATTAATGCTACAGATGATTGTATAGTATACATAACTCATCCATCCAGATGTGCTAACCTGTTTCCAACGTTAGTAGACGGATAAAATCATAACTAATTAGGTAACGGTTTTCCGTTTCACTTCTGGTTTTGCCATTGCGTATTTTATGCTTCCTGATTTCGACGAAAATATGGGTTGTTCTATGTCGATTAGCTCACTGGTTTTCTTCACGCTCCGACGAGGCCCCTCTCGTGATACACCTGATATTAAAGTACTTGTTAAAACTTTTTTTCGGTTCGTATTGGAAGCATTAGTTTTGATGATGATGAATAGAACATAACGTGTTATTAATAGCATAACAGCATTCCAAGTTTCGATGAACTAATTACTGGGTTATAATTTATCAGTTTAACAATTGTTTAATAAGCACTATTTTTTCTTTGGCAAGTCATGCAGTTTTTCTGTGGCGCCATGACGGAATAGATAAACATATTATTTTCCCTTTAATTTATGCGATTTATGAGATTACGGATCATGAATGTACTCTGAAATGATAGTTCAAAGACAATGTAAAATTAGTATCATTACCTGTATTTTGAAGTGTGTATTTTAAACATTGAAACCCAGACATGGTGGCTCCTAAATATAGACATGACAGAATTGACACTTCGCCCTTTAGTGGTTATCGATACAAGTTTATCGTGTGCCGCCCGTTTCCACCGCCGGGTGTCCGTCGTCTCCGCCTCCGGCTGGCGATCGGCTCCCCGCAGCCACGCCGGCTTCGTTAATGAGCGGTGACGTCACGCGCTCCGTCACGGCCGAACCGACTTTGTGGCGGGCTTCCTTTCCCGACAGGATGCGCGCGGCGAGATACCGCAGCGGGCGGCGCACGCACTGTCATCAGCATACAGAAGATGCCGTAATCAGGGGCTTCCTGCGACCGTTACCCCCGTTCGCGGGCGGGTTTTCTTGAGTCGCTTCCGGCGGGGCTTGCGACACGCCCGCGCGCGTCCTGCCCTCGCCCACCCTCCGCCCTCGCACTGGCAACGTCAGCCTCGCCTGCGCCCGCGCCCACCTCCGTGAAGATGGCCAGAAAAAATCTCAAAATTCAAAATTTTTTTATGGATACGTTTGTCCACCGTTTGACCACATTTGACCACCCTTTAGAAAATTTTTACCAGCCTCCGTTCACAAATTAGAACAAAAACAAATTTTTCTGGCCAACTTCACGATTTGACGAATTTACAAGATTTTGCCCAAAATATTAAAAATATCGAAATTTGAAGTGCGCTTTTGTTTGTCCATCGTTTGACCACCTTTAATCACTAACTACATTATTTTTACCACGTTTCCTCCAGCAGATATTCGCGAAAAACGTATTCCACTGCACCCAGAAACCGTGAAGATGGCCAGAAAAAGTTTTAAAATGCGAATTTTTTTGGTCGATTCGTTTGTCCATCGTTTGACCACTTTTGACCACCCTTTAGAAAATTTTTACCAGGCCGGGTTCAAAAGTTATAGGCAAAAAACGTTTTTTCCCGCCATTTCTCAAAATCGACGAATTAGCAACAATCAAATGAAAAATTCGAAACTTTTAATTTGCATTCGTTTCTTTACCTCCTAATGACCTCTTAATCACCTTCAGACGTGCTTTACCACCAACGGAACAACCCAAAAAAATTTCCAAAAAAGCGTGAAGATGGCCAAAAAATAATTCGAAAATGCAATTTTTTGGGCTAATTCGTTTGTCCATCGTTTGACCACGTTTGACCACCCTTTAGAAAATTTTTACCAGGCCGCGTTCAAAAGTTAATGCCAAAAAACGTTTTTCCCGCCATTTTTTCAATTCGAAAAAACAACAAGAAACACGCAGAATTTTCCGTACTTTTCTAACCTCTGCGTTTGTCCATCTTTTCCAAGTGATTGTCCATCACTTAAAATTCGTAAGCTACGTGAATTTCCAGAAATACACCCGAAAAACGAATTTTTCCACAATTTTTTGTAAAATTCCCCCAAAAAACAAAAAATACATTCAAATTATATAAAAATACATTCGCATTCGTTTGTCCATCGTTTGACCACTCTTTAGAAAATTTTTACCAGGCCGCGTTCAAAAGTTAATGCCAAAAAACTTTTTTCCCGCCACTTTTTCAATTCGAAAAAAAAAAACAAGAAACACGCAGAATTTTCCGTACATTTCTACTCTCTGCGTTTGTCCATCTTTGGAACGTGATTGTCCATCACTTAAAATTCGTAAACTACATGTATTTCAAGAAATACAGGTGAAAAAACGAATTTTCCCACCTTTTCTTGTAAAATTCCCTCAAAACAACAACAAATATATTCAAATTATATCAAAAATCATTCGCATTCGTTTGTCCATCGTTTCATGTCGTTTGCTTAACTTTTAGAAAGTTTTTACCAGCCTCCATTCATAAATTTGCGCAAAACAAATTTTTCGGGCCAAGTTCTTGTCTTGATGAAATTACAAGATTTCCTTGGAAATATTAAAAATACCACAATTTGACGTGCGCATTCGTTTATCCATCTTTTGATGACGTTTCCCTAGCGTTTAGAAATTTTTTACCAGCCTCCGTTGAGAAAATAGAGCAAAAACAAAGGTTTCGGGCCAACTTGACTGTTTGAAATTCAGTCCCATTATTGGAACATGATTGAGCTGTATGAAACGCACTATTAGTTGCCGAATATGTTTTAGTAGTTGTATGAAAATAATTTGTTTTCGCACGTAATGTTGTAGAACTTGTAACGTGTTTCAGAAAAAAAGATGACATATGCGCCGCTGTGACAAAATTATTTTCTCAGGAGTTAAGTTTCGTTACAAGTAACGAAACGAAAGTCTGCGCGAATTTAGTTTTGTTACAGAAAGAACAGATCGTCTAAGACAGTTTCGTTTCGTTTCTTTACTGAAATAAAACAAATGTGACTTTCCTTTTCGTGGGTAAGAAACGTTGTTTCTTTATTTAGTTTCGTTATTAATATTTGTAGAAGGAGAAGTAACGAAAGTCGAGAGAGGGCCATTGAGAGGAGTTGTACACCAGACTACATTTCTGTACTTTATTTTTGTCGCGGCGCCGCTATCAGCGTGTCTGTCAGCAGAGTGTCCATTTACGTGGAGGGCACTGCAGGTCACCGAGGCGTAGGACTCTCGAACTCCCCCCCATTCTGGGCGAGCGGCGGTGCGGCCGTGAGCGGGGTGAGAAGGGCACTGCCGCTTCTCAGAAGCGCTGCTGAGAGGTGTCGGTGGAAGGGGCGTGGGCCTGCGAGCAAATCGGTCGGTGGACATAGCCCCCCCCCTTCCCATTTTTTTTTTAGGTAATTCCGCTGTAATCCGTACCAAACAAAGTTTTTATTTCATGTTAACCATGTATCCAGAACGGTGAGTATTGCGAGTAAACATTTACCACAAGAGCCAGAACATATTTTAAGAGTAATTAAATTATCGATAGAGGATAGAAGAAAACGTTAATAACCACCAAAATTATACCTCCCCCACATGCTCCAACTCAGAAACTAACACTCAAAACATAAATTGGGAAACATTTAGGAAAATAGTGAAAACCAAGACACCACAATTCAAAATATTAAACTCCCCTATGGAAATAGAAAAATCAGTCACGCAGATAAACGAAATAATAACAAACACAATAAAACACTTACAAGAAAACAAACCCACATATTCTTCTAAACAGACAAAACCAAAACTACCCAAAGAGAAAACAGAAATAATCAACACACGCAATAAAACTAGAAGGCTATGGAGCAAGAATAGAATTCCCCAACAGAAAAAAGAACTAAATCTCCTCAATGAAATAACAAAAAGGGCAATAAATATACACATCCAAAAATCCTTTGACAGGAAAACAGAAACATTAAATACCTCAAACCAATCACTATGGCACTTCTCAAAATGTCTTCTAAATAAAAAAATAACCATTCCGCCACTCAACACGACACAAGGTATAAAATATGCCCCAAGATAAGGCAGAAGCACTAGCAGAACACTTCGCTCAAACATTCAAGCCTAATAACACACCCGTACACCCAGACCACGAAGCAATAATTGATTCAAATGGAGCACCCAACTATGACGTCCCACAGAGATTAAAATTCATTTCACCTACTGAAGTCAAAAACCTCATAAAAAAATTGCCTAAAAGAAAAGCTCCCGGACATGACCTAATTAGCAACCAAATATTAAAAAACCTGCCCACAACCACAATCGCATACATAAACAACATCTATAATTCATCATTCAGACTAGGTTATTTCCCAAGAACTTGGACAATATCAAATATAATCCCGATCCCTAAACCAAGCACAAATCATAGCCTCGCAGTGAATTACAGACCATAAGTCTCCTCCCAACGTTATCTAAATTATTTGAAAAAATAATTTTAAAAAGACTCAATAATCATCTAACAAAATCAGAAGCTATTCCAAACCACCAATTTGGTTTTAGAAAGCGTATCTCAACTGCACATCAATTGCTAAGGATTACTGAATACATTCACACTGCCTTCCAAGACAAGAAACACTCAATAGTAACACTCTTAGATGTATCTCAAGCATTTGACAGAGTCTGGCACCCCGGATTAATATACAAACTCAAAACAATAGCAACACCTAAATACTTACTAAATATTATCACACAATTTATATCAGAGTAACCATAGATAATCATAGCTCCAACCCACGCCCTATAGAAGCAGGACTTCCACAAGGCACACCCTTATCCCCAACCCTATTCAATATTTACACAGCAGATATCCCCACCACACGATACACTCAACTTGCACAATTTGCTGACGATACGGCAATATTCACATCAAGTTGCACCCTGACATATAGCAGCACAAAAATTCAACAACATTTGAATAAAATAGACGAAAGGGCAATAAAATGGAAAAATAGAACTAAATCCAAATAAATGAAAATCAAAAATTTTTTCATAGAGACCATTCTCTGCCCCCCACCCATTACTATTAAACAATAGTCAAATAAACTGGACACCATCAAACCAACCTATAAAATACTTAGGTATAAATCTTGACACAAGACTAAACTGGAAAAACCACATCAATATAAAAACACAACAGGCTAGAATCAAATTAATCCAACTCAAGCCAATACTTAATAAAACTTCCAAACTTTCACTAACAAATGCAATAACACTATATGAAACTATCATAAGACCCATAATGCTATACGCTTGCCCCATCTGGACAAATGCTGCACCATCCAATGTAAATAAAATACAAATATTACAGAACAGATTCCTCAGAATATTCACCAACGCCCCATGGTTCATTTCAAACCATCAACTCCATAGTGAATTATTTATAAACTCAATCATCCATCAAATAGCACGCCTATCCAATAATTTCTACTCTAACATAAACTCAATAGATCAACTCAAACAATACAATTTAGCCACAACAAACAACACACAGATCAGAATAAACAATAGATACCCGTTCGATTCCTTCCTAAAAATATTCTCAGACAATTGTGATCTGTAGATACTCTTATGAGTAATCTACCCCATTGTAGTAGCAATAGTAGAACTAGGTTAAGCATAGTGCGATGTGTCGGGGACCATCGCAGTCCTCCACCCTTGCGTCACGCCAAATTACCGGACGGCAGGAAAGAACTACGCGCCCCCGAATTAGATATGCCCAGCCGCTCAAGCCCCCCATAAACTTTCAACTATCAATTATACCCTTTTACTGACAATACCGCGATGCGTCGGGTGACCATCGCACCCTCTCACCCCCGCGTCACGCCAAATTACCGGAAGTTGGAAAGGGCCACGCGTCCACCGCGACCCGATTTAGTTCCGCCCAACGGCCCAAGTTCTCCAGAAGCCCCTAACAATAAATCTTACCCTTTGTCCAACAATACTGGATGATCGACAGCCGGAACAACCATTTTAGCGACTTGGCGATCGCACCCGGCTCAATAATCCTCTAAAAGCCTATAAAATCATCACATGCCAAAGCAGAAGGGACACGTGCGCGCTCCTCCGGCCTAACAATACCGGCCAATGAACAACCAGAAGGCACCGTTGATGAGATAGAAGGTTCGAGAAGTTCAAATCCGACCAATAAAATCACTAGGCAGGAAGCACGTGAGCACTTTGAGATATTTTCGAAAAAACGAAAGGGACAGACGGGCGAGCGAGGCCAGAGAGAGGACGGGCGACAGACGCTAGAGAGGACGGTCGTGCAGGAGAAGTCGTATGGAGATAAAAACCAACAAGTAAAGTTTTGAGTAGATTAACAGTGGTAGTTAAGAAAACCACCGAATATTAGTCAGTTAATGAAACCTGCGGTAGAAAGGGAACAGCAGCAGTGGGTAAGGCACACACTGAGCCGACCACTGCGAAACTTGCCCGGTCTTCACGGAATTAATTCCGAATAGCCAAAGTTTGGCTTCGAGCGTCATACGCGGTCCAGGTGTCGTGTGACGGCCTGAGACGCGCGCGAGCATCACGTCGCGACCGCCCGGTCATCCACCGCCGACGTCCCGTGCGCCGGAGTCATCACCCCGGAGGCAATCGGAGGCCAACCTTGCAACGTTCCGGCGTCGCCTCCTGAGGGTCCGACTACACTTCTCCGTCGCTCGGCGAGCAATCCAGTCGCGGTGACATTACCATCTAACATCACAGATTGTAAGTTGTCATCACCATCATTCATTAATCGGCTACTAAAGTGACAATAACCCAGCATCAACCTGAACAGTTTCTCTTCGTTTAATTTTTTGAATAAATTAGTCCCCGCCATTTGGTCGGGTGAACCAATTAATACCATTGCAAAGTGTTATTATTCTAAATCTTAAGAAACCACCAAATGCAACCCTTCGACCCAGGGCGCTCACCCCTGAGACGCTCAACGCCGGCGACATTAAGCAGGTAAGTGGGCATGCGCTTGGCGCCCTTATTAAATAAATTCAGCGCGTGTCCCCTCCTGCGACTTGGGACGACTGTCACACCATAAGTGTGTCGGCGCCTCCATTTTGTGAGCAGTTCCATCACATAAATTGGACGCCCAACGTGGTTGTTTTTATACGAATAATTGAGCTTGTGTAGACTCAGATCATAAATTGGACACCCAACGTGGTTTTCTATTCACGAATAATTGAACTCGTGTAGCGGGCATCTCATAAATTGGTCGCCCAACTTCGTTTGTTTTTTCACGTATAATTCAGCTTGTGCAGCGTGCAGAGCATAAATTGACACACAACGTGGTTTTTAACAAGTATTTTACTTTGTGTTACTCGCACCTGTGTATTTCTTATTGAACTCACTAATTCTTTCTTATCCATTTTCCGTTTACGCTTGCTCAATTATTGCCCAACTGAAGATTGCATTTGGTTTTAATGTGTGTTTCTTTTGATATTTTGTATTTTATGAGGCTTTCAATCACTTTGCTTGCGTGTGAGACTTAAATTTTATATTGAACTTCCGGTAATTTTTACATATTTTGTATCAGTGAATGCTCAGAGTATTACAGTGATTCTCATAACTTAGAAGTCCAAAGTGTATTTATAAGAACATTTCACTCTCTTTTCAGACGCATTATTTCATTTTATTGTTATTTTCTTTTTACAATTTCTTAATGCGTCATATAGTGTTTAAGTGTGGTTAATTGAACTCTATTTTATTTTTTTTCCTTTTTCATTATACGTGCTATTTCCGTCACGTAACAATTATATGTTTACTTAATAGTGTTTACTTTCTATTTGAAATTTTATGTTTATTTCTCAGTGTTATCCTCTAACATTTCATTGTGTGTGTTTTGTACTTTTCTTTTTATTGTGTTTGATTGTGTACTCATGTGTAACGCGCTGTAGGCGTCATTATCGTACTTACGTCACTTCGAGGATTGCTCGCTCCACGATGGCTGAAAATAATCCCATTCAAAACCCCGAGGTTTCTGACCCCGCTCCCGCAAACGCCGACGCGCCTGCCGAGCTCACGCCCCCAGCTGTTCTCGCCCCTACTGTCGGGGTTTCTTTAGAGCAGGTACTCGAGACGAGTACCGCCGAGGCCGGACCTACCCTCGCCGCGGCCGCTCCGACGCCACCCTCAGACCAAATGTCTCAATTTTTCAGCACTCTTATCGCAAAATTTGACGAACAGCGTCAAGAATTTTGTCAATTTCGATCACAATTTGACGAACAGCGTCAAGAATTAAATTCTAAATTTCAGGACTTGAATTCCAGATTTGATTCGAAATTTTGTGCCCTTGATAGTAGATTAGATGAACACCTCACTAATTTCACCCTTTTTCAAAGTGAGGTGTCTCAACAACTAAATTCGGTTAATTCAAAGGTCGATAAACAGAGCACTAAAATCGCCTCTCTCGCCTCTGCTGTTGAAAATAATTCTACGCAAATTTCTGACATCAAAGAACATTTAACAGGCCAACGAAAGAAATGCGAATCGCTCCAGTCTGAAACAGTTCAACAAATGACAGAATTTAAAGACAGCATAAACAAGGATATTGCAACCGTTTCAGAAAAGCAATTAAATTTGGGACATTGGGCTCGTGATAAATTTAAAGACAATGAATCCGAAATTTCCAACTTGAAAGGCGAGGTGACTAAGAAACTAAAAGGGGTTGACAATAAGATTGAAGGACTTCACGACTCCCTGAACAATAAAATTGAAACAGCAAAATTAGTTATCCAGGCACAGGCGGAAATGGAACGGAAAGAAATCGAAGTCAAAATAGACGAACTAGAAATTAAAGTAGCGGAAAAGACTATTTCAGCTTTCCCGGTTAATGCTATGCCACTGTCAATTCCTCCAAATTTAAAATTCTCTGGTAATCGCGGTGAACAGCCCATTACGTTCTTACGTAATGTTGAAAATTATTTTGCTTTAGCGAGACACATTCCTGAATCTTCTAAACCGAAGGTTATAGCCCAAATGTTGGTTGACCATGCCCAAGAATGGTTCCAAACATTGTTACCAGTTCCGGCTGATTTTCAGGATTTTCGTTCCAAATTTATTAATCGTTTTTGGGATAGAAACACCCAATACAATTTTAAAATGGATTTGGCTAAAGGTAGATGGGACCAGAATGGTAACATGTCTATGCGGGATTATGCAGTGTCTCGCATTGCCCAACTTAAACAATGCGAACCTACTCCCCCTGACGACGAAATTATGTGGCTATTAACTCGTCATTATCCATATGTCATTCAAAACCTCCTTAAAACTAGTTTTGTAAAAGATCTTGAGCAATTTCAGATCTTATTGGGCGATTTCGACCAAACGAATGTGCAATTCGCTTCTTATCAAAATCAGAGTCAAAACTCTTCACGCCCACGTAATGGCAATAATAATAATCAGAATCGAGGATTTCCCCCACGCCATTCGCAAGGTCAAGAGCGTCCTTTTAACCACGGCCCTTCGCCGCACTTTCCCCCCGCCCCCTCCCCCCCGGCGCCGACCAGTTTTCCGCCTCCCTTCAAGGTCGGTCAAGGCCAAACCGCGCCCCTTTTCGCGCCGCTTTCGACAGCCCCAGGTCAACCACCACAGAGGCCGTTAAACCGCTCAGGTCCGGAATAAATGGGAACACAGTTCTGGACCATATTTGTAATTCAAATGTTGCGGTTCCCATCTTTACTCTATGTGTAATGGATGACTTACTAGACATTACTGACGCACCCACAGACTCCACGATACGTAAACGCAATTGTCCAGTAATTAACATTACCTGCTTCGGCATCAATGTAGATGCTTTACTAGATACAGGCTCTGAAGTATCTGCCATCTCTGAATCTTTCTATGATCAATTATTACAATCAAACTATGTCATTCCGACTTTCCCTATCACTAAGTCTTATGTTATAGGAGCACAAATGCGTAAATCAGCGCCCATTACTAAACAGATTTTGCTATCTTTCTCCCTCTTTAACCAGCCTATTGATGTTACCTGTTTGGTTGTTAAAAATCTTAGTAGGAGAGTTATTTTAGGCATGGACTTCTTCCGTGATTACGGAATTACCATTGATTTAGCCCAAAATGTAATTAAACCATATAATGGTGTCGAAGGAAACATCGTGCAGGAAACTACCGACTTTGTTTTTACAGACCACTTTATTCAGAATCTAACGATGGAGCAAATACAAACCGGGATTACTGACAAAGTTCAATCTTGCAATTTGTTGTCATTCCCTCAAAAACTCATCTTACAAAATTTATTATTTGATTTCCAGGATATTTTTCAAAATTCTACAAAGCCCATTAAAGATTCCCTTTTTCGAATCAAGGTCACCGACGATACACCTTTTCGATGTAAGCCGTATCCTATTCCTCAAGCTTACAAAAGAAAAGTAGACGAAGTAATTAAACAAATGACTGAGGATGGTATTATTCAAAAGGCTCCCACTTCTTATGTAAACCCTATTGTCATCGTCCGCAAAAAGACTGGCGACGTACGCATCTGCCTTGATGCACGACGCATTAACTCTGTCACAATTCCTGAAAATGACGCACCTCCTAAGGTTGATGAAGCGCTAAGACGCTTTACTGGTTGCAATTGGTTCAGTGTCATCGATTTTAAATCATCTTATTGGCAGCTAGCAATTCACCCAGCAGACCAAAAATACACTGGCTTCATTTATAATGGTTGCACATACGTTTTTCAACGTACTCCTTTTGGCCTTCGAAATTCAGGTTCCGCCTTTATTAGATGCCTAGACAATGCTTTTAGCACCCAAAATCTCGACTTCGTGACTACTTACGTAGACGACGTTGTCATTAGCTCCAAGTCCTTTGATGAACATTTACTTCACCTTAAAACCGTCTTTCAGCTCCTCCGCCAGCACGACATGTGTTTGAATATAGAAAAATGTTCATTTTTCCAGACTCAGATCAAATTCCTCGGATATTTTATTAACCCGACTGGAATTTTGCCCGATCCTGAGAGTATTAAATTTATACAGAATATCCCCCCACCTCGTTCTATCAAGCAGCTACGCAGTTTCATTGGCGTGTGCAATTACTACTCACGGTTTTGCCACAATTATGCCACCTTGCTCCACCCATTATTAGACCTTTTGAAGAAAGACACCAAATGGCTCTGGACAGAAAACCACCAGAAGTCTTTTGATCTTCTTAAAACTGCTTTCGCCAACAATTTCATCATTCATCACCCCGATTTCAATAAGAAATTTATTCTCCAGACAGACAGTAGCAATGTTGGTCTCGGATGCGTCCTTTTTCAACAGGACATAGACGGCTCCCTACAAATCATCGGTCTTGCTAGCAGAGTTTTGCGTGGGCCGGAACACGCGTACTCTGTGACTCAGAAAGAAGCGCTTAGTATTGTTTGGGCTCTTCAAAAGTACCGCGACTACCTACTCGGTCGCCAATTCACTATTATTACCGACCATAAAGCTTTGACTTTCCTCAATAAGTGCCACTGCCAGAACGAACGCCTGCTTCGCTGGGTTCTTTGGCTCCAACAGTTTTCTTTTGACATCCTCCATTGTAAAGGCAAGTTAAATTTACTACCTGACCTCCTCAGCCGTCTTCCGTATCATCAAGAGAACAATTCAAATGAGACTTTGTTTCACATGAATGCTATCGCCACTGATCAGGGAACCATACCAGAAATGCGACCGAAAGACCTCAAACTATTTCAGACCAATGACCCTATCATTGGCACAGTAAAGAAATTCCTCAAAAACCAAATTCCATCTGACCACCCCGAACATCAAAACCTGGCTAACTCAAGCCACAATTGGAAATTATCCAATGATATTGTACTTAAAAAGACCAAAACCAATCCTGATACGTTCAAAATTTGGATTCCTGCTGCTTTGACAGACAAATTAATTACTTTCACCCATAGAAGTTATGGTCATTTCGGATCCGCTAAGATAATTGCTATTCTGACCGATTTCGCATACTGGCGAAACATGCACCGCCAAATTAGAACCACTATCGCTAAATGCCTTAAATGCCAGACAACAAAACACCCTAATAGGTCGTACCAGGGACCTTTGACTACTATATTGCCAGACGGACCCAGAGACCTATGCGCAGTAGACCTTTACGGACCATTACCTAGAGGAAGATGTGGATTCCGCCATATCTTCGTAGTAATAGATGTGTTTACTAAATATGTTAAGTGTTTTCCTATTGTTAAACCTACTGCAAAGTCCTGTTTAAAACACCTAGTGCAAGGTTTCTTCAAAGAATGTGGGACGTATCAGCGTGTCCTCAGTGACAATGGCACGCAGTTCACGAGTGACCTTTGGCAGCAATCGCTAAATGATTTAGGTGTCCAAACAATCTTCTGTTCTATTAGGTCACCGAGATCAAACCCAAGCGAAAGAGTCATGAAAGAATTATCACGTTTGTTTCGGGTTTATGTGTCTCACAAGCATACCGCTTGGCCCGATTTACTACCGAAGATTAATACGTGGCTTAACCACATCCCCCATGAATCTTCCAGATTTACACCTTTCGAGGCTCAATTCAATAAGAAGCCGAAACCATTGTTTCCTATTTTAGCAAAAATGGCCACTCAAATTCCAATTTCCCCTGAGGATCGGTGTCAAATTATTCTCTCAAATTTAAAGAAAGCTGGTGATACGAGAAAACAACACCAGAAGAGTAAAACCCATTTATTTAAAGTCGGCGATAAAGTTTTAATCAAAGCTCTCAGAGTATCTAATCAGCCTGAAGGCCTTATTAGTAAATTCTTTCCTTTATTTGTAGGTCCTTACCAAATTATGAGGCTTGTAGCCCCCAACGCTTGCACTTTACGTAGCACAGATGGTTCCGAGGTTGGTCCTCACAATTTTTATAACCTTGTTCCTTTCAGAGATTAAACTAGATTAATTGGCTGAAAGAATAAAAGCCCTCATTTATGTCGCTCTGATTAGGTAACCTTATTTTAATTATATTCTTGTGGATCCAGCCCGGTTGCCCTGGCACGTCTTATTATTAATTAATTTCGTGGGTTCGCTACTACTTCAATGCTTTGGTTAAGTGATTGTTATAAGTGAACGTCGTTGTTGATTAAAAAGAGAGAGAAATAATTCAGATATCCCTTAGATATACTCTGTCGAGAGTTGACGAGAGTTATAGCCATTGACTTTAATTAATGAAACGAGCTCCATTCTGATATTATGAATTTAATGTTTTTGCAACCCAAGTCCTTTGTTTAATTCATTGGTTGTTTTCTCACGTCTACCATTCTATTTTCAATTCTCCATCGTGTTGATATTTTGTTTCCTCCTCTTGTGTTTTAAATAATTTGGCCACTGTTGACTATTATGCTTATCTATTATTTTGCAAATGTCACATTTATTCCACTTGTTTTTATACCTCTAATACCGTATTAAAAGAGCGTCAAATATAATGATTAACAGGGTTCCCACTTTTGGCTCTTCACTTTGCACAATTATTCAATTTGCAGTAGCGTTTAACTAGTGTTAGGTACCCCATTGTTTCATTTTGCCAGTCTTTCTAAGTTTTGTTTCCAATTATCCCTCTATGTTATCTTCTTAATTACTTATTTAGTGCTTAGTTTGCTCTTAGTTTGAGTAGGTGTTGCTAATGGCCCACCACCATTTCTTATTTTTGAAAAATGATAAAGATTATTTTCATTCATTTTCTTATCATTAATGTGTTTGCATTACTTCTTAAAGATTTTGTGTCCTAAATTTATTGGTCATCTAGTTTTTTAGAGATAGCTTTAGTGTTGTTCCTCTTCATTAATTCTATCCTTTTGCTTAATTAACTAGTATTGTCTTATCATGTTAGAGTTGTCATTGAAACCCCTAATTTTCGTTCTGGACATGCCAGGTTTTTGTGTTTTCACCGCTTCATCTGTCGGCACATGCTCCCCAAATTTATTTATCATCTATTTTTGTAAATCTCCTTTTTTGTTCTTAGATTAAAAAAAACATGTCCCATGCGTTTTTTTAATCTCATTGTACGGGGGGGTAATGCGATGTGTCGGGGACCATCGCAGTCCTCCACCCTTGCGTCACGCCAAATTACCGGACGGCAGGAAAGAACTACGCGCCCCCGAATTAGATATGCCCAGCCGCTCAAGCCCCCCATAAACTTTCAACTATCAATTATACCCTTTTACTGACAATACCGCGATGCGTCGGGTGACCATCGCACCCTCTCACCCCCGCGTCACGCCAAATTACCGGAAGTTGGAAAGGGCCACGCGTCCACCGCGACCCGATTTAGTTCCGCCCAACGGCCCAAGTTCTCCAGAAGCCCCTAACAATAAATCTTACCCTTTGTCCAACAATACTGGATGATCGACAGCCGGAACAACCATTTTAGCGACTTGGCGATCGCACCCGGCTCAATAATCCTCTAAAAGCCTATAAAATCATCACATGCCAAAGCAGAAGGGACACGTGCGCGCTCCTCCGGCCTAACAATACCGGCCAATGAACAACCAGAAGGCACCGTTGATGAGATAGAAGGTTCGAGAAGTTCAAATCCGACCAATAAAATCACTAGGCAGGAAGCACGTGAGCACTTTGAGATATTTTCGAAAAAACGAAAGGGACAGACGGGCGAGCGAGGCCAGAGAGAGGACGGGCGACAGACGCTAGAGAGGACGGTCGTGCAGGAGAAGTCGTATGGAGATAAAAACCAACAAGTAAAGTTTTGAGTAGATTAACAGTGGTAGTTAAGAAAACCACCGAATATTAGTCAGTTAATGAAACCTGCGGTAGAAAGGGAACAGCAGCAGTGGGTAAGGCACACACTGAGCCGACCACTGCGAAACTTGCCCGGTCTTCACGGAATTAATTCCGAATAGCCAAAGTTTGGCTTCGAGCGTCATACGCGGTCCAGGTGTCGTGTGACGGCCTGAGACGCGCGCGAGCATCACGTCGCGACCGCCCGGTCATCCACCGCCGACGTCCCGTGCGCCGGAGTCATCACCCCGGAGGCAATCGGAGGCCAACCTTGCAACGTTCCGGCGTCGCCTCCTGAGGGTCCGACTACACTTCTCCGTCGCTCGGCGAGCAATCCAGTCGCGGTGACATTACCATCTAACATCACAGATTGTAAGTTGTCATCACCATCATTCATTAATCGGCTACTAAAGTGACAATAACCCAGCATCAACCTGAACAGTTTCTCTTCGTTTAATTTTTTGAATAAATTAGTCCCCGCCATTTGGTCGGGTGAACCAATTAATACCATTGCAAAGTGTTATTATTCTAAATCTTAAGAAACCACCAAATGCAACCCTTCGACCCAGGGCGCTCACCCCTGAGACGCTCAACGCCGGCGACATTAAGCAGGTAAGTGGGCATGCGCTTGGCGCCCTTATTAAATAAATTCAGCGCGTGTCCCCTCCTGCGACTTGGGACGACTGTCACACCATAAGTGTGTCGGCGCCTCCATTTTGTGAGCAGTTCCATCACAATAGTTTAAGTTAGTAGTAAGTCATCAACATATATGAAAGAGTGTTGTACTGATCTATGTACATCCCAACAAGCAATAAATAAATTTTAAAAAAAGAGGAAAACGTACAGATAATAACTCGTGTTTAAGTAGTTCTGTTCTGAAACGCGGCGCCGCGACAAAAATAAAGTACAGAAATGTAGTCTGGTGTACAACTCCTCTCAATGGCCCTCTCTCGACTTTCGTTACTTCTCCTTCTACAAATATTAATAACGAAACTAAATAAAGAAACAACGTTTCTTACCCACGAAAAGGAAAGTCACATTTGTTTTATTTCAGTAAAGAAACGAAACGAAACTGTCTTAGACGATCTGTTCTTTCTGTAACAAAACTAAATTCGCGCAGACTTTCGTTTCGTTACTTGTAACGAAACTTAACTCCTGAGAAAATAATTTTGTCACAGCGGCGCATATGTCATCTTTTTTTCTGAAACACGTTACAAGTTCTACAACATTACGTGCGAAAACAAATTATTTTCATACAACTACTAAAACATATTCGGCAACTAATAGTGCGTTTCATACAGCTCAATCATGTTCCAATAATGGGACTGAATTTCAAACAGTCAAGTTGGCCCGAAACCTTTGTTTTTGCTCTATTTTCTCAACGGAGGCTGGTAAAAAATTTCTAAACGCTAGGGAAACGTCATCAAAAGATGGATAAACGAATGCGCACGTCAAATTGTGGTATTTTTAATATTTCCAAGGAAATCTTGTAATTTCATCAAGACAAGAACTTGGCCCGAAAAATTTGTTTTGCGCAAATTTATGAATGGAGGCTGGTAAAAATTTTCTAAAGGTTAAGCAAACGACATGAAACGATGGACAAACGAATGCGAATGATTTTTGATATAATTTGAATATATTTGTTGTTGTTTTGAGGGAATTTTACAAGAAAAGGTGGGAAAATTCGTTTTTCACCTGTATTTCTGGAAATACACGTAGCTTACGAATTTTAAGTGATGGACAACCACTTTCCAAAGATGGACAAACGCAGAGGTTTGAAAAGTATGGAAAATTCTGCGTGTTTCTTGTTGTTTTTTCAAATTGAAAAAATGGCGGGAAAAACGTTTTTTGGCATTAACTTTTGAACGCGGCCTGGTAAAAATTTTCTAAAGGGTGGTCAAACGTGGTCAAACGATGGACAAACGAATTAGCCCAAAAAATTGCATTTCCGAATTATTTTTTGGCCATCTTCACGCTTTTTTGGAAATTTTTTTGGGTTGTTCCGTTGGTGGTAAAGCACGTCTGAAGGTGATTAAAAGGTCATTAGGAGGTAAAGAAACGAATGCAAATTAAAAGTTTCGAATTTTTCATTTGATTGTTGCTAATTCGTCGATTTTGAGAAATGGTGGGAAAAAACGTTTTTTGCCTATAACTTTTGAACCCGGCCTGGTAAAAATGTTCTAAAGGGTGGTCAAAAGTGGTCAAACGATGGACAAACGAATCGACCAAAAAAATTTGCATTTTAAAACTTTTTCTGGCCATCTTCACGGTTTCTGGGTGCAGTGGAATACGTTTTTCGCGAATATCTGCTGGAGGAAACGTGGTAAAAATAATGTAGTTAGTGATTAAAGGTGGTCAAACGATGGACAAACAAAAGCGCACTTCAAATTTCGATATTTTTAATATTTTGGGCAAAATCGTGTAATTTCGTCAAATGGTGAGTTGGCCAGAAAAATTTGTTTTTGTTCTAATTTGTGAACGGAGGCTGGTAAAAATTTTCTAAAGGGTGGTCAAACGTGGTCAAACGATGGACAAACGAATGCGAATGTATTTTTATATAATTTGAATGTATTTTTGTTTTTTGGGGGAATTTTACAAAAAATTGTGGAAAAATTCGTTTTTCGGGTGTATTTCTGGAAATACACGTAGCTTACGAATTTTAAGTGATGGACAACTACTTTCCAAAGATGGACAAACGCAGAGGTTTGAAAAGTACGGAAAATTCTGCGTGTTTCTTGTTGTTTTTTCAACTTGAAAAAATGGCGGGAAAACTTTTTTGGCATTAACTTTTGAACGCGGCCTGGTAAAAATTTTCTAAAGGGTGGTCAAACGTGGTCAAACGATGGACAAACGAATTAGCCCAAAAAATTGCATTTTCGAATTATTTTTTGGCCATCTTCACGCTTTTTTGGAAATTTTTTTGGGTTGTTCCGTTGGTGGTAAATCACGTCTGAAGGTGATTAAGAGGTCATTAGGAGGTAAAGAAACGAATGCAAATTAAAAGTTTCGAATTTTTCATTTGATTGTTGCTAATTCGTCGATTTTGAGAAATGGCGGGAAAAAACGTTTTTTGCCTATAACTTTTGAACCCGGCCTGGTAAAAATGTTCTAAAGGGTGGTCAAAAGTGGTCAAACGATGGACAAACGAATCGACCAAAAAAATTCGCATTTTAAAACTTTTTCTGGCCATCTTCACGGTTTCTGGGTGCAGTGGAATACGTTTTTCGCGAATATCTACTGGAGGAAACGTGGTAAAAATAATGTAGTTAGTGATTAAAGGTGGTCAAACGATGGACAAACAAAAGCGCACTTCAAATTTCGATATTTTTAATATTTTGGGCAAAATCTTGTAATTTCGTCAAATCGTGAAGTTGGCCAGAAAAATTTGTTTTTGTTCTAATTTGTGAACGGAGGCTGGTAAAAATTTTCTAAAGGGTGGTCAAATGTGGTCAAACGGTGGACAAACGTATCCATAAAAAAATTTTGAATTTTGAGATTTTTTCTGGCCATCTTCACGGAGGTCCCGCGCCCGCACCCGCACTCTCACCCTCGCCCGCACTCTGGCTCGCGCCCCCTACTTCGCTGTCCCTTTTGCTCTCTTTCTCGCGCACGCTCTGACCCTCGCACACTCGGCGGAGTGCGCTCTCGCCCTTGCTCTCTCCCAGACACGCTCTGGCCCGCACCCGCGCTGTCGCCTGGGCCAGCATCTCCGCTCGCAACGTCAGCCCCGCCTGCGCCCTAATTCGCGCTCGCGCCCTCGTTCTGGCACGCGCTCTCGCTCTCGCCTGCGCCAGTATCCGCGCTCGCAACGTCTTCCTTGCCTGCGCCCTCATGCCCACGCACGCTTGCTTTCGCGGACGGTCGCCCAACCCCTGCCTCACATTTCCCTACACACTCGTCTTCGTCCTCGTGTCGCGCCCCCCGTACGCAGGTCCAACCCCTCGCCCTCTCCGGCACCCATCACGTCGAGCAGGCTTTCGCCAACCTCTGTGCTCTCCTACTCCGATTTAAAAATAGCTGCACTTCAAGGCCACGATCAGGAAGGAGAGGGAGACATTGTTACCCTATCGGGAGCTCCAGTACAAGAAATTTAAGCCGTAACGAATCTCCTGATTGGATGACAGTATTCCTCTCTTCTTCAGCTTCTGATCTTGAAGTGCAGCTGTGTTTGAATGGAATTATAGTCCTGGCTCGCTCCTTCACACTATCTTTCCCCGCCGGCGCGCCGTTGCTCGCGCCTTCGCCTCGGCCCTGGCCCTGGCCCTCTCCCCCGCCCCCGCTCCCTCCCTCGCCCCGCGCGCATTGATCGGAGGTGCAGCGCCGGGTGGGCGGGGCGCGCGGGTCGGGGGCCGAGGGCGCCTTCGGAGGCTTCAAGGGCGCCGTTGCGACAGGGGGACGCGATAATTGTTTTCTGAATGAACGCGTCAATGAATGAGGGAGTGCCTTCTTGTGAATGATTCCCATGGTTAATGAACTTGCTGACTTGACGTAAAGATTTCCCAGGCACGTTTGTAATGTTTTGATATCATGAATCAATTGTTTGTTGGAAATATTTTAAATGGAAAAAAATGTTTCTTTTTTAAGAGTCAAGGTAAATATTTGTAATAATATGGAAGCAAGAGCTTTGAAAGGCAATCCATGCCTCTCCGATTACATAATTGCTTTTGATATTTAGAGCAGGTATTGTGTCCGCTCAATGTCCAATTTTTAATTTTTTAATTACCATCAGATGAATGAAAAAGAACTTTTTACTGTCGGGCAGGTGGTGCTGAATGAAAAACACATTCAAACTGTTTGCTTTGTCTTTGCGAGCTGTTTGATTTTTGAAATCGTTTTATAAAAGTACTTCTGGAAAAATGAACTTCGGTCCGTATTGTTCGTGTGATATCAATGGCATTTTTAATTGATTCAACGTAGTTGCCCGACATTGCCTCATATTCAGAGTTTCTCGTGGGATTTGTCGTCTTATATTATCAAAGGGGAAACTTTCTAAATGAAATGTCGACGAAGCTTTGCGAATACTATACGTAGGCAGCTGTTACGTTAGAATGGAAAGAGGTAGTACAACTTGTTTTTTAGCATTTAGTAGGAAGTGAACGATACCTGCAATGCAAATGCTAAATAGACGACACTTCGAGCCCATTGAGGGCGGAAAGCGAAGGGATATTGTAATGTCAGCGAAGTACATTACGTTTGTGTGAGTTTGCTTTCCTAAATGTTTACGTGACGGCGCCCAAATAACTGAGAGAAATCGTAGAAAATAGCCCGAAGATAAGGTGTAAAAAACCAGGAGCGGTTGTCGCCTCGGCTGCGACCACCACTGGGACACAGCGACCGCCGGATGTCCTGTGTCTGATGCTTCCGGAGTAACGTATTTGGCGTCCGGTTCCGGCGGCGGCGGCGGCAGCGGCGCGCCTGAATGAGTGTGTGTTTGTGTATGTGTGCGTGCGTGCGTGCATGCGTGCTTGGAGATGGGCGGGGCCGCGCCGCCGCATCCCGCGCTCGCCCGCGACCTCGCCCCCGTCCCCGCCCCCGCCCTCGCCCCCGCCCTCGCCACCGCCCTCGCCACCGCCCTCGCCACCGCTCTGACCCCCGCCCTTGCCCCCGCCCTCACCCCCGCCCTTGCCCTCGTTCCCGCCCTCGCCCGCGCCCTCGTATCCGGCCTTATTCTTGCCCTTGCCTTGGTCCGGTCCTTTGCCTGCGACCGCCGCCCCCGCCCCCACCCTTGGTGTTGTCCTTACGGGGGCCGTCGCCCTCGCATGTGGCCTCCCTCTTGCTCTTGCCCTTGCCTTGGCCCGGACCCTCGCTCGCGGTCTAGCTCGAGCCCTCGACCTCGCTCTCGCCCGAGTCTGCGCCCGTCCCCCTCACCCGCTCACGCACTCCAACGCGCCTTCCCCTCGCCCGCGCCTGCGCCCTCGCACGCGCCCGCGCCCGCGCCCGGCCGTTGCATCCAGCGCCCTCGCCCGGAACGAGGTGTAACGTCTCTGTGAAAGGCTTTGCCCATGACGTAACGTTCGGAAACGCAACGGGCGCGGCGGCCGGAAGACGGGTCCACCGCCGGCTATGCCGCGTTGAAAATAAATACACGACTGACTCTCATGAGGTACTGTGACATTTCCAAACAAACCTCCAATTGCATTGCTTAGCAGTAAGTTACTGTTGAGTACTTCGTTTTCTTGGATTGAAAAAATCTGAATTATAAATAAATACATGTATTAAATCAGACCTTAGGTGTGCTGTGGTATTAATTTCGACATTTGTTCCAAAATATAAAGAAGTTGACGCAAAACGTATAAAGAGATTGACGCAAATTGCAAGACAGGAAAAGCTTAAATTGACTCAACATCTCTATAAGTTCCATTCTTTATTTTCATACAATTATGTAATCTATTGTTAGTATTCACGTTAATTTTTCAGTCGGAAACTATATCATTTGCACTTCTAAACGAAAAGTCAAACGAAGTGGACAAACCGCAATATCTCATTGAAATGGTAGCATGATCGTAACTACGAGTAACTAATTTTTGTATGACTATTATCTTGGTTTTTGGGTGTTTGAGTACGTACCCTTGATATCGAAATATTAGTCTGAAGCCCGGATACTTAAAATTGTCGCAAGTAATGGAAATACCTACATTCTTTCCAGCTGGGTGGTGCCCCGCTGCTGGGTGATACCTGGTTGGGGAAAGCTCGCTATCCAACGGTAGGTCGACGCCGGGTCTCACAGTCCAGCGAGGGAATATCATCGCCACCTCACGAGGGAAAACATTCACTATATTTACGGGATTAAGGACCTTAGCAGTTGGCGACCAGGGAACGTTAATCAATCAATTCAGAAAAAAGATACTACGAGGTATGTTGGAGGATTGAAGATCTTTTGAACGCCAATGAGCATGTGGGGATCTCGCATAACGATGTTATACACATGACATTTATTCCTAATTCGTAGTCAACACATCTTGCTCTGGGGCTTGGCAAGTATGCTAAAACTTTTAAAGCGTTGGAACATGTTCTTACCAAACATCAATGCGCGATGACTTTCCTCCCAATCCAAAACAAATGCCACATAATGTAATTTGCGATACATTGGTGATGTGAGATGTACTACCAAATATTCATTGGAGAAAAGTAATCATTATCAACTCCCCTTCACGGCCTAGAAGTTCGTAACATTTATTCTGACACATTCCGCTTGCTCGCACCGAAGCCGCTCCCAGATTCGCGAGCACAGTAGTTCTGCAACCACGTGTGCGGCCGAGGGACCTTTTAAGGAGCGCTTGCGTGCCTCGGTACGAGCTTAATGTACGCTCTGTCATGGAACCTGCCGCCGCGCCGCGCCTCGTGCGGAACAGGGTTGGATTTCAAAGGCTCATGGTGTAGCAACCGCGCCCGATTGCATCCTTCGCGGCCAGACGCAGGTGAGCGACAGTTACTGCGGCTGTTGCAGGCGGCCTTCCGAGAAGATGGACGGAGTTGCATTCGAGTGTTTTGCAGCGAACTCCGACGATCGTTATGCGTTGCTACGTAGAATATTTTGCTGGGATTAAACTGAGAAGTGGTGGCAATCAGCAAAGGCTGGAACTAATACGGCTATTGCTCTGGAAGTACCTGGAGCCGTTCCAAGTACTGGCCCGGTGGTACGCTTGCGCTACTGGCAACATTGATTTTTACTCAAGAGTGATTGGTGCTTATAAACTGATTCAATATTTTAGTATACTAATTATTTTTATGAGTATCCTAGTTTAATGGAATGTTAACATTTATTCGAATTTGTGACCGAAACTTTTGTTTTTAATAACTTATATCTACAGATGTAGTCTACAATTCTGTTACCTTCAGATCTTTAATTATATCAACATTATTTGAGGTTTTTTGAATTTACAACATTACATGTCCTTTCGGAGTGCTGTAATCTCAATGAGGAAGGTCTGAAGTCCCTTTCAGATTGATTCATGTCACGATGTGTTTCTTTTCATTGGGATAGTGTACATTCTTCTGTCCACTGACGACACATTACTTTTCACCTAAAGGACTTCTTCATTCGTTATTAAAGAATTGATTTGGAGGTTTCGGTCGATCCATCTCGGCAACCTTAGAATTGTTTCACAAAGATAAACTTCGATACGTCGGCCAAGGACTTACGGATCAGAGAAGATCATTCGGTGGGGTTGATCCACGACTGTCCTAAGATCGTGAATTACAGCTGAATATGCAATAGAAACTGGCTCAAGGTTCACTGGGCCGTGACGCTGAGCACTTCGAGCCTGGCACAGAAGTAGTCAGCAATGAACATTTGCACAACGTCATTGTGGTTATTGATTTTCTAGCTGTCGGAGCCCCGCTGTACGGGATCTTCATGAAGTAGAGATATATCCCCCCCCCCCGCTGTCTCTCTCTCTTTCTCTCTCGGTTTTTTATCCAGCCGACAGACTGTTAGCCTGTACGTCCCGATGGGATGCTACACGCTAGGCACCAACACACGTGCGGGCTTCCCCGATCTGGGGTCAGCAGAACGCGAGGCCCTCTGCGACGACACATGTATGAGTGACCTGGGACAATCAACCATGCCCAAGTCTTGACTCGAACCCGCGACCCTTCGGATCGAAGCGCTGAGTCGGTACACGCTCTTAATTTCCTCGGGTATTCAGGTCAGCTCTAGAATAAAATTCTTTCTTATCTTGTAGCAAGACAATTGCAGGGGGTTGCGTGTAACACCTAAATGCCAAGTGGGTTGCCTAAGTGACAATTGACAAACGACAGCGAAACACACCGCACCGACGCGAATCATTTGCACTGAGCTGCGAGGCAGCTCTGGGGGCTCGCGCGCGTGTATTCCTCGATGGCGCAATTACGCACCTGCTGCAGAGGCTGCGGCGCGTGCGGCGGCGTGGGCGGCGCGGGGTCGCCTGTTGCGTCGGGCGGACTCGCGCGGCGCGCGTGCCGCGGCCCCGGCCAGCCCCTCCGCTCCGCTCCCGCTCACCGCTCTGGCGCACGCGCGCGCGAGCGCTCGCGGTCGCTCTCCGCCCGCTCGCCCGCCCGCCCTGTCGCGGGATCGTTACGCGCGTTTCCGCGGAGGAGGAGGCTGGGCGCGCGTTGGGGTCGCGGTCACGGCGAGCGGCGCGGCGGGGCGGGAGCCCGGCCAGGACGGCCACGCGCGCGCCGGACGACACGGGGCGGCGCGCGTGGCGGAGGGCGCGGCCGGGGCCAGGCCCACGCCCGCCTCCGATCACTGCACCTGAGATCAGAGGCGTGTCAAGGTATCCAGGCGTCTTTGGCAAACATAGAATTAGCACTCCTGTCAGGATGAGTTTTTTGTTATTTGCTTTGGCGTATATATTCTAAATAACGAAATAGGGCCCCTTTGTGAGTGGCGCCCATGGCACGTGCCATTTCTGCCATACCATAGATACGCCTCTGCCTGAGATGCTGAAACCAAGACTAGTTCATTGAGTTATTGTTCTTACCAGGTGAAGGGGATGACATACCGTAGTTATAACAGACTTTTGTTTTTGTATTAAACATCTTTTAATACTTGTGGTCAAGCATTTGGCCTGGACAAAACGTAAAAAAATGGGATTGTGGTTAAGAAGACGTTTAAAATTCTGTTTCGGCCGCCCTAGATGCTCGTAAATAACGAATACGTTTGAATAATAAGAATTTAGCTGCCTATTAGAAATTTCCTCATCATATATGCTGTTGGAGTGACGTACTTTCGAGAAGGGAACAGAGGACTATATTATCAGCGTTTGCTCCGAGTCGCTAGAAAGGGGTATCCCGGAATTCCGTATTTCCTCACAGTTTATTGACATACATTTGTACCATTTACATATCACGTTATTTGGACGTTTGTTCTATTCCGTGCTTTCTCAGTGTTGAGAGTTTATATCATTCTGTTTCCAACAACTTTAATTGTGTATGATTATAAACACATAGCATTCATATTACAATTTTATTTATACATATTTGTCCCATTTTATTGAAATTGTAGTTTTGCTAAGTAATACCTGCAAGACAAATGTGTTTGAACACTGGGCTAAGATTAAATGAACATCGTAATTGCACTTCTGTCGTTACTTCTAGGAAATAACAAAAGAGTTTGGAAATAGTGAATGAACAGAAGTAGGAAAGGTTGTAAAATTATATTTTTTCGTGGGAATATTTTATAATTTTTGGAATCTTATCAATTCGTCACGAGGAAGGATGTGAGAAGGAAATTTTGATAATCTGCGTAAATCCCGTATTTCGAACGATGTGGGATGACAGTGCAGCCTTTCTTGTTAATGACAGAACAAGGATATTCTTCCAGTTTTGATAACGCGTTGAAGAGATAAGGTGTGATTGATTTCATTGCTGAAATAACCATCTGTTTCTCCAAAATGATGATCAGTGGCGCAACTTTAATTTTTCTAGCGGTCAGGGGCTGTTGATGTAGAATCCAGCCGAGTAGATGTTTTCTTATACATAATTTTTCATGTACTATGCTGAATTTAAAATTTATTTTCATTTGTTGATTTTTAGTTATTTGTAAAATATTTAATAGCGGTGTTGAATGGTATTCATTCTATGAAAAAAATAGTACAAATATATTTTCGAATGTATGGGGATGAAACCACTCAACTCTCTCTCCCTCTCCCTCTCTCTCCCTCTCTCACACTGATACGTCACTGATTATAGGGATGTTTCTACTAGGGAAATACACTAAAACAGTAACAAAGAGGAAAAAATATTCTTATAAGGCTAATATAACCGACGTCCGACAACTTCTGTGGTCATTCGAGAAACGTGACAGAATTCTTTTTACAATACTTATGAGCTTTTTATGTCGTATTCAACGGAAATGTTCAGTGAACTCATTATATATAATGCTTTACAAGGAAGTCATCCTATTTGCATAAACGAGCGCAAACGATTTAATACGTGCCAGTGTTTTAGATTGTTCTGTATGGAATACCATATTGTAGTGATGCATCGATTCCACGACATAATCAAGTATCAGAAATAGCGCAAGGTACTTTCATTGCGGTTCCCGAAATTTTTTAATGAGGGGACGGATTCCCTGGAATGGAAAAATGGCTGTATTACAATACAAATTTAAATTAATGTGAAATAACATTCGCCATACAATATTAATTCTGATTTATTTATTTCTAAAAAGAACTAAACAACTCCGGTCATGTTGACAACTCCGGTCATCTCACCCAAAGCCTTTTTGCTACTTATACCCAGTCTCAGAAGGGACTCTTGGGTTGGGGTTTGAATCCGCGATCTTGGGTGCAAATGTCCGATACTCTCACAGTTACGCCACTGAAGACGTAATAACAATAGATAATTGCGAGTGGAAAAAAACACTGGTTTAAATGACTGCAAAAATCGGGAATTCAGTGATTTTTTATTGCGATCTACTGAACTGCTCAAGAACAAAAAACTGTTGGTATTTTGTAGTTTAATAGTAAGTAAAAAGGTGTCAACATGCCCATGTTTAACTTTATTGCAAATAGCTAAATTAGGCATGATGCTCCGTTTCGAAATTGTCGTAACCTCCATTTGCCGGTCACATGGATCAACAGCCAATTGTTGTCGGAATCAGCAGCTTAGTGACAGCTTAAAACAGGTTTCACTGGAACGTAGCTGGTCTCCGAGCGCGCGGGTAGGAGCTGCAGAGTGGATCCGCGAGCCCTATAGAGTTACTCGAACACTTTGACAAGTCGGGAAACAACTGAAGGTCACGCAGGGCGAAGTCATTGCAAGAGATATTGATAGAACCATTTGCAAATGAACCGACTGTAAACGAATGCACTGACAAAATTAGTATGTGGACATAATATGCAGTTACATTGCCAGCAGTCGCCAGGCATTAGCTACCAATTCGGTCATTTCTTGCTAGTAATCTATGGTGAAAGTGTAGTGAAATGAAGTGAAGCGAGAGAGTGTGTGGGAACTAATTCGGATGATTAAAGAGCTAACTTTAAAACAATCCACATTGTGATTCTGATTTTTTTAAAAAAAATGTATATCCGTGTATCTAAGTTCATGTGTGTTTGTGATAATGTGTGTGTGTGTGTGTATATATATATATATATATATATATATATATATATATGCATGTACTATGTGTAAACTAATTGTTTGTTTCTTTATGTGTATGTAGGCATGTATAATAAGTAGGGAATGTGTGTGATCGGTTATATGTGAACATGTGACTGAGCATTCATGTATAAGAATGTGTATCTATGTAGATGTATGTATGAATGTATGTATATATGAGTACATTTTTAAAAGTATTATTAATGTTAACGGTCGGTTTTGCATGGGTCTCCAGAGGAAGCTAGTGTATTGTTCCACCCTTTGACATAGTAGTTGTTATTTCTTTTATTGTATTATATCGTAAATTGTTTTTGAATTGTAAATGTAGATGTATTGTAAAGCTGTAGATTTATGGTTACCACCTGGCAATCAGCCAATTGTAGCCAAATAAATATATTATTATATAATCTCTCTATACCCGTGGCCGTACTCTCACGCACAACTCGTGGCGGCGGCGGTGGCGGCGCCCGCGCGGCGCCAGGAAGTGCTTTCTCTGCCTTGGAGTGCCCGGCCCGGCCCGAGCCGGGCGTCGCATCCGGAATCCACCGACGTGGGTCGAGCCCACGACCCGCAGCCTCAAACTACGCCCCTCTCCCCACGGCCCTTTGGCTGCGTCGCTCCGCGTGTGCTGTCTCTCTCGCGTTCTGTAAAAAAGAGAACTTTGCATCAACTGTTTTGAACCCATAGGCCGCTGGACATTCGCAGTAGTTGTTTCTATAGTCTGCTGGGCATTTGGAAAAGAAATATTATTAAGATTAGTGGGGAATAGGTGGAACAGGAAAGTAAATCTGTTTCAAAAGGTGTGCGAAAGCGAAAATCGCAGTTGCTCTCGGTACGAGGCCGCGCCGGAAGCAGGTTTTTTATATAATATTTTGCAATAGCAAGACATTGCCGGATCAGTTAGTGTTAACATATTTTATTATAAAAATATAAACAGCTCAAAAACTTGTCTTCAGGTATCGTCCCAGTTTTTATTTAGATTCTTAAGGTTGAGCATCAACACGTAAAATCCAATAAAATTAAACGTAAATGGAATATTAAAATCTCGAATCTTCGTGGGTTTTTTCGTCATTCTAATCTTATCAATTCTGTAGTTTTGTTTCCTTTCTTGCTCCTCTTCTACAAGATCTCTACTACAACACTATTTTATATTTTTCTTCATTTGATGTACAATACGTATCAAAACAATTTTCTACCACTTTTTATTACATTTCACAACACAAAGGACATGTTATTGATAAAATGAAATGAAATTCAACGAGAGATTCAATCCTTCAAAATATTCCATGTTCCTTCTTAAAGTATTGTCGATTGCTGGCGCTCGCAGTGTCCTTAGAATCACTTTCAACTGGCTTTGACATCCGTATTCTTCGGGGGTATGACACCCAACGGTGTCATACTTCATTACTTGTGTCGCTTCATGTCTTGGAGAATATAGGAAGTTGATTAAAACTGGCATTTGACTAGTGCATTTTTATATGCCACATTCTTATACAATTTCAGGCCTTATAAAATCCTCAGCGCCGTTTAAACCAGCGAACGAAATTTGAAAAGCAAGGTACTAATTCTCTTGCTGGCGGTTTCAGTCTTATACTCGTAATAGTAGTAAGAGCAGCGGGGGTTCTCGGTGCCGAGGCACTCGCTGCCGCGCGTCGGGAACCTGTTGGCGAGTGACATCACGTCCTGCCTTCGCCGCCCTCGCGGCCTACCTTCCGCCTCACCCCACCTCACCCCACCTCACCCCGCCTCATTCCGCCGCGCGTCGCTCGCGTTGTAGCCGGGGTGGCTGACGTGCGTCCTACTCCACTACCAGGCGCAGCTCGGAGCTCTTTCTCTCCGGGATTTGCATATTAGTTTGTGTCAGTGGCGGGTTCATTTGACAAGGACTCTGTGGAGGAGAATGCAATCGGCCGCTCTGATCAGTAGTTTTGCACGATTTCTTCGAGCGACACCAGGCGAATGCCGGAGCAGTATCCTAACAAACGGGCCACGGACCTCGCGCGTTTTCCTTCCTCTTCCTTGCCCTGTCCTCACCCCTGAACTACACACTATTACACTAATATGCAGTACACCACCAAACCTGCCGGGAGACCGGTCGGGAGCTTAGAGTTTGTCCCGTGCCCCGCTGGTGGGAGATACCTGGGTGGGGAAACCCTGGCTGGTGGGGAGATACCTGGTTGGGGCGGTGCCCCGCTGTTGGGAGATACCTGGGACGGTAGGTCGGCGCCGGGAAATCGCCAACCAGCGATTGAAGGTCACCGCCAACTCCCGGGGAAATACATGCCCTACACTTACGGAATTAACAAACTTTGCAGTTGACGCGCCCGGAATCACTAATCAGTCAATCGTGAGACGGAAGGGAGGAAAGTTCTCCTCATATATATTCTTCTAAATGTAATTGCGAAATAAATGTTTTGCTTTATCGTTTGAATTCAGTTGATAACTATGAGGAATTTACTTCGATCGAGTTCTAAACTCTGCACGCTTTTAATCGTCGGGAAAACTACCAAAATTGCTCTGAGGATGGCATTGAATTTGCAGCAAGTTCAGGAACGTGTCCTCATTCGAACCTGTGACGAATGCATCGTCTGTTGAGAATTTTTGTTATCAATAACTGGTGATCGGAGGCAGAATTATAGCACAGAACTGCAATTACACGATTAGTGTTCTGAGTTTTACTTGAAGTTTATAGTGCTGAAAATTAAGATTACGCCTCAGTATGAACTCGTAGCTTTTAATCCTCCCCAAGTCGCCCAAATCTCACAGTCTTACTGCCCGAAGGGAGGAACTCCTCCTTTAATTGAACTGCCATCTAAGGGGTGCTTTTTCAACTAAATCGACGGGCTCTGAGGTGTTGCGATGCGATAAGTCAAGAGCAGGTGCTGGCGTAGCTGCGTGCTGAGAGAAACCCGAGTGAAAGGGCAAATCGAACCGACAGTTCTTTCTCTGTCATTCCATTGTGAGTCGACGCAAGTAATCTTAATTTCCTGTATGATTTATTGGAAGTATTTCGTGCTATCGACTTCTTCCATTGGAAGAAACATGAACGAGCCGCCACTGGTTTGTGTCACATTATCTCCCGATTATTGGAAGTCCGAAATGGAGCCAAAACTTTTACGAACAGGGAACGTCAATGGAGTGGCATCAAATGCTACTTCGGATTTTTGAAAGTAAATGGTGTTACTCTCGTATTCTCATACAAGTAATGGCATTCTCTGCAGTGATTGGATCCTTCTGTTTTTTGCGAGGTTTGTGCACATAGTTGTGTTTTGAAATATTCTGTTGATTGTCCTAACTTCAGTGAAATGTTAAAAACTTGACAGTAGTCTCTGCTTGTAATACAAACTCTTCCGCTGCCTCTTACAGAGCAAAACTTAGTATTTCTTAAGATAGTATTTGAATGTTGCTACTGGCGTTCTCTAAGTGGTATTTGTGTGTGTATGTGTTAGCAAGTGTCTGTATTTTATAATGTGCGATCTTCTAATGCATTTGCTTTAGAATGTGGTATAGGTTTTTTTTAATTTATTTTTTTTTACTTAGGGTACTGTTATGTAATTTAATTCCTGCCAAACTTAAGTCAGTCGTCATGATTTATTAGACACAAAGCAAACCTGTATTTTGAAATGGTGCTTGCCGTAGACTATTATAATTGCTCAATGAATAACTCTTATCGTGGAATTTCACATGGAAAACTTTTATGAACACTTTTTGATTCTTGTTGATTTTTACTTATTAATTCATTCGTCGAGACTGATATCAGCGACCCATTCTGCCTATGCATTATTACTCTTCCATATTACAATGAGTCGGCCTTAAAAATGCGAAACGTCCGTTATCAGTTTCTGATATGGCGGCGACCTTGCTCGAGGCCACACCGTCATGTTGCCTTTGGCACGGTACTTTTTGCGTGAAGGATGTTTCGCTACTGTAACTACCTTATTGTTCTAAGTAAACGATCCTTTATGTTGTGTGAAGGAATTCATTTCTCTTTCAAAGACCCAATGAAAACATGAAATAAATTCCTGTATGTAAATTAACTTGCAGAGCACTGCTTTTCAATTAATGATTTAGAAGCTTGCTTCAGTTAATCAATGAAACTCTTTGAAAAGGGTGCATGTTGCATTCATACTATCTTTATATTTTGTAAATCGGAAACTCGATGTGAGGACGAGTACAAATTTTCATTGATGCACGTTTTATTGGAACGATTATTGATGATGGGAATACTAATGACATAAAATAAGTATTGCGCATGATACTTTCGATTATTTTCAGTAATGGCAGTTATCCATCTAATCACATAAATCTGAATCTAAAAACTCTGCCTATTTGAGTTATTATTAATAAAATGAGTTGATTGCAGGAGGCATTTTCCACATAGCTAAAACTAAACGGGACTGAGGGTTTTCAATGCTGAAAACATCTACCACTCAGATGTCAGAATCCTCTGTGACTTGCAGACGATGAAGCAGCACAGTGACGAGGGGCATGTTACGGAGCCTGCCTCTTGGGGTTCCGCGGCGCAGGCGACCTCACCAGCCAGTCGACCGCCTCTTGGCGAACGAAGGCAGGGGAGGCACCGGAGACGATAAGGACGCGGAGCGCACCTGGGCGGCACGGAGCGGAGCGGAGCAGAGCGGCACGCCCACGCCGCGCGCGCGTCCGCCTCGCCCTACGCTCGCCGGCCAGGCACGCGCGCCGGCCGCGCCTCCGCCCCTCCCCAACCCCACCCCACCCCGCCCCGCCGCGCCGCGCTCCGCGGCAGGCACGCGCGCCGGCCGCGCCCCCGCCGCGTCGCGTCCGGTGCTCGCGGCCTTGCCGAGGCCCCTGAGCAGCAACCCGACCTACGCGGCGGCGGCCGCTTGCGGGCGGCTGGAATAGGGATGGCAAAAGAGCATCGGTGGTATTAAAACATCGATATTTTCGAACAGAAACATCGATGTTTTGCTTTCGATGTTTTCTCCAGATCGATATTTTTTTGCAGAAACATTGATGTTTACAAAAAAGTTATCATAACATAAATAAAATTTCAAGTATCTATTTTGTTTGCACATTACTAGCAATCAATAGCCATTAACAACTGTCACTATTGTCGATCCCCAGGCCGCACGAAACCGTGTGCTATTCGCAACCTTTCTCCAGTGTTACCTTTTTTGATTATTGTGTATGTGCGAAAATCGTTAAACTGCAATTTGAACCTTGACTACAATAAACATTGATTTGAAAATTAAGGTAACAGTCAAATTTACAGAATATACTTTAATATTGACGTTGTTAGAACCAGGACATTTTACTTCGAGAGGTTTCATCATTTTTCGACATTAATTTTAAACATTCATGTTTTTGTCGATGTTTCATCGATATCGAAAATCTTTTGGTGATGTATAGATGTTTTGCTAAACTTTGCCACCACTAGGCTAGAATACCCAGTACAATGGTTTTTGATTCGAAAAGTTATACGTATTAAGGAATTGGTGTCAGGTTGACTTTGCAGAACAATCGCAAATTTGATGCGGCCAATTTGATTCTCGCCCGTTTCCAAGTTGGCGGCTAAGCTCTGGCTTTCGGCTTCCTCTATTTACATAAAACATCCTTGAGCCCAGCCAAAGGAAAAATTCCGAGCATTTTAATCCATAATACAGATACAATCTATCGGGTCTCACTTCTATCTCATAACTGGTATTGATGTATTTCTAATCCAATTTATACGCGCATTTAACACGTGTTGCATTCATCCGTTTAGATGTTTGTGAAAATAATCTCGCGATCTGACCGAGGGCAAAGCTCATTGCAGATACATCTTTCCTGCGGCACTACAACCCATTTCGGCCCTTGGATTGACAGCCTACTGTTCATGTCGAGCTTTAACACATGGGATCCAGACCTCATGCATGAGAATGGGACTGGATTGAAAGGGATAAACTGCGCACGGTCCATGGTCTCTTTTTTAAGATATTGCTCTGGCATTTGCGCGGAGGTCGTAAGAACCAGCGAAATGACCGATTAGAGCAGCCGATCTGTCGAATAGTCATCCAGGCGTGCACCGGCTCACTGGACTACACAGTCCTCCGGTGAGGCGTCGGGACTGGACTCCGGAATCTGTGTAATGCGGTGCTTCACTTCGGTGTAGCAACCTCATAACGGCGGTGCACAAGAAAAACGAAATCTCGAAAATAGTCGTTTTTTTAGTGAAATATTAAGTAAATTGTATTTTTATGACTAAATTTTCCTGAAAATTGTTCACAAGACAGCCGATGTATGCAATGAAACGCATTGTCTTCGGCCGCGAAATAAACTGCTCAGCTCATGAGAAAGTCTTTCTCGCAAAATGACAATTTCATAGATGTATCTATCCTTTTTTGGCTACGATGTGTAAACTAAAACGCCCGGTTGAGCTGATTGTAATAAAAATATGCGTTCTGTACGGGATGGCATGCAGTATTTCAGGAATCCAAATAATTTAAGGCCCTGAAAGCAAATGTTGATTATGGAAATATTCCTTTTTAATTGTGAGGAGCATTGAAACTTGACCAGCTTCAATCATGTCCGAAGTACTCAAATTCCTTTTTATTTTTTCGTAAAAACATTTAAAAACAAACCAAGATACGAAAATGTGAGCCTGTGAACATGATAGACTAGAGTGTGGAAGAGCCATTAGTTCTTTTCCTTCGAGTCACAGACGGAACTTTTCAAAGAACCTTTTTTTTTTTTTAAGTGCGGAAAATTCGATGTAATCTTGAATAATTTAGATATCGGATTGTGATTCGTGAAAATTGACGATTTGACCACTCTTTGATGTCCACTCAAATAATCCACCACAAGTCCCTAGAAAACCGCCGACTGTCATTTCGCCGGGTGGGGTGACCGTGAAAGCACTCGAGCTCAGTAATCAGCGCACCCGGGTGCGTGCGTTGGCGCTAGGGGGTGCGATTTTGCCAACAAAACATGGATGTTTCTAAATATGAATTCTCAAAATTAAAACATTTATATTAATAAAACCGATCCAAAACCATTGATGTTTTTAAAACTGGATCATTGAAGTTCACGCGTTGGGGGGGGGGCAGGATTTAATTTGCAAATGGGGTCGTTTATTAATTTTGAACCTTTAAAATTTAACTGACAAAACCAAGACAAAAAATCATCCGGTCAGTTGACAAAACTTGAATCTGAATTATCTGATTCGGTAATTCAAAACCAATATAGGCATCTTGATTGACGAAGACTCGATTTTATTTTTAACAATCGCTTATTTTGGTCGAAAGAATATTCAGTTTATGGATATGTGATAATCATTATAGAATTTTGTTAAGATGGTCTTTTTAAGAAATATTTTATGTATATATCCACCATGTGAAAACATCGAAATACCTATGTTATGATAAAAACTCCAGCTTCAAAAAAAATCGATGTTTTGTGAACATTAACACCGATGTCGCATCCTTGGTCGCCGGAGCGAAGGCCGCTGTCGCCCACGAGTCGCCCCGCGCTCTGGCAAGAGGTGGGCCCGCCCCGCGGGGCGACTCGGCGGCCGCGTCGCGCCGCGCCCTAACGAAGCGGGCATTTGCCACACGCGGCACGTCCGCGCGCTCTCCGCCGCCTGCGCGCCGGCGCTGTGGGAGCACGCGCGCTCTGACCTCCGCCCCGCCCCTTCACGCCCCGCCCCCTCGCGGCTCCCCGCGGCGCGCAGCCAGAGACTTGGGCCGCTGAGGAGCGGGCATCCAAAGATTTGTAGCAGACATGACCGCCCCTCTCTCTCTCTCTCTCTCTCTCTCTCTCTCTCTCTCTCTCTCTCTCTCTCCCCTTCAGGAGCCATTACGCTATCGAATAATAATTGGAAGGTTAAAAAAGTACTAGAAATTTAGGTGCCAGTTACTAATTTTCTGGCGCTTTATGGGACCTGGTGCCCGAGATTTGTCTAACCTTGGTCTTGCGTGTCATCGAGCTAGCAGCTTACATTATTACTTGGCAAAGAACCGACGGAGGGGGGGTTAGGTCTCAGGAGCAGGCAGAAACTTTGAAGACACATTTGTCATCACCCCCTTTCGGATACGCAAAAACACGCCGTCAAGCTAACATCTGGATACATCAGAATGCGATGTGAAGAGTCTACCCATAACGTGGGTGGCGCCTGTTCGCTAGCTAGAAAATACAGCTATCTGGGGTGGTGCCGGAGTCTTAACCTACTCATATGCGTTGTAACGAATACTTACGACCATTGAGTGTCTCCTGAGTGTGTGCGGGGGTCTAGGACTTTCATGAGATTGCCAGGACCCGGGGACCTCCCGGGCTGGTCGAAACCAGAGGGTGCTCGACTCTTCACCGCGCCACCTTGGCAGTATGCGAGAAACTTAGCAGCCGGGCGGAATTTCTAATTCTCCACAACGACTTCCATTTCAATATCTCCCGCGGAGATTATCTAAAATTGCAACGTGTTGTGAAAGAATGATACTGGGGTGGGGGACCAGTTCATGAGGTGATGGAAGGATCGTGAAGGAGTCGCTGTTTAATAAAACGCTCTGGCATAGCTTGGAATTAATCAGAAGAAACAAAAAAAAAAAAAATACCGATGGGAACAGCAAGCCTGTAGAATTTTTATCGAAACGGTACTGTCGTTCGATCCCGCTTCCCCAGAAATAACCCGAACTTAAGACCTACGAAGATTCAATTGCGGATCTGGGAGATCCGTGATGTAGTGGTCAGACTGCGCACTTCCCACTGCCCGTACTCTGACTTTCTGTCTCTTGCGATCCACGTCGAATTTGAGGCTGGCAGAGCGAATTCGCAGCAGGCTTCCTCAGGGTTCTCCCGTTTCCGCTGGCTCTCATTCCATCATCTACTCCATCTCCATGTTCATTAACTACATTATCATTACATCTCAGTACAGTCTTCTGACTGGGGAGATCCGACGATCGTGATGTTTAGATCTGTTTCGGAATTACGGTTATCCTGCCGTCTCTCCATGTATTGAAGGAATGAATTATTGAGCGTAGAATATTCCCATAGTGTTAACGTAATTTCTTGTTTGATTTTTGGCGTGAAAGGGATGTCAAGTACAATGTTTGCGCAAAATTGTGCCAATCTCTGAGCATGCTGACAGCACAACTGACTGACCAAACGTTTTTACCAACTAAACCAGAGGTTGCCAACATTTTGGGGGGGGACCACCGTCCCATGTAGAAGAAAATAACAATTCCGTCCCGTAGTCCATAAAAGTTTTTGTATGAAATATCAAAATATTGCAGAATATTATTTGTACCTAATTTTTTTGTTTATGTATCGATTAAAAATCATAAAGTTGATATTAATAAAACGACAACCAAATGTACAATAAAAACGTTTATAACAATTTAAAAAATAAACCCAAAATCAATAAGAAACACAAAGAATGAGATACACAAAACAACTAATAAGATGGTTCAGACTAGTGGCGATTAAACATTTTGTCAACATCTTCGTTAACATCTGTCGAAGATCGCCATGTTTTTTATGTATAGTCTTTCTTGACAGTAAATTAGCTACTGCACTCGCATATAGAATGAAGGAAATGCGATTATAACATCCTGTATTATTAGCCACAATCCAGAATAGAGAACTAATATTGATTTTTGAAATGTATTCATGTTTGAATTTTAATTCAAGTTCTTCGTTATAGTTGTGGGTTCTACGAGTTCCTAATGCAAATTTCATGAATTTTCAGATTCTGCATTTGCAAAAGGATTTAAAACCCAACTTGGTTTATTCATGTTTAAAGTATCTTGGAAACTCTCCATAAAATCAACCTGTACGTCCAAGTATTTGCAGTAAGTCTCCCTGTCTGCAGAGACCACTGATAATGTAGGAATATGTTTGAAATCACCTCTAACTAGAGTTCGTTTGAGTAGAAATTTTCCGGAAATGCAGCTATGACGTTTTTTTGTTTTAATTAAATTCAACTCATCATCTTGCTGTTGCAATTAACTTCATTGCCTATTTTAAACGGGTCTCAAATAAGCGATGTCATTTTTGGTAGAATCAGGTTTTCGCGTAATTTTTCGTGTCTTCAAGAAAGTCCAGTACTGAGTCAAATAGATTAAAAAAGGAGTGCAACATACTTTTATAGCCAACGTACTTCTGTGTGTAGCATCAAGCTGTTGTAATCTTTATTTTCACAACAAAACTGTACAAATAATTGGTCATTCAAAATGAATTGATTTTTGTGGTATTGACGGACTCTTATTATGTAATGGAGGAGGGTGGGTATGCAGGGATTTAAACTTTCGGCAACCAAATGTTCATCAAATACAATGTTCAGCGAGAACATTTGGTACTTCTTGTTTCAAACGCGCATTGAAACCTTTTTTACGTCATGTCGTTGCTGGAGCACCATTAAAGGCAGTTGAGAAAATATGGAGCGTAGTAATCTATTTTTCTTGAAAAACTTTTGCACGGTATTAAATATAGATTCCCCCTTTCTATTAGGTACCAAATTTGTAGCAAAAAGTAATACTAAGAGAGTAATATTGCTGACGATGTGCTCTTGCTTCCGCTTGACAGTATTTGTAAATTATATTTAAAAAAAAAATTTAAATGCTGTAAATATGTATTTTAAGAAATATTTCGATTTTGGTGTGGTAGGTACTCCAAGCCGCTTTAGATTGCTTCAACGCTTCCCCATTTGCCTCTGGATCTGCCTCTGTTCCAATGGAAGACTCCAGCACCAGGCACCGGCTTTGGGCCAGAGCATCAACTTATGTCACTGTAGTGCCTCTGACCGGGAGGTCCTGTGTCAGTCCCGATGGGAGGATTTTCGACAATAGATAGCTAGGTCGCATTCAGCGTGTTTGCAGAAGAATACTAGCGGCCGGCTGCTCTGACCGGCAGTTTTTCATAGTTTCTCCATTTAATACCTGCCGAATGCCAGAGTAGTACCCTAAGAAACAAGCGACGGACCACGCGCGATCTTCCCTTTCTCTTCCTTGTTCTAACATCACGTTTACTTGCACTACACTATCACAATAATGTCGGGACACCAACCGGGAGCTTAGAGCTTATCACGTTTAGGGTGGAGTCACGCTGGCCACATACCTTGTTAAGAAAAAACCGCAAGCCGACATGTAGATGGGCGCCGGATTTCGTCAACCAACGGGGGAAGATCACTTTCATTTCCCGTGATAATAATATGAGTTGCACTTACACGACTAAGGAGAATAAGGACCTTAGCAGCTAATTGGGGCCAATACCGCCTCCTATGGGAATCGTTCAACTAAACAATTATGTAGCAGCTAGAAATGTTTGCGATACTTGCAATGCTTGCTTGCAATGCTTACATTGATATTGATATTTTCGAAATAGCAAGATCGACCTTCTGAGCATGCGGTTAGCAGCATCATGTTTGAGTATCTGTGCATGCGCAGGAAGACGAGGTTACTCACGATTGCTGTACGTTACGCTGTGCTTGAAGTCCCCAGCAAGAATCAATACACATTCGATACACTCGATTATAAGAACGAATATCAGTAAGTAATTTGAAATTATAATAATACAGGCTTTAACATTCAAAGAATTTAAAGCTCCCTTTGTACACCTATTTTTGTATAGTGCACATTTCTCTTCCTCCAACAGTGGTTTGTGTACCGTCCCGTGCGAGTCCTGCCGCGCAGGCGGGCGGGGGAGGAGGGCGGGCGTTTAATCGGACGGCGTTGGGTGCATTGTCTCGCGTCGGCACAGGCCCCGGTGGTTCCCACGTTGCCCGGCCCGCGCCCGCGCCTTCGCCCGCGCATTAGCATGCGCAGCGTTTGCGGAGGGCGTCGCCGCGCAGGAGGCCGTGCGAGGCTGCCTTTCCGCCCGCCCCGCCCCCCTCCCCACAGGCGGATCCACGCCACCACGCGCATCCTCCCCCTCTCTCCGCGGTCTCTCCCAGCGGTTCGTATTCCTCTGTGGCGGATTTTCGACGTTAGCTTTAGAGTTAGGTCCAATATAACTGCTGTCTGCTGGAGAATTCAGCGGCTGGCTGTTCTGATCGGTGTTGGGTGATCTGTTCCGATCGGTGGGATTCTCCGATCAGTGCCAGGCGAATACCGGAGCAGTACCCTAAAAAAAGAACCCCGGGCCGCGCGCGGTCTTCCTCTCCTTCGGAGTAGCCTCACTCTTTAACACTTGCATTACACTACCACACATGTCGTGAGGCCGATCAGGATCTTAGAGCTTGTTTTGACTGGAGCGGTACCTCGCTGGTAATTGGGGTGGGGAAATGCCCTAAGTCGACCTGTAGGTCGGCACCGGAACTCACCATCTAGCATGGGAAGGACGCCATCTCTTGTGATAAAAGCATGCACTATATTTACGGGGCTAGTGACCATAGTTGACGGGAACAAGAAATAATCAACATTGTCAGAAGGCATTAACGTGAAGCTGCCTAACAAACAAACAATTCTTCGAAACAATTCTTTAAATAACATATACAACGGCATCTGAATTGCAAGAGCGTTTTTATGTTTAAGTAGGTAAGTTTCGTTTATGCTCAACTCGCTTTACGTAGTTTTCTAAACATATTCCCTGTATTTAAATTCTCTCCGCGTTTGGTGCTTTTTAGATTTTCTATATAAATTTACGCTTAATTACTGTTTGTACCTATATTTACAGTCTACGGTTTTATGACTGACTTTGTAACACTCGTCTTAAAAGCTTCCCGACAATTTACGGGAATTCTCAGAGAAACGTAGGAACAAAGATATCATTTGGGAAGGTGAATGTAACGTTTGGGTTTAAACGACCCTTCTATCTTAGTTGTTTCGTACGATTGTGTCAAGAGAAGAACTTTTTCAAAAAGTAGTAAATTTCAAAATATTCGCCGGCTTACGAAATGAACCATGCAACGAAATTCCGCGATCGTTGAAATTTTAAATGCAATGAAAATTTTAATTCGTGGCTGAGTCAATGGTGACAGCATCGCACGAGTTTGTCACAGCTCAATCCGATTGTTTCCGAAAAAAAATAGAAAATGTGTAATTGTATTACAGAATTTGGTACAATGGAGAAGAGGCCATGTTCCCGAATACAAACAAGTAGAATTTGAGGACCTGTGTCGTACTTCTATTTGACATCTCATAATACGTTCCCGTAAGTACTAGAGACTGAAGATGTAAATACAAGTGTATTAGATTTAATAGACAATCGCCGATTTGTTGAAGAAGTGGGAAGTGGTTCCAATTTTTTGCGAATGCAGAACAATGAAAAAAACAGATAAGCGTGTTCGTATTGAAACATCTATTCTGCATTTATTTGATGTTATGGTGTCCTAGGTTCTGTCCTCATCTATATCCCTATATTCTTCCTCTTCCGTATCCCTGTCGGAACGTGGCAATCGAGTCTCATAAAACTGAGACCTGTCTTTACAGGGTAATTAAACGATCACTGATATGCTTCGTCGCACGTAGTAATTTACGTTCGGTCTGCGCTACATTATCTCAAGGCGGAATTACCTACATCTTGCGTGAAATTTAGAGCCGTAGTGCCATTGTCGACACAGCAATCTGCGCCGTGGATGTGCCACCCCTTGCGAAAAACGCCGCATGACTCCACCATTCCCCGCCTGTCCGTCTGTCTTTCCGACAGCGCCGCAGCCCCTATCCTTGCCTAAAAATGACCGGCGCTGGGAAAAGGTCAGCCGAACCGTATCGCCCGCCTCACCCTTGCCATTTCCCGGAAGTTCAGCGAGCGGGCGCGGGGGCGGAGCGGTGCTCATCGTAAAGTCCGTTTTACTCCGCTCTTAACCCGATTTGCGACGGCTGCGCCGCCCCCGCGAAACGCCCCCGCCGCCGCTGCCGCCATCCCCGCCACCGCCACCTCCGCCATCGCCATCCCTGCCGCCGCCTCCCCCTCCACTGCCTCCCCCATCGCCGCCACCTCTGCCGCCGCATCCCCCGCCGCCCCTGCCGCCTCCCTCCCCCCGCGTCCCTGCCCCCACCGCCACCTCCCCTCCACTTCGTGAACCGCCACACCTCCCCCGCACGGCACCGCTCTGCTACCACCCCGCCTCTGCGCCGCCTCGCTGTACTTCATCTCACCACCCACGCGCTACCCCTCTCCGTTTGTGCTTTGCCCCGCGGCGCCCTCACTTCGCCTTGGCGCCACCCTGCCCCGCGCGAAATACCGCGGGGGTGAGCCATCGCGGGAGAGAGACTGGAGACGGCGGCGGAAGCGGCACCCTGCCGAGACACGCCGCCGCCCACGCCCGACACGGGGGCGAATCGCCGCGGTTGCATGCAAACGCCCCAAACTGACCTTTGAATCCGCCCACGCCTCCTCCCGCGGTGGTGCATGGAAATTGGAGTCCGCATGAAGTCAGGTGGGCTCCTGTGCCCTGCCACACGACATGAGATCGAGTCACGTGCGAGTATCTGAAAGCCCACTGCTGTTCTAATGACCCACAGCGTTTTCGGCAAGAACGAGTTTATGTAATGTTTTGCTTCGACACACTGCGTAGCTGTATTGGAAAATATAACGTATCCGGTTTTTGACACGTGACCGTTTGAGAATGTTATGTGGAAAATTCAATGGGACTTTGATCCTGAAAAAGCTAATCATTCTACTCGTTCGATTGCTTTACATAACAAACTTCAGAACTGACAAAATGAAAATAAATCTCCCTGGTTTAGAAATTTACGAAGCAAATCTGAAAGCGAATCCTACATCATCGAATCCCTTGAATCAATGGAAATTCAAAATTTTAGAATCGTTCGCGGTATATTATGTAACTGTGAATGTTTTATTTCGGCCATTTAAAAAGCACTTTGTTCGCTTGGTATCCATCGTTTTATTTTTTGTTCTCACAATCTCTTCGTGATTTGGAGAAAGTCCTATTAATATTATAACAATAGATTTAGACTAAGTATGATTATAGGAATATTATTTTTCAATTATGAGAACGTGATATTTGTTCCCCTTCAATGAAATCAAATATAGTAAACCCTCATTAACACGAATTCCAAGGGACGAAATAATCGGAGTTCGTTTTATAAAAGTTCGTGTCATCCGAGAATTATAAATGTCAGTATTACCGTAATCTATTACCGGGACCGAAGTTTTTTCGTGTTACGGCGAAATTCGTGTTAAGCGAGTTCGTGCTAGCGAGGGTTTAGTGTAATTTACATTTGTATTATAACATTTTGAAATCTGTAATGTTTCATAATTCCGTATTCTATTTACAAGTAATGAATTGCAGTCTTCGCGTAGTATTTTAATAAAATTAGTAAATACTTGTGTTTTTGGGTCCAAGACGTGAAAAATTACACTTTCGAGCGATATCTAAGTGATCAAACCCTATTATTAAACATTTTTTATTATTTCCGGCCCAAACCGCTCATGAATAAGACAGGAAATCCAATTAGAGCGAACTCGAATACCCTGTGTAAAATTGCCCAAATATATGAAAAGCTCACCCGCGGGGGCTCAGAACACGAGAGTTCTTGTAATTAACGCGTCGGTATTAATCACTGAGGCGCTGTGCACAAGGATTGCTGGTTAGAATCCCACGCAAGGCATTCATGTTATGAGCATCATATGATTTTAGTGTGGCAAAGACACACAATAACTTATCCTATAAAATCGTTCTTACATAATTGTTCAGCAGGCAAATGTACCTTGCAATCCTTGCTTACCCGCGTCCGGATAGGTTTTTGAAGGAAAATAAGAATAAGGAGGGATAAGCCGCGTTCCTTTGAGGGGGGTGGGGTTTCGCCTTTGCCGAGTGGACCGCAGCTCGGCGCGGCGCGTGTGCTATCGATTGTCGCTCGCCGCCTCCCTCTCCCGTGTGAACCCTAGCCTTTCGCGCGCAGCGACCGCCCGAAAGGCTGGCCCCAGGTGCGTCTGGAGGGGTGGGCGGGGCTCGCTCGCGCGCACAAGTGCTTCAGCGTCCCCTCTCCCCAACAAACATCTCCTCATCCTCCTCCTCTGCCGCCGCCGCCGCCACCTCCGTCCGTGACAAGGTGTTCCCCAGGGACGGACGACGAGGCGGGTGTCGCTTGTGGACGCGCTTTGGCGAGAGACAACGCGAAATTTCCACCTTGTCCCTGTATGTTACCAGTAAAAGTAGCGTGGAACCTTTCATCTCGTATTTCAAGAGGAAATGAATACGTTTGTTAACTTTCCACATTTCGAAGTGAGTGTTTACTAGTGGAATGATACAGGCTTTCGAGAATTAAGGAGTCGTTGTTGACTATGACCGTAGTTTACTCTTCTCCAGTTCAAGTCACAAATGAGCAAAATTAATTAAATGCAGTTGTACCTACAATACATTTCCATTATAATAAAATATTTTATGCTTTCATATAGCTCTAGATGAACAGATCGCCCTGACTGCACAAAAGGGTAGTATTTTTAATTTAATTGTATACATTTAACAGTATTTTTTAATAGAAGCGTATTATAGAAGTCATCTTTTTTGTGGTTTTCTCTACCTTAATGGGATGCATTAGTTAGCAGTAGCCGCGTAAGGATTTTATTGTCACTTATAAACAAATTCTCTTGGTTAGCAGGATATGAAAAAGCCTGTATCAAATTTTAGTAAATTCACAGACTTGAGTTCGCATGAAAACCACCAAACAGCGCCCGTAATCTCTCCTACAGTGTGTTGAAATAAAAAAGATACATGAATCGAGAATTACATTTTTCCGAATACCTTTAATTCGAATCTTTAAATACGAGTACCTTTTAAAATCTCTTTCCTGACTCAGCTCTACTCTAAGCTTTCAGGAGTTTGATTCCTACACATCCGGTACTGTAATGTGGCATATCATAATGTCCCTTAAATCACCTGTTTGAAAGAATATAAGAACATATTATCAGTCATAAGAATTGAATATAGAAATATCTATCTCAGTTCCTTCAGTTATTTTGCTGTGACGGAAATCCTTCTGATAATGGTACATCGAATGTTGAAATTCCTTGAATGCAGGTAATTAAATAAACTTAACATCCCAATGTCCTGGTCCCACTATGATAGCTCTCATATTCACTGTTATAAAACATGCTCTCAAACTCTCGATTAACTTAGTTGTCTCCACACCTTTGCACTTACTTTTTATTTTACCGCAAAGGTTCATTTCGCTCCAATTATTCCACAGCATTCTTTGCCCATGGCGCTATCTTATGACTTCCACTGATACTTCTCTTTCGAGACCATTATTCGAAATGTATAATATAAATAACACTGCGACTGTGGGCATTGGCGAGGAAATTGCATTTTTTCGTATCCTCTAAGAAAGCTTTTAAGAAACCCTAATTAATAAATATGAGAATACTTTTTGAGAGAATGGTTTAAAGCGTCGAAGGCTCACTAAGCTAGTTAATATTTGTTTCGTTTTCCGGGATTCAAAATCCTTCCAGAATTTTAATTTCAGAAAAATTAAGATTCCACATCCAGTGCAAAGTTTGAATGTGGTGGTGAGGCATCACGAGAGGCGGGTAGGCGTACGTGCTTGCAAGCATGCATTCCGACGCTGCAGTGAATGGAGACCTGCGCTATCTGCCCCTTGCAAGTCGTGACCAGCCGAGGTCATAAGAAGCGTTTCATACGCGCGCGCGCGCGCGCGGGGCGATAAGTCGCGGGCGGGGGCGGGGCGGGGCGGCGGCTGCCGCCGCGGCGAGCCGTGGCGTGACGACTCTTCCGTTGGACGCGCTCCAACCGCGAGCGGGCGGGGCGGGGGCGGCGGACGCAGAGGCGGCGGGGGTGGGGCATCATGTGGAGGTCGCGGCTCCACGCCGCGGCGTTCACGCGACAGACCGCGGTGCACTGGTTTGTGCCATTTCCCCAGAATTTTGTCATATTGGTGAATCGCGCCTCGGGCAATTCCAATTTAAATAATCCTAATTGAAATATTATATATATATATATATATATATATATATATATATATATATATATATATATATATAAACACTAAGGAAAGACAAAGAGCCCACCGCCTTGTTCTCCTCTGTTAGATGAACGAGTGTTTCATAGGTCATTTTGGTCAGAAATGTTCAGAAGGCTGTGCTTAATGTGAGTCGAAGCACTGAGATTATTTCTAAGTGTTGCGAAAGAAAAAAAATCTGGTATTTTAGAATACAAACCATGTAAAACGTAAATTTGTGAATTGACGGAATTAGGGCGGATATTACGACAGCCGGCCGTCAGAATTAATGTTTGCAAATGACGTTAATGGCGTCTCGAGTCTCCAACAACGCTTCTAGTCTTGGAAATGCCCACTAAGTGCCGACATTCATGCTGCGATCAGTTCGAAAATCTACAAACACTCTACTGGAATCTACGCTTCTGATGTCAAAAGGTAATGGAATTATCTACATGTCGTACTAATTTCCAAAGCGCCGAGGAGTTGCATGAGAATTACGCTGCCTTCGGCCATGTGGAAAGTGTCTTATGTTTACTTTTGACAGGGATTCGCAACGAAACAATTTCGATTTTGACCGAAAAATGTAAATATACATTATCAGTGCGAGTTGTGAACATAGCTTCTTGGACGTATAGTATACTTCCAGGTCGATTATCTTCTGTTTTTATTTTAGATTTGCTAAGAATAATATAAACGACATGAAAAGTCGTGAAGACGGGCATTTCCAATTCGGTAGTTTTGTTCGCAATGAAGGGATTCGACAATTCCATTTATCCAATGGCGCACTCAAGACAGGAGGAGCTCAAGGTACTTCACCCCCTCTCCTCTCAGAAGTCGATGACACACTCATTGTTATAGTTTTTACTAATTGTTTAAAGGAACGAAGGTTATAGAATAGCTCAATCGAGCACGCTATAAATAAATAACAATGAATTAACAAATAAAAATAAAATTCAAAATTCAGCATAAATGAAATAATCTTTGTATGAAAACGTCAGGTCGGCTCAACCCAACATCTACAATCCCTCCCCATAGAAAAGTTATATTGTCATATTGAAAGGTTATAAACAAGGCTACAAACTAGGCGTTAGTAGCAGAATCGCCACGCTGAGAACGGAAACAAACAGGCGTAGTGAGTGCGCTGTGAAATTGTCGCTTTTGAAGCTAAAGGGCGTACTCGTATCATCTGCTGAAATTCATCAATTTGACGAGTGGTGCGGACGTCAAGTCTAATGTCAATGAAGCAGGATTAGGGTTGGGTGCTCTGCATTGATAACGACACGAGACAAGAGTTGACTTGTGGTCCAACTAGCCTTTAGCAACTTCATTGCTCTTGGCATCTTGCCTTCCGATTATATTGTGGAAAGCACATCGGAATCGGATGTGAAGTTCGTCACAAGGCCACACTTTTTGGGCTTTAGAAGATTCCGTTAATGAGTGACATAGTTGAAATAATTTATTTCAATACGAATGTCATTAAATATGGCCATGAAATGAGTTTTCAACCAATTGTGGGGGAGATTTTTAATTATTTTGGAATTATTTTGCATTGCCAGCCGCCTCCTAATCTAATTCGTACGGCAACTCAATGCATTTACGCTGATCTTCGTAGTGGATAAACAGCGGCCACGGCAGTGATAGTGGTAGGCTGCGGGTACGAATCAGGAGTGATGCATGAAAGTTGTTTTGTTTTGTTTTGTTGTTGTTGTTTTTTACATTGAAGGCAATTACAAATCAAGAAGTTTTCCGTAAAGCTCATAAATATTCCGCTAACGTAAAATTGTGAGAGAACTATAACTAAAATGCTACGAAATAACCCGATTCGTTATAAACTCAAGATGACAGGATAAATAAGAAACACTATGGAAGTTCTTTTATGGTTGAAAAACCTGATATACAAATGCAAGTAATCTGTGCAACAGAAACACATTTCAGTGATGCTTGATAACGCTTTTTTTTATTCAGCGCAAACCCCCGGCAGAGTAATTGTGCGATTGCAGCAGCGTTTCTCATAGTGTAATGCTCATGTAACCCATCTACATAGAAAATGCTTAATTTTTAATAGCAATTTATTAATACGTGAAATAAAACAGTAAAATTGAAGAGTTACCTTCTAATTCCACTGTGTAAATCAATGTTACGTCTCAGTAATAACTGATAATATATTTCAGGGAGTGCGAATGTAGAACATTATGTGATATCAATTGTACTGTGAAACTCACTAATGTTTTTCGATCTGATAGAACTCTCTCATATGAAATAAAGAATCAGTCTGTAACATGGTGATTAGATGCACAAAGTAATTCAATGTTGTGTCAGCCAGATATAACTTTCATTTCCCAAATGAAATAATCAATTCCGTAGGGCGAAAGACTTCGAAAATACTGCTTTATCACGGCTACCCAGGCAAAACTGTTTTAGTACATAGGAAAGAAAGAAAATAATTGTTTTTTAATTATTATTTTCAATGTACCTCCTTAAATGAGAAGCTTTTACTACTTTGAGCTACAAGTTACAATTGCTTAGTGACAACAGGCGTCAAACCAATTGAAGAGCTAAGAAATTAATTAAAATAAATTTAAGTAGTGAGTAGTATTCATATTTTCGGAATTGAACCACTGGAACAGGGGGGCCACTTTCAGGAAAACCAGGAAAAATCAGGGATTTTCTAGAAGAATCTTTTAAACTCTGGGAATATTTTGAGGCTGTTATAGAACTAAATATTTCTTAAAAGTCCAGCCAAAAATAGTGGCTCCGTTTTTATTTGTAGAGATTTTTTTAAAAAAACTTGTACTCTATGACTAAAATCAGAGAGCTGGCAAATTAGTTTCTCGCTTGTCTTAATATGTTTTATACAATTGTGTGAAATACTCGACAAACCTAATCAGTGAAGGAAAAATGCGCTGGAAAACCGGGAAAAATCAGGGAAATTTGTTCCGGGAAATGAATGGCCACCCTGTGGAAGTAGCGGCTGCAGCAGCGGCGACGGTCGCGCGGGCGTCGGGGCCGGAGGCGCGGCCCGGGTGTGAACTCGCGTCTGGGAATTCCCTTCTGCGAACCTGTTCCCGCGGGAGAGGAACGAACGGTAGCGGCTGGGAGTGCGCCAACCTCCGCTTCCTTCTGTTCGCCCTCACGCCCGCCCACCGGCTCACGCTCCGGCCCGCCCGCCCGCCCGCTCACCCGCTCGTTTGCGAAATAATTAAGATTAATAAAGCGGGAGCGCCCCGCCACCCTGGGACCCGCGCGTTCGCTCACCCGCGCCCGCTTCCGGGAGCACGCCGACGCGACGCGACGCGACGCCATGCCACGCCACGCCGCACAGTGGTCTGAACCACCGGGGCCTTACCGTGGCAGACGACCTCCTACCGGGAGAGGTGGCTCAGGGCATCAACTGATGTCGCTGCAGTGCCTCTGACCGGGAGGTCCTAGGTTCAAGTCCCGAAAGCGGCAAGATTTTTTCGATTCTAGCTACATACTAGGTAGTACGAATTCAGCCGCTGACTGGAGTAGAATTCTAGCTCTGATGTGTGGTTTTCCGTAGTTTCTCCAGTCAATGACAAGCGAATGCTGGAGATGTACCTTGCCAAAAGGGACCACGGACCGCGCGCGATCGTTCCTTCCCGTTCTTTGTCTTATCCTCATCCCTTACATACACACACTTACATGTACTACACTACCATACATTTCGGGAGACCGGTCGGGAGCTTAGAGCTTGTCCCGGCTGAGGCGGTGCCGCGCTAGTGGGAGATACCTGGTTGAGAAAAACCCAGCTTGCCGACGGTAGGTCGGCGCCGGAATTCAACATCCAGCGGGGAAGATCTCTGCCACCTCCCATGCAACATGCACTACACTTAGGGGACCGATTACGTTGCCAGTTGCTGCGCCCAGAATCACTAATCAATCAGTCACGGCCTGCGTGGGTCTCGCTGGGGCGACCCGTAGGATAGCGACTAGCGAGCTAATAGTGCGTGTCTGGGTTTAAGGACCGAACTCGTAGCGGACATTTAAAACGAGTGTTCCTTAAGTGACCCATTCTTGTTCACAAGTATCCCTTATTCTCACATGAGTGGGCCAGTGAATGACCACTCGTTCGTGTAAGGGAGCTTGCCCGCTCACTTATAAGTGCTCCTCATTCAATCTCCCCTTTACCGGTTTGGGTCATAATCTACATGGTGCTGTGGAGAACGATGACAATAATTTGGCGAGAATATTTTGATTGCATACGCAACACATAATCGATACTACGAAAAAGTACATCAGAAATACGGAAAAACCGTTAGAATTACGAACGATCCTGAAAGCGTACAAGAGAATTTGGGCTCTCTCTATATGCAAAATATTGAATGTGTACAGTCTGCAGCAACTCAAGCATGAAATAGATGGTGCAAATGACACATTGTCATGTTTCTCATCACGTAACGAAGCACTTAATCCGCGTTCACGAGGATTGTCAGTGAAATTCGCACCTGTATACCTAAGTGCCCACTCATTTTATGCAAACAATTACTACGTACTTACGGATTTCTTTGTCTTAAGTGTGGATTATGAGTTCAACGTTAAATCTCGGTCAATTTCCGTGGAATTTGTGAGCGAAGTGTATTTTACGATAAATGTTCTCAGGGTTGCCCCTTTTTCTCTGGTAGTCATTCCATCATTATTCTTTTATCTTGGTATCTCATCATCTCCAATATATTCACCCAATAAAATGACACCGTAAGGCTAGTGCTTCGTAATTAAGTAATCAATATATCATTTGAATCCTCTTAATAAGGCGAAACGACGGGATCTATTAGACAAATCTTTCTAGAATATTCTGGAAGAATGAAAAAAAAAGTTTTGTGGAGTTTCAAGTCGCCGACGTTATGAATCACTATACTACCTTTCAGACATAGTGAATCCAATCCACAGGTTCCACCCCATTCATAAAATTGACGATAATCTAATGAATGTGATTGACCACATCTAATGATATACAACCCATTTTTAAGTATTTCTATCGATACGTTGATGCGAATTATACGATTTTTCGTATAATTCTGTGGGCCCGAAGATAGTCGAGCCAGGAAACTTTATTGTGTATACGTTTTTTTTTCATTACGAACGTGGGTTACACAAATAAAATCAACACGAAAGCTTCTGCAGGGAACGCAACGGGAACTACTATTCTCAGGTTTAAATAGTGACTTCTGACTTTTTTCAGCTGGGATGCGATTGTCCAATCGGTAACATCAGTATCAAAAAGTAAGCCGTAACGAAGTTCCCGATTGCACAACTGCGTCCAGCTAAAGAAAAGTCATAAGTAACCCTATTTAAATCGAGGTATACTTCGGTTTTTCTTTCTTGGCTCGTGGGGATGTGCCATCAAAATGGAATATCTCTCGGTATTTTGCGTCGTTCTCGGTTGTGCCGCTAGAAGTTGCATGATCGCCAGCACTGCTCGATACAGTCGCGATCATGCGGCTCCTAGCGGTACAACCGAGAACGACGCGAAATACCGTGAGGTATTCCATTTTGATGACACAAGAAAGAAAAAGCGAAGAGTATAAAGTGTTTCGCGTCGCCACCTTCGCTCCGTGTGCCGAGACGCGGACCCATTGTGCGGCACGCGGCCTGGCGCTCGCGTGGCGGGCGAGGTGTCGCCTGGCGGGCGGGCGGGCGGGCGGGCGGGCGGGCGGGCGGGCGGGCGGGCGGGCGGTGCGGACGCCCTGGGATTTATGGCAGGCGGGCAGGCCGTTGCGCTTCGGGCAGCGTGCGCGGGAGACGTAGTGGAGGGGCGGTCAACGGACTCTGCACTTCATGCGCGGGTGGTACACTCGCGTCCACCGAACAAAGTGCCTCGCGCTCAACTAGGTTCTCGGATTTCTTACAAGAATTATACTCCAGAATTTAAACAGTGGTACTGCAAGGTCACGAGATGGAGGGAGTGGGGGACGTTGTCATCTGATCGAGAGCTCTAGTACCGAAAATGTAATTCGTAAGGAAGCACCTGATTGGATGACAATGTCCCCCTCTCCGTCTAACACTTAACCTTTAAGTGCCACTGTGTTTAAATCGAAGTATAGGTAATCAAATCAAAGTTTGTCGTTAACCAACACTGGTGACGGCGAGAGAGAAGGCAACGCCTTTGCTGTTCAAGCATATTAAATATTTAGGAATTAATATTAAGGAACACTTGGGATGGGCCGAGCAAGTCAACTATGTGGCCAAAAACGCATGGAAAGCTCTGCATTTCGTGATGATGATTCTTAGACGAGGGAGAGGGTAATCGCGTAAACTTGCGTACACGTCGTTAATTCAGCCTATTCTTGAATTCTGTTCAGTTTCTTGGGATCCTTATCGTATAGGACAAGTAAATACTTTAAATAAAATGCAAAAAGTTGCAGAAAAATTTGTAATGCGAGGGAAAATAAACTCAAATAGCCCGATGTGGGAATCCTTGCAGGAACGTCGGGAAAGAGCGAGACTCTGTGCTTTCTTCAGAGCCTACAAAGGCGAACCAGCTTGGAAGGATATTAAGAAAAGACTCTTAAAGTCATCATACGCTAGTCGTCAGGACCACAATTGCAAAATTATGGGGAGAAGGCAAAAAACAGATATTGGAAAATTTTCGTTAGTTAACCGCGCAATAAAAAACTGGGGACCAACGGGGACCAACGTTTTCAGGGATATTAGATGGTTCTAAATGTTCGTCATGTGGATACTTTGATCGAAGAACATACTCCGCGTTTCTCTGGATGACTGCAAGTTGTTCTGCTGTGAATTTTCCACTGCTGAGTATGTATCGTCGTTGACTGGCAAGCTTCTTTGAGTCTAGGGTAGGTCTCATATCTGGGTTCCGCTCTCTCCATATCTTAAAGACTTCTATTTCTGAGCCGCCATTTTTCGCTTTTGCATAGTAGAAGCACCACATCACCACCTTTAATTCATCCCGTGTCCATCTCTGACGATGGCTTCGAGCTACTGCCGGCTCTGGGTCCCTGGGACTAACATCCGTGGGATGGCCAGATGTCGACAAGGTGATATTAGCTCGGTTTCTGAGCAGGTATGGGACATTGGTAGAACAAGGCACGTTAAGGTTCATTACATTGCTTGTTCTATCCATTTTGCTCATTGGTTTCAAGTGAAGATTCGCAGGTAGCAAATTCGAATTCACAGATCACACTTAACCTTTGGGTTGTTTCCTGCCATCCGTTACTGCGACCCATAGTGGCCTCGGGGCATCCCCCCCGCAGGGCCCAGCAAGAGGTCCCTCCGATCGCCAGTCGGCATTACTGAACCCCACGGGATTTTCACTGACTGCTGAAGGCAGCCTCCTTCGCAGGCTAATGCAAGGTTCAGGCCTCCACTCTAATCAGTGGCCTTGTGTGCCAACCCTCCTCCTGTACCCTCCATGGGCCGATAACAGGAAGTCCAAAGTTTCATGACCCTTCCCTCTCTACTTACTACCCACTCTCCTCAAAATGGAGTACTTCTTCGTCGGACCCCTCACCTTCAACCTATTCAGCAAGGGAGGCCCTACCAGTAGCTAGGCTACCACTGACATAGCTCTCAGGCTCATGGGGGTACTCAAGCTCCACCACCAACTGCAAGGTCGTGTACTCCCTAGGTGGAGTTGTTGTTGTTGTTGTTATTATTATTATTATTACTATTATTATTATTATTATTATTATTATTATATCGGTGATTTGATGGTGACAGGGTGTCAGAAATTTGCTTGATGTGTGGATGTGAGCGGTGCTTGCTAAAATCGAATTCGTATGCTGACTGCTCTGGTGCTCACCTCTGTTCCCTGAGCGGTGGTCCGATCTTGCTTATCCTCTAACGACTCACTTCATGGATTCAGAAAATCTTCGAAATGCAGTAGAGATTCGGAAAGCAAAGCAGCGGAAATCTTTACGTCTCCGGGGGAAGTGAATGTGGCGTGGTTAGAAGAAGAAGAAGAATTTGTTACTAATTGGTTGCAATAGCGTATATATTTGCGAGTTCCCAGTTCGAAGCTTCGGAGATCATAAATTAATTTTCGATACCACCAGCTAAGAGAACGGTGGTTCTGCCTGTTTATAATTCTAGAAGACTGCTACTCTGCCGATTGTTTCGTAGTCACCTCCTAATTCCTAACAAATGCCTGGGCGGTGCTGTAAACAACGAGCCACGGACCTCGCGTGCATCGTTCTTTGTTCCTATTCTTCTCACACTTGAGCGAGGGAATGATCCCTCACTCCATGTGGTGTTGGAGTTTTGCCTGTGCGACTGGTCGAGTCGGATCGGCGCGTATTTGCAGACACCAGAAAAAGTCTTTGTTATTAATTATTAGTTCTTAACATGAATGTAAAGCGCATTCACAATGAGGTGATGTGCCATCTTACACGAAGAAAATCCTTTTGTTCGTGTGGTCTTGAATTTTGCTTGCAGCTATCGCTGTTATAGGCGAGAGAGCACATTTAAATTCTGTGGGGAAAATGAGGTAACATCACTTGTTCTTTCCGCGCGTGTTTCTCGCATGATCCTAATGTGTAATGTTCTGGAACCTAATGTACTAAATGTGTACAGCAGTTACTCCAGCGAACTGGTAGGATTGTTGAATTGATGCTCCGAATTTTGGTTTGATTGATACTCCGAAATCCAAATCCTTTATCGGATAATTCGAATCCTTCTGATTGAATAATAATAATTATTATTATTATCATAATAATATTATTATAATAATATCATTATTATATTATTATTAATATTATAGTTTTTCCTCATACGTTTAGATAACTGTGAAGGAAGCATTGAATTCCAGGACACGTTTTACTGTCATTAAGTCAGTTAATGTATATTTGGATTCTTGAAAGTTAAAAATAAGATAAAGGAAAAAAGTGAAAATGTTATGTTATATTATTTATTTTGGAGGATTAAGCAAGGGAATGTTTTGATAGAGAATTGATAATAAAGGCATTTTAAAAGGGTAGAACTGGGAACGAAAAGAGTCGGAGGATTCGAATTCGTTATCTACTCCGAGGATTCCAAAGGCCCGACCATTGCGCGACCGTGGCTCGTGTTGCTGTTGAGACTCGACTACACGCGGGTCGATATTGCATGCCCACTCGCCGTCCATGTAGGTCACAGTGATTTCCCGTGCATCGGAAGGTCAGTGTCGATGGTTTCCTTTGCCAGCAATCTCTGCCAATTATGGTTTTAAATGTGCCTGGGCTTCCGCTGTTTGATCTCTCTTGAAATTAATGGATGTTAGTTATATACTGTGCACGCAATCGATGTCCCCCCATTGTGTGTGAATAATTGTAGTTTACCAGATTATTTGGACGTATTATATTTATCGTTCTTATTTTCTGAAATGTTTTAGGGGGATTCTTTTCTGAAAAATAGGGGGATACATTCATGAAGTTGGAAAAACTTATCAATACTGGGAGGGGGGGGGGATATTTTGTAGAAGAAATTGCAGGGATCTTTCTGTTTTCTTTTACTACCTGTAACCCTTAGTTATTCTAAAAAAAGTAGGCTGGACATGTTTGCAGGTTTTTGGCGGGTAATTTGATTGCCCTCACGCCCCTAAGCCTTAATGCATTTTTCGTCAAATTCGATTACATCTTGCTATCATAATTTTTTATTAAGCAATTTTCCAGATTCCTTGAAAGTGTGTAAGTGCGCATTCATTAAAATAAAACACCCGTCTTTTAACCCATTTCATAAGAAACTGTATATGTTACACAGAACTTCAAGTAACCCAAGCCCCCAACGAAACAACGTACGGTTCTACGATTTATTACTATTATGAAACATTCTTAAATTGATGGAGCAAAAGCAACGAAAGTAGTATCTTATGTACGAAGTCGTCATTTCAGAGCTCATTTTCAGAATTAACATGTTTGAATTTTAATTATTTTAGTGCAAGGTGTCCTGCCCCTTCCCTAAATACCTCATGAAATAACTATTAAATGTGTTACTCCACACACAGACAACAGTTCGTGTGGGCCCCCGCCAGACCGACGCGCCATGACTTCCGCTCTCTTGTCGACATATTCCGAAAATATCCAGGAGGGGACGATGTTTCATATTTTTAGGTGTTTCCAAACCAGGACTGCTGCCAAAAACCTCCTGCAGAGAATAATAACTTAATGGTTTAATGAAGTCCTTTCTATGTAATCTCATGTTCATGCCTTTGAAAGAATACATACGTGAGACCTTTGTGTCATGTAAATTACCAACATTATTTCAAATACTTATGTAGAAAATCCATATGTAAAATGTTTGAATGATTATTCATTTAATTGTTTTCAAGACACTTTTGTGCCAAAATGACCTCAGAGTTTGTGCTGTGAGATTTTTTTTGTTGTGCCTTTACAACTTAGGAACTAAATCGTTTTAAATAAATCAACAATCCTTGAATGTAGCCATTTTATTTCGGATGGGAAGTCCGAGATATCAAAGAAAGGTGTTTGAAACGAATTTATTGAACTGCAATCTGAGACAACTGGAGGATTATCATAGGGCATTAGAATTTAACTAAACATTTTCCCATGCACGAGAAGTATTTAAAAAGACTATTCGTTGAATGAAATTACGGCCAACTAGAGTTTAAGAATGCGTCAAATATTAATTATATTTATGTTTTCGTTCAATTTCCTTCAATTTAAATGCAGATCATCACCTAAGACTGATGTATTGCAACATACGATTGGCCAGTAGAGAAATGTGGTTAGAAAAACCGGAATTTTTTTCAGGTATACTCTTTGATTAGGGCACACTACGTATTATGTTAAACGCTATTGATGACAATTTCATTAGTGAATTATCACTGAAAATGTACGAGATTTCGGGAGAATCTCGATGTATATTCCAATGCCCATTTTTTGTGTAAACATGGAAACGCTTGTTTAGCGACACCAATTAATCCGCCGTCGAAAACAGTCCGAAAAGCGGAGACCGGATCCGGTAAACAGCGCAGGCCGGGCGCGCGTAGGCGACCACGAGGCCGCGTGGGCCACTCGCCGCTCCACTCCTCGCTTCGCCCCTCCCACCTTTCTCGCGAGAGCGGTGCTGGGCAGCCAGGGGCGACGCGGGGCGGGGCGGGCGCCTGCTGCTGCGGGGGCGGCTACGAGGCCGCACTCTGCGTGGGCGCCCGGCCCCGCCCCGCCCCGCCCCGCGCCGCGCCGCGCCTCCGGCCCGAGCCGCCCCCGCAGCCGCGGCGCGGCGGTGGTGGGCGGTGGCGCCGTCTCTCGCGCGCGCCGGCGCTCTCGCCCTCCTTCCCTCCCCGGCGCTACTCGCCCCCGCCGCTGCCGCCGCCGGCAACAGGAAACGCGCACCCCCCCCCCACACACACACTCACTGCGTCGCCCCCGCCACTCAGTAGCTGTGTGGGTAAGCGGAGAGCGGCCGGAACCCCAGAGACTCGCAGAGGTATCCGTGCGTTTCGGGGGTTGCTGAATTAAAATATAACGTGAAAGAATCCAGATTCAAAGTAGATTGATTATTTGTGATTGCGCGCATCAACTGCTAAGGTCATTAGTCCCGTAACTGTAGGCATGTTTTTTCATCGTGAGGTGGCAATGATCTTCCCCCGCTGGATGGTGAGATCCGGCACCAACCTACCGTCGGCTAGCGGGGTTTTCCCCAACCGGGAATCTCACACCAGCGGGGCACAACCCCAGCCAAGTCAAGCTCTAAATTACCGATCGGTTTCCCGGCATGTGTGGTTGTGTAAAGCATGTTAGTGTGTCTGAAAGAAAGAGGTTAGGTTAGGACAAGGAAGAGGAAGAAATGATCGCGCGCGATCCGTGGCCCATGAGGATACCGCTCCGGCATTTGCCTGGTGTTAATCCGAGAAACCATGGAAAACTATCGGTCGGAGCAGCCGACTGCTAGAATTCTCCTTCAGACAGCGTCTGAATTCGACCTAGCTGAAAAGCTAGTGACGAAAATCCTGCCACCGTGGGGACTTGAAACTCCCAGTCAGAGGCACTGCAGTGATTCAAAATAGACGATTCAATGTATTTATTTTACAAAAATTAACATCTTTAGAAATGGGAGGTAATAATTATTTTACTGCTGGTTTTTTGGGTCAATAAGTGTTTAAAAATTTTATCTCGGAACATAAAATTGAGTGGAAAATAAACGTAACGAAAATGAATCAATTAATGTTTTCAAAATACTTCTGCAATGTTCTTCACAAAATGATTTACTTGCCGTCGCTGATCTTACTAAAAGCCAAAGTACCTGAATGTTCATCCTCCTGGAGATGTTTTTAAACATTTAGGAAACTGCATCCTCAATTTATTTGAAGTTGAACGTTACCTATTAAAAATGTTCCGCTCCTGGTTCTTTGTGAATGTCTGGACTCTGTTGCCGCCCACGCAATGCCGCTTCTCCCTCGCGATCGCCCCCCGCTCTCCGACACCCCCGCGCCACCGCCCACGCACCGCTTCTACTCGTCACCGCCGCCGCCCACGCTTTGGCTTCGCCGGCGCGCCCTCCCTCCGGATAGCTCCGACACGCTGAGTCTGAAGAGCTCTGGTGCGTGGGCGGAGCGCGTGCGTGCAAGAGGGCGGAGGGGGCGTCGCCCACGCCGCGCCACCGTCGCCGCCCACGCGCGGCGCCCGCCCGCTCACCCCCCCCCCCCAACGGCTCACCCTCTCGCCCTTCCACTTTCTTACCCAGGCGCAACCTGCCCGTCGCTCAGCCTCCCCTCTCGCTCACTCTCTCGCCCGCCCGCGTACCCTCTGATCCGCTCGCCCGCCGCCGGGCGACAAAGCCACAACTTGCACGTTTGGAGTTGGGTGTAAGGCCGTACAATGAAATTGCCCAAGAGAGGGGTTCCTATTCGCGGAGCTCTTGGAAGGTGCACGAAGAACTTTCCTTTGGAGTTGGGAAGGAATATTCGAATCTTCGAATTCTGAAAGGAAACACGAAATTTCCCGGTTTTTGTATGGCCTTTCGAATCCTAAGGAATCTTTCATTTATTGATCATCAGCCCTACTTTTCTCACCAATGTGACTTACATTCTTATTAAAGATACATTACTATGCGTATAATAAATTTCGTTAGTTTTTAATTTAATTTTATTCGTATTTGATAACATTTTTTTTAAAGTTAAAGTTGTGGATGGGTAGATGAGAATAAAACTTTCGGTGTGCCCATATAACGATGAGTTCCAATCAATTAATTTTCTTGTATTTCAGTTGCTTTAGTTTATCTTTGGCGCTCAGTACATTTTTTTTTTAATTTTAGGCCTTTTTTGTTGAGATTTAATAAAGAGCATTAAATTTGTATTTTACATTGGAAGCTCGTTGCTCTTTTTCCACAAAGAACGTAAATGCTCTCGGGGGACTCTGACAATTCTGAAACTAGCTAACCGCTCCTAAACGGTGACACAATCGCCGCTTTTTCAGACAGGTAGCTCCGAGCCGTCGCCGCTTCACGTGCTCTAACCGCGCTAATGAGACCCTCCACCTCGTCTCGGGGCGGGGCGGCTTTCGATGACGCGCTCTGTGAATGAGCGAGCATTTGCAAGGCAAACACTGTCAACGGAATAATAATGACCGCGGTGTGCAGTTGCAACACGGCAGCCAACCTCCTGCCATTGAGTGGCGCGTGACGTCAGCGGCGGATTGGTGGCGCTGCCCGCATTGCGAGTACGGGCACCCCGGGCCGCTGCGGGCTAGAGCCCCCAGATACTGGCAGCAGCAGAGGTCGCTCAGGGCATCAAGTGGTGTCACTGCAGTGCGTCTGACCGGGAGGCCCTAGAGTTCGAGTCTTGATGATGGCAAGATTTTCGACACTATATACACAGCTACCTGGAATTCAGCTCGTTGATCTGATTGGTAGTTTTTCTTGGTTTCTCACCAATCAGCATCCGGCGAAAGATGGAGCAGAACCATGGATACAGTTTTACCGAGGCGCACATGGCGCAACCTCTCACACGTGCACACAACCTCTAGTCTATTCTCATTCCTGCCGAACGCACCATGTTCCCTACCTTTTTTTTGCGATCCACATATCACAGCACGCCATGAGTTTCAAATTCCTGTTAATTCGCGCGGAGTTCAAAAACAATTGTCCCTTAATTATACTGACAAAAATCATGTTGTCTCGTATCATTATAATATGAGGAAATTTGGTGGTTTTTCGAAAAAGAATGTTTTCGAGTAAATTAGGATTATTTGCTGCTTCCAGGCGCCCAATTTAAATTTTCTTCGAGTTTAAAAAGAAAGATGTCTGAGAGGTCGTGGCTGCCCCGGATCGAAGGGTTGCGGGGTTCGAGTCCCGCCCCGAGCATGGATGTTTGTACGTGTTCATGTTGCCTTTATGTTTTCCCATTATAGATACCACAAAGTAGTCTCTATACGAAAAGCAGTTAAAAGCGACCTTAAATAACTACTTATTTTTAATTTGTTTAGTTTCCCAACGATTTTGATTTAATGATACGAGTGGTACATTTGCACCTAACACGTACTCGCTGTAACCACCTTTGCTATTCACCCGAGAGCGTTCTGGATAACGTAAATATGAGTATTCTGTGATTGATACCTTTTGACCGGTGAGATAAAATTGACTTCGTAGTGTGTCGGGCGCGTCGCGTCGTTCATATTTCATTCCGGCGGCGGCGCGGCAGGCGAGATGCCGGCCGTGGACAGTGTTTTGAAGTGGAGCTGTCGCCTCTTCTGAAGTCCGCGCATTGATAAATGGAGCCTGGAGGAAAAAGAACGGGATCTTTTCTTGGCAATTGATGCAACGCTCCCAATCGCGGCGTTTGGAGAAAGGCCGCCCCCCTCTCCGTCGAAAGGGAAGCTCGCAGATTGGCCGGAAAGTCTAAAAAACTATTTTTGTATTGATGGCTGGCGAAATGCATTGCTAGTGATGGTAGAGTTAAGAATTCATAAAAATTAAGATTTAGCATTATGTAGCATTTGTTGAAAAAAATAGTATTGAGAGAGGTCTCTTTGGGTTAAAAAAAATATTTTGATGATTTTTAGATTCTCACATTAAAGTCAGGAAATAAGGGAAACTAATTTAATACTTCGCCATTTGTGAACTTCAACAAATATGTAAAGAAATAATTTTAAATCCATAGAATGATTCGTATTCTGTTTAGAACTACAGACTTGAGTAAAACGGTATTAAAAGGAGATGAAAAGAATAGTCTTGTAACATGTAAATACTTATTAACACAACACATTATTTTTAAAAGGTTACGTACTTTCATAAATGAAATCAATAAGTAACTGTTATCAGTATGTAACACAATCAGTGTAAAATTAACTGAGAACATATTTCAGTGTTGGCTTCCTTTAACCTATTTGTTATCAGTAGGGCCCGGATTTTAATGACATGTATATTTTTTCTGAATATTTTTTCGGGTGACTTAAAGCAATTTATGCACGAATCCAGGTATTGTCGAATAGAAAAACGTATTTTTATTGTGCATATAAAGTCATATTTACACCTATATCATATTTACCTACATCATATTTACAAAAAAGGCAATATTTTGGCCAAATTTTGTCCTAAAATGCATATATTTGTCATATTTTTAAGAACAAGAATAAAAAGCTTGAAAATATGTCTCGCATGTATCAGATGATATTGTCATAAATAAACGAAACAATTATACACAAAGGATTATTTGAAACCGGGATCCGGGATTCCTAGTGCTACGATGAACCGCTGGTAGAAAGTAAACGTGCGTTTCTTTCTTGCCTCCTGCGCGTTGTGATAATGGAACGATTTAACAACAAATGGAATGAAATGGCAACATTTGGATACAATGAACCAAAGCTGTACTGCAGTGACATCGCCGCCTTCAAATATGCTCCCATGACGTCATTTGATGGGGAGAAGAGCTTTTCTAGATACAAAACTATCCTCAGCGTCAACCGCAGATCTTTTAAGATGGAAAACCTGAAAATGCACCTTGTGATCCAAAGCAACTCTCCAAAAACTGAAGACTGAGAGGAAATTATGAAATATTAAAGAAAAAGTATACAAGCAAGACATTTTGTTTCACGGATTTTATTGTTCTGTACTTGATTTCTTTTACAGACACAAACATTTTTATTAATGCTGGTTAGTTCCAAAGACTGCAAAACGTAAGTAATACACTCACAAGCTCTTATTGAGTGAATTTTGTATTTACGTTATACCTAATAGGAAAATAAATCAATATCAATAGGAAATTAAAAAATAAATAAACTTATGTAAAGTCATATTTTATTTTTTAGGTCACATTTCTATAGGTTTTAGGTCATAAATGCTTGCATATTTCGCTCATTTGTAGATCATTAAAATCCGGGCCTTACATATCAACAACAATTACACTATATTGACAGCAAAATCGTTGAGCTTTACGTTTTTTGGCCATTGTCAAATTATGTTTTCAAACACCGAAATGTTGTTGATGGGGCCCTAGTTAAAGACCGACCACGAAAGAAACCATAAAATGGAATTTAGCAATTGTATCGCAGGTTCACGACTATTTCGCACTTTGTACGTTATTTCGCATTTTTTCGCAGACTGAAAACCTTAAGAAGCATATGCTTCAGTATGCTTCTTAAGGTTTTCAGTATGCTTCTTAAGGTTTTCAGTCTGCGAAAAAATGCGAAATAACGTACAAACGTAGCGACGTACAAACGTGCGAAATAACGTAGAGGACGTGAAACGTATTGTGAACGGTGCGAAAGAGCATTCTAGACTAAATTTCTCTGACGACCCGTACGCGTGAGCGCCATTTCCGCAAGTGACATACAATGTAAATGATTTTTCGAAAGACCCACTCCGCGTATCCGATTTTCAACTGCTCTCACGTCAAAAATCCAAGTACGGAAGTTCTCACTTCGTAATAATCTTCTAATTTTCGTGAATGTATTCTAGTATGTGTAGGGATTGGAAAGGGGAATGAATAATGTTCCGATGTAATGTTTCGCTCCCCAGTTCTACTCTCCATTTGAGACGTGAACCCCTTGCGTAATATCATGCGCTTACGTTTTCCTGAGACTTATAATACCTCCCTTCTTCACTCCTTTACTAACATAATTGAGTTATAAAAAAGCGATGGCAGCGAATAGTGTTGAAAAATCTCATAACCAGAGATGTTCGATACTGAATAATAGAAACAATTTTACAGCGAAAAATTAACAACAGATTTGATATTGTAGTCCTGTCGTCGACGTAACCAACCCACTACTTCTCTCGCATCTAGCGAAATGGGGGCTCAGGAAAACATGCGCGAGTAATACGTCGCCTCTGGGCGGAGCGGCCAAGCCCTCCACTGCAGGGAACGCAGGGCGGCCCCCCAATTCACGGAAGCCTGCGGGGGCGGCGGCGCAGTGGAAGTCGCGCCGGGGAGCCGTTCACGGCGCGCGCCGCCGCGCCCTCCCCTCCAACCCCTCCTTCCGCGCCCCTCCCCTCCAGGCGCTCTCGTCAATGGTCATCGCGCCGTGGCGTGCGGCGACGGCGGTGGCGCCGCCCCTCCCTGTCTCCACCCCGCCCGGCCCACGCCGCCGCCGCCGCCGCCGCAGCGCACCGCTGAATGGTGCGGGGGCGGCGGCCGACATTCGGTCGATCGACCGCCGCGGCGGCGCCGTGCCGCCCAGCCCCGCCCCCGCGCCACCCGCACGCGTCGTGGCCGCGCGTCCACGCCCACGCGCTTGTCGCCCTTGCGCTTGTCGCCCGCGCCCGCGCCCGGTTTCCTCCGCGCGGTGACGTCACGCGATGCTTCCTTCCTCAGCCTTCATTCACGGCTGGCGCGGGGGCGCCGCGCCGGCGGCGACGGGCTGCGCGTCCGGGAAGCGCGTCACAGAGTCTCGGCCCGGCCCGGCCCGGATTTCCCACCGCGGACCCTTATTTAGGCGGCCCTCGCCTCACCGCGCCGCACGGCGGCCTCGGGCGCGCGCGTGGGCGGGCGGGAAGGCGACTGCGCGGCCCGGGCGGGAGGGCGCGGGAGCGGGGCGTCCTCGCGCCGCGCCGTGTCGCGGTGAATGGCGATAAGAGTGAAGAGAATGGCGCCCACGCTATTGTTGCGTTACAGGTGGCACGAAGTCAATGCTTTCTCTATTTGAAATTCCGAATCATAAAATGTTCTCGAATCTTTTCCTTTTATGTTTTTCATATGAATCCAGACAAGAATCCAGAGGTACATCTTTCTTTAGTAATACTAATGTCAGAAATTATAAATATAGAAAATATTGTGTAATTAGGAACAACAAAGACGAAATAATTACAGAGATGCAAAAGAATACCTCGATAAATTTCACAGCATTTAAATCTTTATAAATATGGTTCATTCATATAAAAATGGAAATAATGTAATGTTTATATGTCATGGTGCGTACATGAATGAATTACATTAGAAGCAAAACGTATGGGCTACGATGAGAAAAATCCCAGTTTTCTGTTTCTCAGGATTCAAGACCTTCAGTGATTCAAACCTTATTGTAAATGGATGTCAGCAGAGTGTTATGTCCGTGTATCGTAAAGATATTAAGTTCAAGGTGCGTGAAACTGGAAACTGCTGTGTGCGTTAATAATTATTATGTTCACTCTGTGAATCGACTTTAATTTAAGTAAGAATACGAATGTGAGTATATATGTGCACCAAAAATGTTGTAGAATATCGTGATCTATGAGTTTCTCAAGTTGAGAAAAAAGTCACGTGTGACTAGCCACCGTGTTACAGAAACGATACGTTGCTTCAAACACTTAACAAAATTATCACCTAAAGGTCAGATACTTGCTGTTCAAGGAGGGGACTGTTGTAACTTCTTTCTAATATATTTTTAGAATATATTATTTGTTCTTACGGTAATTTCATTTCCTGATGCTATTACGGTATTAGTTACGGTATTGAAAGATATTACACTATTAGTTGCGGTTCTATAAGCGCTCGTACTGATCCCACAGTTCAAAATTTTCTATAAATGAACGGTGTAAAATCAATGTGTACATGTTCCTTGACACGTGACGTTTGCGATCTACTTTACGCGAGGTCGCGTCACCGTGCGCTGCGGCTTGTGTAAGCGGAATAGGACTATTATTAGCCCAATGGGCCATCGGGGTGGGGCCGGAAGCGAGCCGCCGGGCGAGACGGGGCCTGCAACCCGAGGACCAAGGCTGCATGGACGCCCCCGCCCCGCCCCGCCCCGCCCCGCCCCGCCAACCCCCCTCCCCCTCCCGCTCCCTGAGCTCGAACGGACGCCCACCGCGCCGAGAGTCAGTTACGCGGGGGATCAGCGGTTTGTGGGCGATGGTGAAGTGGTTTCGAAGTGGCTACGAGGTAGGGAAACGTGCGAATTTCAGGATGTTTCATTGGAAGAGGGAAATTAAACGGTGAAAGGCAGTTAATTTTGTTTCTCATGGGAAGTCTACGTTTTTGCTGGTTAAAATCCAAATGTTTGTATTGCCCTTTTTAATTGTCCGGAATTTTTTTTTAAACAGATATGGACTTTTCGAATGCCACCAAAGTTGGAATTGCTTTGATACACAATATCAGTAAATCTCGATGCGTAATTTCGTATATAATTCTTATTATTGTAAGAAATTATATCTCGAAAATCGTCGGGTAGTGACAGGGAATTTCAGTCGCTGAATCTGTTGATAACTTTTTTCTGTTCGATAAAATCCCAGTTCAAGAAGCTAGTTTCAGCAGTTCAACATGTTAGTTTCAGCTACTCTTTTCGACTTTTGGCCATCAGTCGTTTGCTGTAAATTATAAATGTATGCTCTACAACGTGACTTCATTACACAAAGTTTTAGCTGGTGGTATTAGGTCACCAAATTATCGTTTTTACATTTTCAGACTTACAACTAGATTCTGCTTTCAATATCTCAAGAACATGATGTATACGAGGGCATAAGTATTCACATGAGATAAAGGAGTGAGGCTATAGATCCTCTGGTTTTAGATGTGGACTAGCACACTCCAAGAGGCGGTGACGAGCAGCCGAAGTAAGATACCCTGTGTGGTCTAATCTCCCTTTCAACCAAAAATTTGTTTACCACAATGACACCTAAGGTGGTATTCCTAAGGCAACGAGCATTAAAAGAATTGGGTTTGCAGGCTACATTAAACTTTTACGTTCTTCCACGCCTGCAACTCGGAGCAAGCGTCTTTCCTTTCCTTCTGAAATGATTGTTTTCGTCTTAAAAATCCTTCCCCCGGGGACCGAACAGTCAGATGGGCCCGGTACCCCACCAAGAATCCCGGCACGGTCGTTCTCCTCCCGAGCATTTCCTTTCCGAGAACAGCGACCCGCTGACGCTTCAGCAGGCGACGATGTGGCGGGTCGCCGGCTCGCGCTCGGCTCGCGCCAAATGTTCTGAGCGAGATTGATGCAACGCGGGGCCGTTTCTCGCTCATTCTCTTTCCATTTGCGGCCGCCGCGGCGGTGCTTCGCCGCCGCTCGGGCCATTAGGCGGACGGTTCATATTAGAAGCGCCAGCGCTGCGTAGCGGGCTTTTCAGTAATTTAAGAGGGCGTTTGAGCTGTCGTAGCGAAGAGCAGTCTCCACCATTAGCCCACATTTCGACTGGATGTAATTTATAATGTATCGAATCTTGATTTAAACGACCGAAGTAATGTCTATCGAAATATTAAAATAATAGAAGTGAACTATTGCTAATGAGATACCGTTAATCATTTTTGCCGTCGGCGACGTGTGAATTAGTAATATGGACGACTAACTAGAGAAACGTGAATGAAAATTGTATAATTCATAAAGAATATTATAGAGTGTTTAAGTTAGAAAAACTAACGAAAAGGTTGGAATACATTGTATTAGAAATTGTTTAACGTATAAAAATATCGAAGTTCCAGGGACTGGAAATTCTCTCATGATCACACCCGTTTTTAAAACGTATTGATTCACATAAATCCTCCCGTAAGGAACAATCTTTTCCCCTAGGTCTGTGCACAAAAAACCATCAAGTGCTAAAATACGCATTGGAAACATAAGAAAGGATCTTGGTTTTTACTTTTCATTTGTGCCATTCTGTTATATTCATAACGTAAAAGGTGACGTTTCCGATGAAGTGGAAGAGGGAGAGTGAAATTAGCCTTCGCTTCAATGTGATCTTGTTTGTCCCCAGGGGGCTTCTCCTCGTTCCGGACCTGCTATCCGGAATGGTGCGAAAGCTGCTCTGAGCTGCTCGTGGCTGGTCCCGGCGCAGGCTCAGAGAGCATGGCCGTTCCGTTGATGGGGCTGCGCAGCTTGCGAATATCGGCCACGTCTCATCACTCCAAGGTAAGTGCTCAAAATCCCAACGGGTTCACCTGAGAAGATTCTCATAACTCTTAAATGAGTATGAATCTGTGTATAAATAAAAGAGAATGTGCGTATGTGGGTCGCATTTAGGCGCAAAAATTACTCAATCAATTTCGCTGAAATTTTCAGACGTTATTATTCGTAATGAAGGTGTTTAAAGAGTTGTTTGAATTAAATCGGCTGTTAATGTAGGGGCGTTGTTGATGATTTATTCGTGTATAAGGACTCTAGCACCTCTGAACTCTAAAATATATGATGCCCCCTCCCCCATGACCAGCTGGATCCGCCCCTGGTGGCCACTTGCTGGAAAACCGGAAAAAATCAGGTAATTCCATTGCTGTGGAAAATTCAGGGAAAATTCAGGAAACTGGTGGAAGAATCGTTAGAAGTCAGGGAAAATTTTGAGATGGTTATAAAAATCAATATTATTCCTTCAAAAACTATTAGAGCATTATTTTTTGCTGAATTTCTATTCATTGAGGTTTTTCAATTTGTACTTTATTACGGCGAAATCAGAGAGCCGATAAATTAGTTTCAAGCTTGCTTTAACATTTTGCTTAAATAGTAAGAAAAACTGTACAAATATTATCAGTGAATTTTTTTTTTAATGGTTCGAAAATCGGGAAACGTCATGGAGATTTGTTTCAGGAAATGGGTGGCCACCCTGTAGAACGTTGTTACAAATTAAAGTAACAGAACTTTCTAAAAAATGAACCCATTACTTGACGCAGCGGCACGTGTGCGGCGGCGGCGGAGGCGGGTCCTCGACCGCCGTGAGCAGCAGCAGCGGCGGCAGCAGCAGCGCGTCGGCCTCCGGGGACTCGAGTGAGGACTGCGACGACCGCTGCGATTCGTCCCTGGGGCTGGACGAAGACCGCGACTTCCCGGTGGAGATCCTGCCGCACCTCTTCCTGGGCAACGCGGCCAACTCGGAGGACCTGGAGGCGCTCTCCAGGCACAGCATACAGGTGAGCGAGCGGGCGGGCCGCCCGGACTGGGATGGAGCCGAGCGGGGTTGGGATGTATGGAGCTCACGGGCCGTGTGCGCCCTCCCTCCCTCTCTCTCTCTCTCTCTCTCTCTCTCTCTCTTTCTCACTCTTTCTCTCTCTCTTTCTCTCTTTCTTTCTTTCTTTCCCTGCACCTCTCCCTGTCACTATCTCGACTCTTTCTCTCCATCCCACGAAGCAAGGATAAATATCTCTTGCCGATTATCAATTCCCTCCCGTTCCCCTCCTCTCATTCACACTTTTGTGTGTCTCTCCCGTCTCCTTCTCTCCGTACGATTCTCTCTATTCCTTGAAGGAAGGACAAATATCTCTTGCCGATTATCATCTCGCACTTCCTCTCCCCCCCTCCCTTCCACCCCTTCTCTCTATCGTACTTACAAGATGGTCAATGAACCTGGGAACATTGAAAAGATAATTACTGTTAAATTGAAGTGACGGAGAAAAAATGGAAACTAAAAGGACATTGTTATGAAAACCATTTGTATCATTATTTGGAGTTTACACTATATTGACCCTGCTTCTGATCAATCTGCGGGGAAAGAATTTCGAATTCATTTTGACAAAAAGACATTCAAAATGTTTTCTCTTAATCGTAATCCTAATATCCTATTTCTTGATAGTTAAATTATAATTGTAAAAGAAAAGTCTCCATATTTTGAATATGACGGTTTTAATCGAAGTTCTGCTTTGTAATGCTGCTTCTTTCGGTAACAGAACATTATTAAATCTTACCTGGTAACACAGTTTGTAAACTAATTGAAACGTATTAAATTTATAAGTGTTTTCTTTGCCTTGAATGGTTAGGAAATTTTACCACAAAATGTCAGTCCGTAATTGAACTAATTCCTTTTCTACGATTTAGCCTAATTCGGTTTATTCTTTTTCAGTATATTTTGAATGTTACACCTGATTTGCCAAATGTGTTCGAGAAAACGGGATCCATCAAATACATGCAGATACCGATTGCTGACCACTGGAGCCAAAACCTTGCCTCATTTTTTCCAAAGGCAATTGAATTCATTGGTAAGTACCCATTTTATAGGAATAAAGGAAATACACTTTTATGAGAAAGGTTTTTAAGTGAAATATTGTTCGTTTAAGTGAAATGTCGTATCTGCTGATTTTATCTTAGTGTAACTGTCTCATTGTCGGCCCACTGGTTCAAGTAACAGTAGAAAACCTTTTATCAAATGGCGATATATGAGGATTTTCATATCATCGAGTTATGAAATATAAAGATATGTACGTTCTTTGGAGACTGTAAATGTGAAATTAATTTGCTTAACATTTACAACTGTCAAAAGGACAAAATCGGGTTCAGATCGCCCCTACATTAAATGGGATTATTTTTCATTTATTAAACTTCTTAAAAGAGGATAACTCAACCAGATCCGCAACTTTTAATGTTTACCACGCGAGTTGCGCCGGAAGAAACCCGCAATACAGAAGTGTATTGAGCAAAATTTGGTCACACATCATTTCTTTCAATGTCGATATCAGGAACGCACTCCTGTAGAGATGTTGCGAGAGATCATTCAGACCTGATTTGAGCAGCACCTGATAGAATTGTAGTCTCATATATTTACTATATGTATTTCTCCTTGTAGTGGGAAGGATATCTAAAAGTTTTATTTCCTCATCCAATCCACTGGCTGCTAATGAGTAAATGACGCTTAATAAGACTTGATGATAATCCGAAATTTTCCCTCTTCTAACATTAATATCGTTTATTTCAACAAGACTAAATCTAAAGTGGCTTCGATTGCGCGTTCTTTTTAATACTTATTATTATTATTATTATTATTATTATTATTATTATTATTATTATTACATTTATGTTTCATCTACATCACAACTAAAGATGTTTTGAGTCTGTTGATTCTACAGTCTGCTCTGGGTTGCAACCACCTTTCATAGGAACGGATCTAGGGACTGTCGGTGCATCTACAATACTTCGCGCCAAAAATGGACTGTTCCATTGTCTTGCACTTCCCAGTCTTTTTAATAACCTGGAAGTTTAGCCAAGTTCTTACACAAATTTTGCGGAATAAATCCCAGAGCTCCGATAACTATCGGGACGACCTATGCTTTTACGCCCCCCATTCGGCTGATCTCAATTTCCAAACTCCTGTATTGAAGACGTTTCTCTGCCCTTGATTACGACGTTTGAACGCACGGCACAGCCATATCTATAAGTATACTTTTTTTTCTTCTCCAAATTCCGGATAACGATATCCGATTTATTTGCCGCTATCGTGCGATCAGTGAATTTGTTGGCCGTATAATATTGTGTAGAGTCTAATATATGTCACCTGTTTGGTGGGATCGTACTACTTGAGGCATGTGTTTGGAACTTCGAAGGCAGTACAGATCTACCAGTGGAGGTAACTGTTCACCCTGTCGTGTCTTTTTAAGTATTTGGTCTTTGCTAGAATTGGACAAGATGAGACGATATGATCAATGGTTTCTACATGTTCCTGTCAAATGCGGCATTGATCATATTGGGAAATTTTGAGAATCGCTTTATCATAATGTGTTCTCAACGCCTGATCTTGGACAGCTATTACAAGTTCTTCATTCTTCCCCTTTTAAGCCACATAAATGATTGATCTTTATTGATCTGCACCTTGTCTATTCTTTTTAGATACTGTCCATAGAGTGGTTTGTTTCTCCACGATTTTTTCGTTCTTTGTGACTCACATTTCATGTTAAATAGTCATCAGACTTTCATTGTGTTATTCTGCGTGTCTTGTATAGTGTTCATCGCAATGCTTCTTTCCACACTTAAATGCCTCTGCTTCCCATTCTTCGGTCCGACTTAATGACCAGTCTAATTAGTGGGTCATCTTGATGATTGACTACATATTTTCCCATCCCGACCATTGCATTTATTATTTTTCTTCTATATCACGACTAAATATGTTATGAGTCGACTGAATATAAAATCTACTCCAGGTTGCAACCAGTTACCTAAGGAGCAGATCTAGGGACTGTTGGTGCCTCTACAGTACTTTGCGTTAAATATGGGCTTTATTATTATTATTATTATTATTATTATTATTATTACTATTATTATTATTAAATTTAAGGAAGGGCCTTTAGTCCTCCTCCTGGCTGCGTGCCTGACTTCGACTGCAGCTTCGCTAATGCTCCCTTGGGAACCGCTTCCCGCTGGTGCAGGTGGTGGGCGATGGGCGAGTGGGGCGCGCTCTGAATCGGCGCGTCTCCGCGGGTGAATAAAAGCGCCACAACAAAGCAGCGCGCGAAAGGCGGGCGCGCGCGCGCGCGCGCGGGGGTGGCCTTCGTTATGAACGAGGAGCGCGGGGGCGCGTGCGTGGTCCGCGCGTGGGCGCGGCCCGGCCAACCGTCCCACCCCCGTCCCGTCCCGACCCGTCCCGTCTCGTTCCGTCCCGGGGTCTGGCCGCAGCTGTATCGAGTGGCGCGCGCGCGGAGCGGGACCGAGCCGCGCTCGGGGCCGGGGCCGGGGCCGGGGCGGGTCGCGCCTGCGTGGGAGTTGCGTGGCCTGCCGCCTTCGTCGCGCCCCAGTGCTCCCCTTCTCGGCCGCGAGCTTCTGCCGCGGACGCGGCGCGGTGCCGCACTGTGCTTCCGAATGCGAGGAAAGTGGGGACCAAATTGCGAAATCAATTCGAGTACGATTGATCGAACACACAGACGTCTTTCAGGGCGCCTAAATTCTTCAGGCGCCTTCAGTCTGCTGTATCTGCACACCCAGAAACTCTCGAGGTCGATTTTTTCTTTTACTTAACTTGCTGTATAGTACGTTTATGATGAACTAAAGGAATGTAATTACAGGTTACAAAAGAATGCAAGCACAGGTCCTAATCTAAGATATTGTTATATATTTAAAAGGCAAACTCCAATAGCTTTTTACTGCTGCTGACATTTTATTTCATTTAGCCTGAGAGAAATGTGAAAATTAGAATTTTCATTCGTGAAATGTATCCATTTAAGCAGGATTTGGTAACAGCTTTATTTTGAAACCTGAACTTATACAGTAAATTGTGTTTTGCAGGGATGTATATTTCGCTCCACAAGATTGAATTTAAAGAATAAAATTTGAAAGAAATGGAAAATTGATAATAGTGGAGTTCGGTTTCTTTTATTAGAGAGTAAATATAATTCTTAAATAAAGGTCGACCCGACATGCATGTATCCGTTGTTTCATTTAATTTTTGACTTCCAAATAACCATCTTGAAGATATTTGGCTGCTTTTTAGTTCTAATTAGAAATGAAATCATCGAACCCAAAAAGAACTTTCAAATTAATTACAGTCGACTCCGGTTGTAGTGAACCTAAGTCGCGTTTCACATACATTACCAATAAACATAAGAAGATTGGTGATAGTGAACTCTGAACCTCGGCAATAGTGAACGTAGGAAATACGTCCTGGAAATTAATTCCCTTCTGGATAAAAAAAAAATGCCTCATTGCCACAAATTCCAGTACTAGGCTGCTTGGAAAAAATATTGTCTACCAAAAGTATAAATGGAAGAAGTCTCCCCTGAAGTGGAGGTAGTGGACCCGGAGTGTTTCATTCAGCAATCAGTTTCATTAGCCCCTTGCTCCAGGCCGCTACCGAAAATATCTTGCAGGTCATTAGGCCAGTAAAAGGGCTTACAGACAGTGGGACAGTGCAAAAGTCATTGAAGAGTATTACTATCAAGACTGCATTACGATACTTGGAGACAGAAGATAATGCAGAATCAAGTATGGAGGGACCACAAACTCAAGAAGGATCCAGAGAAATTACTAATGAAAAATGTACGAAGGAAACAATTGAATATAATTTATTTTTAAGGTGAAATAAAGATATTGACATTTTCAGTGGATGCTGTTAATGTATTATACTGTATCTCTATTAATAAAATGTGTCATTGTGGAGAAATTTTATATAATTTTGACATCATCGGACGAAATAGCGAACCTCTGATTAAGGGAACCAAAAATGTTAGTCGCCAGCAGTTCACTATAATCGAAATCGACTGTATATTGAATTTTCTGTTATTGGCCACTTTTTTTCACAGTGTAGACCACTGTGCGCCGCCCCCGCGTTGCACCCCGCCGCGGCCCTCCTCTCCCTTTCCCTCCCCTCCCCTGACCTCCCCGAGGCCGCTCCACGTGTGTATTTACTACTCCATTCTGTTCCGGCGCGGCGCGGTGGTGTAGGAGGGGAGGGGCGGGCGCCGCCGCCGCCAGGGGCGGTCCGGGGCGCGTCGCCCGCGTGCAGATCAATATCGCTCCCGCCCCCGCTTGCGTCTGCGTGGCCCTCGCTCGGCTGGCGGCGCGTGGGCGGTGGCTGATTCACCGAGTCTGCCCGCGCCGCCCCCGCCGCGCCGCGCCACGCCCACGCCCTGGAGATGCGGGATTCCCGCCCTCCACCCCGCTCCGCCACCGGCGCGCGCCGCCTCCGCGCTGCGAATGAAACGGGAGGCCCCGGCTCTCCGAACTCCCGACTGGCCAGAGTTTCTGCAACGCCTCTACCTCATTGCAGAATGCGCTAGCAATAATAGGATACGAGAGAAGTGTCTTGCTTGGGATGTGGCAACGACATAATATTGCGTTTAATACCAGTGTTTGCTTGTTTTTTTTATTTTATTTATTTATTTGACTTTATGAGATTATTTAGAGAATTAGATTTAGAAACAATTGAGAAAATGTATTTTGAAATATTATAATATATAATATATTGATCTCTTTTATTTATTATTTTTAATGTTACTTTTTGTTATTTATGCATTATTTTGGCTCAGGTCGATGTTTTAAATAAGAAGGTGACCATTCATTTTAGTGAGTCTGTTTTGACTGATTTTCAGATTAGAGACGTGGATGGCAACTTCCATACGTGTTAAAGGATCGGTTTAGCTTGTACGAAGTGTACTTTACTCAGATTTGTATTTAAAAACATCCCTTGAATGTTACGTTAGCAGCAATTTCCACAGTATTTTGCATGAGTCAGTGATTCCCAAAGCAGTTATACCCTGCCTATTTACTTTGACTTATGCCTGACTATTTTAAGTTTCTTGAAGTCTGGACTTCTTTTTCTGACCCCTTTTTACTTTCCCGTATACATACGTACGCACGGAGTAATAAGGGGAAGTTATGTAATGCTGCGCGAAAAAACGGCGGATTTTCTGCAGAAAAAAATCATTACCGGGCCCTGATAACGAAAAAGTGAATAAATCAAGTTGCTAGATTAAGAAGAAACAAAATCTCCTAACACGTTGTGTATGTTTTGTGGATCCTTGTTACCGAAAAAACAATCCGTCCGTCCGTCCGTTCGTCCGTCCATCCGTGTACACTTCTAGCGCCATGAATAGAGTGAAAACCATGAATTGGATTTTTTAAAATTTTTTTTTCTCGAATTAAAGAAACCCCTGTCGATCTGGCTCGAGTCGTAGATTTGAGATTTTGAAAAACATTCTTTAAAATTTGGGGGTACCTTACATGAAGTCCTTGAGACATTTGCAACATTTTCTCAAAAACGGCACCAAATTTTTTCTTTAAATTTCTTGTAAGAGTAGAGGAAAATGTACTTCTTCTTCCGATTTTCACGGTTAACTCTGAATTTTCAAAAATTGCAAAAGTTGGAATTTTTTCGGCGTCTTTCTACAACTACAAAATTTTAGATAGATATGTTTTATCTCTCACGCCGTTAATATGCACATTTCCAGCAATTTGTAAACACTATTGTATTTGTGAGTTAAAGTGCTTCAAATGATTTCTAATGAAGTTTTTCGAAATCTCAAAAGATTCCTGTAGAAAAGAGCTTCATTTTCGAACTTTCAAGGGTTTATTGTCCTTCAATATTCTTAAAATAATATTTTTATTCTACTATTAGGAAACTGAAAAACTAAGAAAATGTCCAAAAAAATGTACTTTGGGCAGTGATAGACAGCAGCTGGCAAGTCTGAATAGCTAACCAAGATCAAAAGAAATACAAAACTAATCTCTCTCTCTCTCTCTCTTGTCTATCTGTCTATTATTGTAACATTGGGTGAACCTTCAAAGAAAACATATCCAAATATGCATTTCTGTATTCCACACAATAAATTCTGTGTATAAATTTTTCTTTCCAATTTGCAATATGAAAATATCATTCTAAACGAATTGCTATCACTACTCATATCATTGTAAACGAATTGCTATCACTACTCTCTTCTTACAAGTGCATCCAGGAGTATCTCAAATATTGTGGTTGCAAATCACTGCAATATTTTTGAAGTCTTTACACAGCAAACTACATTTTTTTCCCCCCCTGTTTTTTCACATTGGTAAATAATTAACCGTCAACCAATACACTGGGGTGTAGACCACCCCATTCAATGTTTATTTTGTGTTACTGGAACTTTTATTAGCAACACTGTCCGCTGAACTTTACATCAATTCATTTAATCAGTTCATCTATCGTAGTGATTCATTTTATTGTTGATAATAATGTGACGTTTGTCAGTTTCTGTTATTTTGAAGTGAATTTGGGGTGTCGCACACCCCACTGAACCATTCACGTTAGTATTTTTAATTTGAAGCACTTGCATTCTGAGAATTTAGTCTATTTGTAATGAGGTACAAATTCAGATAAATGCCAGTTGAGGGTTAAATAAATAGAAACCCTCCAGCATTTGCAAATTATTGCTTCCAGAGGTGCTCATTAATGTATATTTAACCAATTACTATTTTTTAGAAAAATTATAACACAAATGAAGAGTTAGTTCATTTCATTACTGCTAGTGACAAAATATCATATTCCTAGTATGGGAAGAAAGAATGTCCAATTTGCTGTTCATCTGATACAGTTTACTATTGTATGGTGTAGGCCTACACACTATACTGATGTATGTTTGATAATGATCCTGTATTTTGAAGCAATTCAGTGTAGCTGTAATTGCTGTGGTTAATCTAAGTGCTTATGAATTCAGTGCATTGTATCCAGTCTATGTAAAGAAGAAGTAATGAAGACTATTTCCAAATGCACTTCAGTGATAAAAAATAATTATCTTACAATATTTAAACTTATGAATTGAGGATATTTTCTTTTCATATTTTGTGTGGGAATATCCTTTTTGGAGGTTATAAATGAACTCCTAAGCTTTGCAAAAATGTTAATTCTGATAAATAATGGCTTTGACAGCAAACACCTCACAATAGAGTCCTGAGGCTATTAATCAGTGCAGGAAAGCTTCACTATCCACTGGCTGTCAATTTCATGTCTGACTGCCTTTTGACATGAGACACACACACACACACACAAAGAGTATATCTGGACACACACACAGACACACGTACACACATACACACACACACATTTTTGGATGTTCTGCAGAAGATTGGTAATATCATTATGTATAAATAATAGAATTTGAAATTTCAACTGAAATCTGAAATATTGTACAATACTTTCCAACTTTCAAACCAGTCTCATGTTGGATATTTTTAATAAAATTTTTTGTTGCTTTTGGGTTGAGTTTTAATACTTGTTTCTCCTGATATTTTATCTTGAATTTTTGTAATCCACAATATTAAGAAATTCATATTTTCATTGTTCAATGTTGAACTTGTGCATGATGAACATGCATGAACTTACGCAACCTGAATAGTAATTATTGGACAAAGCAAGGCATATGGGCTCTTAACTTGTTATTTAAAATAAAAAAAGTAAATAAATAAATAAATATTTTTTTTAAAAAGCTATGCTATTGAACAAGTATTGAACATCGATACCTTCAGTGCATAGTAAGTTAATGTTAGGAGTAAAAAATTAAATTAATATAAAATAATGATGATTACTTTAGATATGATGAAGATATTGATAAGTAGATTGCATTTGATGGAAGTTAAGTTGCTCAATGTGGTCAGTCTTCTTTTGTTGTTGGGTTTACAAAAACTGAAAGTACAATTAAATCTAATTTTCTTCTTCTTTTAATTCTGCAGATGAGGCACGCAGCAACGAGAAAGGTGTCTTGGTCCACTGCTTAGCTGGTGTTTCCCGCTCTGTTACCATCACAGTTGCCTACCTCATGTACAAGCTTTCACTGAGCTTGAACGATGCCTTCAATCTGGTTCGTCAACGCAAGTCAAACATAGCTCCAAACTTCCACTTCATGGAACAACTGCACAGCTTTGAACAAGAGCTAGCCGAATCTTCTAGGCGAGGTGGGGAAGGAGGCACACCAACAGTTTCCATTGAAGGGGGCTTGGAAGGATCTGAACCCTCTGATATTTCAGGGGGTCCATCTCGCCTTCCTCGCGGCACATCTGTTCCCTCCTCTGGGCCAGGAGGAGACAGTAGTACCCGCGAGAATAAACCTCCATGCCCACCTGACTGCAAATGTGCTGCTCACTTCTTGAGCCCACTCAACATGGGCACAAGCCCTGATAGTGGGATTGAATTTGACCGTTGGACGTCAGCTCCGGGTGAGTGAGAGCACGAGGGGAAGACACCGTGGCAGTTTTAAATGAAAACCATTTATAGTCTTATGCAGAAGTCATCTCTCATGAGAGAGAATCATGTCTCTTTGCATTTGATTAGGAAGGTTTTCTGAAAAACCTGGCTATGTGTCCTTCCCCATTAATATGGAAACTGATTGAAAGTATCATCTTTATTGTGTGCAAACTACACATTTCTATTTGCTCACAGTTGTTGTTAAGATACACAGTGATGCTCATTGCACTTGGATGGTGATTGTGAGAAAAGAATGTGTCAACACACATTTTTGTATTTGTCGCATGAACATCACCTCCAATTAGGGTTTTGAAGAGGCAAAAGTTGCATTGCATGATACTTCAAAGGAATAATTCAAAGCAGTCCCTATTTATTGAACCAAGGCTGCCAACTTTAGTGCAGCTCCTTGATGTATTTAAACTAAAAGTTGTTTCTGTTCTCTACCTCTGCAAAGTACATTTCTCTTTGCAATAATTTACATTGGTAATTACATCATCGTGAATGGTGATCATCTGAGCAAGAAAGTATGTTTTCATTGATTTGGATCCATCTTAATATGAGAACATTGGTATAAAAATAGGCTGGTAAAATTTATTAACTTTTGAGTCGAAACAAATTTTCAGAAGTCGCATACATTTTTTAATCTTCTAATTTTTCCTTAAAGTGCAGAAGCACCTACTATACATAAATTTTTCATTCTTGAAATCTTATATAAATTAAACAGAATGAACAAAATGGAGAATATGAATTGAAAAAGATTTGAAAATAGTTTGAGTATTGTGATAAAAATGACTGCTTATTTACAGAATATTTACTTTTTCTGGGAGAAACTGCTTTTAACACAAATGATAAGATGTGTTTGTCCTTTGAAAGCAACCCTAGAACAATCATAGAGGAATATTCACTGCAATATCATCTTTCAAACATACAGTAAATTCTTTTAATGTCCACAATGACCAAAAAGCAAGAATGCCTCTCTATCTTTTTCAAGAACATTTAACAACCTTGCTCTTGATTCACTTTATTGTCATGTGTATGTAAATTTAATATACAAATGTGTGACCTTACATGATTGTCACTTACATCATGTAAGAAATTTTACTTCTGAAGTTGTTTTCAATTCAAGACGTTTCTTATGGCAGTCTGCTGGGAATATTGAGAAATCTTAAGACTAGTAAAAAGTTTGATTCATTACAGAGGAGGAAAATATTTACATAACATTTGCTTGTCAAATGGTATTCAAGGTTCAATTTTGGCATTGCTTCATGAGATTGAAGTAGTGAAATTCATTCTTGTTTCCTCATGATGTATCATTTTGTTTTTTCTTACTTGCAAGACTTCTATATAAACAATATTAAATTCCATTACTTTGTCACAGTATTAATAAAATGATTTGAAGAAAAATATCACTCCTAAGAGTTATTAATCTAAATCTTTTCTTATTAAAATTTAATATATTATTTGAATATTGATATCAATTTCAAAGGAACAGAAATTTTTCTGTTAATTTTCAAATTTTCAGTTTTATCTACAAAATCCTTGCAGACTTCACAAAAATGTCATGTTCTGGGCTTTCAGATAAAAACTATCACCACTTTGTGCCACTTGTCTGCCCTGTGCAAGACATCTGTTGTACATAACAAGCTCTTTTTCCCCTGAACCAGTTGGCATAGTTGTTCACATTGATAACTTTTCAAGTAAGAGTTGAAAAAATATATGTAATCCTTGCAATTGCAAGTTATCCAAGCAATTGAATTTTAGAATCCCTCATGGAAATGTATTTACTATTAAATTGATGTCTTTTGTGTCTTATTATTAAATGTTTTTTGGTATTTTGAAAATACTCCAGATCCCATGGAAACCTTCACTGTTTTGTGAAAACCGTCCGACCTTTATCAATGCAATGCTACTCATTACTTTCATGTGAATAAATAATAGCTAAAGCATATCAATATTTATGTGTGTCAAGTTTCTATTCAGAAATACAATGTATCAAGAATGTTAATTACATAATAAGTTACCGAAAAAATGCAAAATGTTTCCTTAAAATGTAATATTACATGTGATTAAACCACTATTTACTTGCACAGATGTTTTTCATTCAATTTTCCACATTTTTGTGGAAATAGATGCATGATTTACAATCATTCAGATATTCAACTAATAAATTAAAAGTTTTCTAAACTGTCTGTCAGCAATATATTACTATTAGCATTATTAATCATAATACACCCACAGTTTTTTGTCTGTGTGTTCTGACAGTTGAGGCATACTTCAAACTAAAAGTAATGGGTAGTTTATTACCTGCAATACAGTACTGTCAATGTGTGTTGTTTTATGTATCAATAATGAATGAAAATTGTTTATATTTACAATGCTTGAATTTAAATGTATGTTTCATGTACATTAATCATAAATGTCAATCATATTGTACCACCCAAACATTTGCTGCTGCATTATTGTACATTATGTCGTATTGTTAATTTAATAACTGATGTTGACTAATCTATTGATTACTGTTATATAAATGTGCCATATGGAAGAAAAGTATTCATATTAATATAATTGTAGTTTTATCTGTAGTTGAAATATTGAACATTCTCAGTGTTTACCATGTACAGAGATTGTGTGACATTTAAATTTCCTTTACTTCTAATGAAGAATCATAAAAGACTGTTGCATATGCTGTCATGACTGTTTATAAATTAAATAACAATAGTTATCATGACTGTGTTTAATATAATTAATGTTAATTATTAAAGAGTTACATCCAGCTGGTTGTTACTATGAGATCAAAACTATGTGAACCTTTTCTTGTTTTATAAATGTTTTCCAACAGATGTTTATGTTTTATGGCAGAACCTCATATTTGTACTTATTACAATTTACTATATCATTGTTCACTGTTAAAATGAATCCAAAGATACTTTTTATTATATAAAATTGTTGTTCTTGTTACAAAACATAGGAATAAGTCTGTTTCGCCTTAGAGATTGCAGTCATCACTTATGACATTATGTTACTAAAATTGCTGTAAAATTGATATGTTTCCAACCAGGACAATGTGGTTGCAATGTGATTTTCTTCTTTCTTCACTTTCTGTACTACTTGGTAGAATATTTTTATACATTAACTCAAAATCATTGATGCTTCTCTTAAATTTTTTTTTCTTAAATGTAAAGGAAAATGAAACAAATTGTATATAATTATTACAAAATACTGCACTGAATTTTAAGTTTGATGCTTAATATTTGATGTTTGTCTAGAACCCAAATCAGATGATCTAGTGATCAACATGCACAAATTCCTCTGGCGAGAGCTTTCAATTTAATGAAACAATTATCTTCTGAATGGTGCTATTTGATATATTCTTTATCTTGTTCTAATTTTTACTCTTCTTGCTATCAATGGGATTTCTAGTGCACTTTCAATTTGCTAACCACTGTTCTGTCCCTATTGTCAGTTACATTAAAGAACCTATTATTTTTTTTTTTAAATGTACTTGTGCTTTGCATCTTAAATTAGGAATGTGAAACAATTTCACTCTAAAAAAGATGGAAAATATATTGGTGTTAATGTATTTCAGATGCTCTCTCTTTTTTTTTTTTCTTTCTTTTTCTTTTTGAGTAAAAGAAATAACTAATTACTAATTACATTTTTATGGAAAAAATTAATTGACAAAGTGATTTACAGTAGGGCCATGGCATAAATATTGCTTTTGTAGGCCACATAAGCCAAGAATATTAATGAATATTTGTAAATAAAAGTGATTCCCCCAATAATGTAGAAGAAATTGCTATTCTGAACTCTTAATTTTGGACAGTCCTTTCAGGTTGTATATAATTTCATAACATTTATGTTCCTGACAGGCTTAACATTGTTGAGTTAGTTTATATACAATATTATGCTTTGTTAATTCCTTAACTCTATTTTATTCTATAAAATACTACTGTTTTTGAAGAATAATTATGGAGATTAATTTTTTGGAGGCATGATTGGGAATAATACTCAGCAATAATAAATGCTACGTACCCCTGCTCATCATAATGAATTATAGTAATAGTGACTAAATATTATGTTCTTTTGAAAAGAACATTGTATTACCTTCAATTTGTTTATAAAAAGCATCATTTCAATTCAATATTACTGTTGGGACAAGAAAGAAGGTGATGGTTTCCAGGAACTAATTTAATAGTGTGGCAAAGCATAAGTATTTAAATCCAACAAACATCCAAGAGATTCCATTTCAGTTATTCTAAGTAAAGTAGAAATGGTATAAAATTAAATGTAGGTAGTGCCAAATGTTGAAGTCTTCTTAGAAATTAGCGGTTTTGTATTCTGTACTGAACTCCCTAATTTTATCCCCTTTCTGTGATCTATTTTTCAAAAAAAAAAACCAAAAGAAAAAACAATAACAACAAGTTTTACTATTAATTTCCTTATAAAATCAGTACAAATTTACTGCCCAGTTTTAGTACAGTTATAATTTTATCTTCATATGTTAACAAAACAAAATATAAAAAAAAACTAAACATTGTTAAATTAGACAATCTGAACTGAACACAGTTTTGATTTCATATTCAGTTGTTCAGCTACACAGCAATATATTATCAGATTTATTCTTGATGTGCTGGGAATAATTCTCAGGAATGTTTGTATGGCTGAGATCTGCACTGATGTCATCATTCTCAAGAAAATTCTGATAGAGAATGTACGTTTTAATTGAATTGATATTAACAACTATTTGAAATCAAATTTGCACACATATATGCAGATCGTACTTTGTTCTCACAGAAATTGTATATACACACAAAATTGGTTGAAACATTAACTTGCAATAACTGCATTTATGGCTTGAGTCCTGAGGTACCTAATCCCACCAAAAACTTCTGTCTTCCTGAAACAAATCTTTAAAAACACTTGTTTAAAGAAACAAATAGCTTAAAAATATTTGTCTATGAAATATTTTGAAAATATAGATACACCATGCATGTTGAGCATTTTCTAATGGAAATTTGTAATATTTTTTATTTCATTTGGTCCCAATAGACAGAGAATTCACTTTCATTTATCGGGTTTTTAAGTATTTCTTGGAAATGAGTACATATGTTATGTACATTGCATCTCCAAGAATACGAAAATGATCTCTTTTTTTTTTTTTTTACCTATCTTTCACATTCCTGTGTTCCAAAATCCATTACACCAGTCAGCTTCATTTCAAACTGTTACTTTTACATCTTCAATTATTATTTATTTTACTATATGCCATTCATATTTGTGTGCAGCACAAGTTGACGTAGTACAATTAATCTGTTCACGTGCACGTTTATGAAAATTGTTGTTCTGTATATAAGTAAATGTATATAGAACATAAAATAAATTTCAGATGAAAACTTGGTATTACAACTAAATGATATTAAAATATATGAAAGCTTGGATGTCAAAATATATTTAGGATATATGCACCTTTTATTTCAAGACTTAATATCTCATGTAGTGCTAGGCACTAGAGGTAGCCAAAGTGGAAGCAACAATGTGACAATTGATTTGGAATTTTGCACAATAATCATGTACAAGGATTCCATTTAAAAATTATCTTCTTGTTTTAATTTGTGAAAAATAGTATTTTAGATTGATTTTTTATAAATATATAATGTAATCAGATGTGTCATATATTGATATATCTGTCATTTGGATGTTGTGTGTGCTCTGAGAAGTGAATTTTATTTTCCTAATGAATGTCCATAATAAATAATTCTTGTCATATAATAACATGGTGATATCACTTCTTAGAGACATTCATTTCTTAAATTTTGAATGTATCTTAAGATTTTGACTAAGGGGAGGAACAGGATAAACCTTAATAAATTTAATTTTCTTGATAACTTCTCTGTGTCAAATTTGTGATAAGCTAATTCATTAATTACAGTCGTATAAACTAATGTGTTGCCAATAATGTAAGATTATTAATATTTGGCCACAAATGGCTCAGAAAAATCAAGTTCCATGTTAATTTCAGTGGAAACTAATTGTGTTATCTGAGTTTTGCCATATTTCTGAAACATATTTTTGAAATAGGTTTTGTATATATAGAAGTGTTTTAGATTTTTTCATGCAAAACATTTGTATCTTCCATCTGCTATTCCATATTTATATGAAACTGAAACTTATGACAACATTCCTTATCCATATTTTGTGTGCAGAAAAGGTTCCTTCCTCGTTTCCAATATTAATGTTCTCAGTGATGTGTAGCCTTAATGTTCATTTTGCTTTAGTTTCGTTTACAAATATTAAGTATGAGAGAAAAATTTGAAATTGTATTTAAATTTCTTCCACTTGTGATGTCATAAAATGAATCCTGTTGGGTGCTTGTATGAATGTCTTTTAAATGATTTATGTGGAAATTAAGTTTTGAACAAATTTATTATTTTGTATTGAGTAAAAAATGTACATACTTGAATGACTATAAAAGTAATAGCCATTAAAGGCCTATCAAATGTAGTGTCTCAGTTTATTTCATTGGCATTTTTAATATCCTATCCAAAAGCAGAAAGTAGCTACCCATGAAAGTTTGATTTAATTTGATCAAGCATTAGTGTAAAAGCAAAATTTGCAGCGCTTTTTCACAGAAAAGTGTTGAGTTTTTGAAAAACTTTATTTGAAGCACATTAACTAGCAAATGCAATAGTGTTTACAAATTGCTGAAAATGTGCATATTAACAGCGTGAGAGATAAAATAAAATTTAAAAAACAAAAACATTTCGATAATTTTAGAAAAGCAAAAGAATACACCAAAATGAACTTTACATCATATTAAACAGTGTAATTAGCACTATCATTTCACATCAAATGTAGAGTTTGAAGAAAAAATTGGACCCATTTTTGAGTAAATGGCATTTGAGCTTTTCTCAAAATGCAGAAATTTCAGCTAATTTTCACAGAAAACTGTTGAGTTTCTGAGAAATTTTCTCTGACATTATTTGAAGCACTATACTCATAAATGCAATAATGTGAACACAACACTGCTTATGAAAAATAGGAACGACAGGAGAGGCTAGTCAAAAAAATTTGTTTTTGTAGTTTTTGAGAAACAAAAGAATAGAGCATAGGGGTTTATGTCATCTCACAGAGTACAATTATTACAATCAATACCAAAAGTTTAAACAAAAGATTTGGAGACATTTTTGAGATTTTTTTTTAATTGCACATGTTGCACGAAAACTACTAAAACTGAAAAAATGTACATGACCTTAATAAAAGAACTAAATACGGAGAACAAATTTCATTTGAAAGAAAAATTTCTAGCTTGAATTTTGTAGTTGTAGGATAACGCTGAAAAAAATTCAAACTTTTGAAATTTTTGAAAAATGAACAGGTAACAGTGAAAGTTGGACCTATTCCACCTACACAAGTGCATTTTACTGTATTCTTACAAGAAATTTAAAGAAAAAATTGGAGCCGTTTATGAGAAAATTTTGAAAACATCCCAGGGACTTCAAGTAAATTACCCCCAAATTTTAAAGAATGTTTTTTTCAAAATCTCTAAGTACCAACTTGTAGTATCAAGTAGCAACCGATCATTTGGGAGGGGTATCGTAGATTTTTGTTAAATAATATACATTTTTGTTATTATATTGTATATTATTTGTGTTGTAGATATGATACTATACAACATTATTGTTTAAATAATTACATAATTCGAACATAAATATTTAAATCAATTTTGCCAAATAAAGGAAGTAAACGTAAGCTAGCGCTTTTAGGGGGAGGACATCCCCCCCCCCCCCCCATAGCCCCGCTTGGATCCTCCAATGCGACACTTTCACCACTCAGTTCTGCCCGACGCACGTCATCCGGCATCAATATCGCCCAGATGCATTGGGGATTGCATTTAATTAAATTTGGCGAAAAAAGCACATTAGGGGTGACTTCTGAATCAATTTTTTGAGTGGTCAAGAATAAAAAATAGCGTACTTGGCAAACTCGTTCGTGCAAAATGTTGTGGTAATTACGGGTTTCGTAGCAAATTTAGGTGCAATCACTCCAGTGGTATATACTATTGTGGCGCATACAAACATACAAATTCTCTTTTATACCGGTGTCTCAGGATAAAGTTAACACACTGTTTGGGGATGCATAGGGGTCGAAAATGATAAGTTTTGGCCGATAGTGGAAAATTTCACGTAATGGAGTTACGCATGTGACCTTGCACGTTGTCAAGGAGTCATGTGACCTTACACGTAGTTACGTTTACACGTAGTCAAGGAGATTTCATGTACCTGCGGAATACCTTTGCATGAGTAGCCTAACAATTTTCGAAAATTGTGGAAAACCTCTGACATTTTTGAAAATGGCGGAAAAGTTTTACAATTTTGAAAATTGTAAAAGTTCTTTTTTTAATCTGATGAAGATGTTCTCAACGATTTTTTTTTGTTCAAATGTAATGCGTTGCAAATAGCAATATGAGAGTACATACTCTTGTTGCACCACTAGATTGTTTTTGTCAAAACCTCGACATCAATTTTTTAGCAATACATAACTTTACACGTAACAGCATTCCCCCACGTTACGTAGTTCTCCGTTCGTAATAGTACACAAGAAAGTAAAATATAATATACCATATTTTCAGAGTGTTGTGTCAAAGTATTTGAAAACTCTCTTGAATTACATTCGCCAAATTATCATTAATTGTTTTGATCTTTCTCATTTCACAAAAAACAAATGAGAAATCATCCAAAACACAACGAAAAAAATGACATTGAATATTGAATTAGGTACTAAATAAATATATCATATTTAAGAAAGTCATACTTTTGAAACTTTCTAGAAAATTATTCGATTTTTCATTTTCTAAATTCTTTTTATAACAAGTAGTGGCAAATGATCTCAAATGACAAGATGTCTTGCTACACTCGCTCTTTTACTCAATGTTTGTCGCCGTGATAAGATTTGTCCAGTGTTGATATTCTGACTCGACCCGGTGTCAACGACTATGCCCAAACCCAGGCCTTGTTGATTTTGTTTTCTTTGAATCAAAGGCTCATTCTGTCTTTTAAAAGAAACGTCAACAATTTGAATATTAAATAACGGAATCATAATACACAAAGCGATGAAGTGACGTAACTACCCTATACCCTACTTTAAACTAAAATACCCTACTCTTGTGACTTTCAAAGCTGACCACATTTATTTACCATTATTAGGGAGAATTTTTTTCTACCTTAAGTCCTTAAATTTGGTCAACATGCGCGTGTAAAAACTGCTTAACCCTATTAAATATGTACATGCATTCTAGAAAGATCGAAAACAAAATAAATATAAAGAAACTCTTCAGTAAAAATTAATTAACCTACTCATTCTTGAGCTTGGTAATACCATACTTAAAATACCACAATAAACATTGATTGAAATCCTGAAATTGAATGTTTTTCACATTAATTAAATAATTATATTAGTTATAGAAATAGATTGAAAAAAGAACTAAAAAATGTTTGCCGTTTCAAGCATTGGGTTTTAATTCTTTCAGTCGTTATTTCTTCAATGAACAGGTTACACTTACGCTGTTCGGGTGATATTTCTGTGGTACTCTTCCTTTACATACGTAATAAAGCCATTCCACGTCAAATCGCACAAAAAAGACCAAAATTTGACCTTCATATTTTTATTTATTTTCTAATGTTTTCTATTTGTTATATGGATCAAATAAGTAAACACGTGTATTTTTATTTTTTTCTAACTTTATTATTTTCGGAAATACTGTATAATGAAATTTGCTAAAAATGACGCGCATCACTAACTTAAAAATATCATACATTTGAATACACCAATTATAGAAATTCCGTTCAAACTCCATTCGAAACTTAAAACATGTTTAATTTTTAAGATTTTGCAAAATATTTAATTTTTTGAATTTTCAATTTTTTTAAAAAAACTGAAATTTTGAAAATTGAATATTTTTGTAAACTCGATGAGCTAAAAATTTTTAAAAAATATTTATAAACGCACTAGAGTATTGATAATAAGTCCAGAAAAAATCAAAGTGGAATCTCTGTAACTTTAAAAGATATTAATATATTACGAACCAGTGTGTAATAGATTGCTCCAATAGACACGTTTTTTGCGTTACTGGTCGTCGGTTTCTTTGTATGAAGCAGTAATTTAAGTACTTCTTGAGGTGGTGAAACTTCATGATTGAATTTATAAATAATAATATTTATGTGTACTAATATACATAATAATATTAATACATTTATAAATAATTTATAAATAATTAAATGACGTATTCTTGATTCAGGTTTTGACTGACATTTTGAAATTTTCTGGTCCCTCACAACTCACTTTAAATATAAGTAATCGCGTACCATAGAATTCCTGAACTTTCGTCACAATGCACAGTTTTAATGCCCTACCGAGTTTACTTCAATTCTGGACAAAATTCCATTTTCTTCAGCCAACGTTTTAGACACTTTTGTTATGCTTTCGGTTGATGCAAAAAGTCGTTTAATTTTATTGTATGTCCAACTTTCAAAAATTGTCAAATTTTACCATGTCCCTTGACAAGTGGTCGATTGTACTTCACGAGCAAGGTCAGGAGGGCACCCCGTCCCTAGGACGCAAAGGGACTCGCAGTAAAATTCGTCTCGCTGACACGAGAAAAAGCATTTGTTTTGCTTCCCTTCTGGGGAAAGAGTGAACATAGATTACTAATGTTTCTTGAAACCCAAATCAGGCAGAGAGCCATTCATTTTATTGTTCGTCGGCATTAGTGTCCAAGACTGATCGAACACAATTCGTTAGTGCAGGGGCAGGAACCACGCGCCCGAATACCATAATTACAATTGATTTTTTTATCTATACGTGTTGAGTGACCACTTTTTTCTTGTTGTTTTGTAGAAAATTGAACAAGAAATATGCGTATTTTTTCAAATTTTAATCTGAGAGAGTTCATAAAGAAATTTTCGTTTTTTAAAAATAATTACAATTTTTTAATGAAATATTTATTTTTTGAGAAAGTAATTTACAGATGAATAAAATACACATATTAAAAAATTAAACGAAACAAACCAGTAATTTTTTGTTAAGTACATTCAGAGCGTCAATTAATCATATTTTGCAAAGTACGCGTAAATTTCAAAATTTAATGTAGGCAAAACTACACAAATAAACAATTTTCAGGTAAATAAGCACGCGCCTCTTTTTTGATGTCCAGGAGGAATGCCATATATTCGTGTCATTTTTTTAAATAGTCGTGTCAATTCGAGTGAGATTTGACATGGAATGGCTCGTATTTCAATTCGTTTCGCTCTCACCCATAAGAACATAGGTGAACCACAAATCACCCACGATGTTACCCACAAAAATATGTATGACACAATGTCATACATTCTGGGGGCAGAGTGAACATCTGAAATACTAATAACTCTTGAAGCCCTATCAGGCAGACGGTCATTCTTTTTTTAGTTTCTCAACACTTGCATCAAAGTCTGGCCGAACACAATTCATTAGTGCCTGGGTAGGCAGAGCGCGCCCTCATACTTACAATTGATTTTCTTAGAACTGTTTGTGTGGAGTGCCCACTTTTTTCTTGTTGTATTTTATCGAAAATTGAACAAGGAACACTCCTATATTTTTTCAATTTTTTATCTTATCGAGTTTATATAGAAATTTTACTTTTTTTGAAAAAAATACATTTTTAAAATTAAAAAAAATATTTTTTGAAAAATTTATTTAGAGGAATAAAATACACATTTCAAAGTATTAAATGACACAAACCAGAAATTTTTATATTTAGTACATTCGGAGAGATAATTGATCTTATTTTGTGAAGTATCTGTAAATTCCAAAATTTAATATAGACATAACTACACAAATAATCAATTTTCAGGCAAATAAAAAAAAACACGTGTCTCTTTTTTTGATGTCCAAACTTAAGAAAAAAAATATCGTACATTTTAAAAAATGTCGTGTCAACTCTTGTGCGGTGGACTCTTGTGACGTGGAATGGCTCATTTATCGTGATATGTTGCAGCAATATTAGTGAATATGGGAAGAAAAGTCTTGAGAATAAGAAACTCCAATGTTCTTCCTATTTCCTCTCTTACACTTAGATATGCGATTTATCTTCGTTGCTTCAAGTAGGAGGAACTTCATCTGAACCTGGACAGTCTCATTTCACTTATTTTGCCAGCTCCAGTTCTCTTTTCCAAGTCGGATACCCGTCAATCCAAAAGTTTCGTAAAAATTAAACAGCTTGCTTTATTTTTTGACTTCTTCTGATTATCCCTCAGACGCTGTTAAACATTTTTAACTTTCAAATAAAATCAAGTACAAAAAGAAATAGTGTACATCCTATAAACTCAAGTTATTTATTAGACGAGTGACGCTCTCCTAAGTGAAGCCTCGGAAAACTACTTTTTCGGTATCAGAGGACCCCAAAACGTGTTTTTCCGTTGAAATCGCGAAATCGATTTTACGCAGTATTATATAACTTTCCCTATACTCCGTATATACGTACGTATACGGGAAAGTAACTAGTGGTGCCGCAGAATGGCACAGACTTTCCCGTATTAGTTTTCTATTTCCTTGGGTCTGGGCGTGGCCAACGAAAGAGACGGTCTGGGCTAGCTATTCGGAATTGCAACATACTCTTGCCATCTGCAATCTACCGCCGCCCAAAGTTTTTTTTTTTTGTTGACATTTTCTTAATTTTTCGGTTTCTTACATGTAGAACGGAAACATTAATTGTAGAATATTAAATAACACAAAATCCTCAATATTAAAGAACACAAAAATGGCAATTTTATTTTAAAAATTTGTGGCAGTTTATAAGAAAATGTCATTTAAGCGCTACTAAGCATGCGAAATTTGAAGTTCTTTTTCGCAGAAAATTTTTGAGTTTACAAAAAATTTAAATTGAAGTCATTTCAAGCTCTTACACTCACAAATATAATAACGTTTACAAATTGCTGGTAATGTTCATTAATTAAAGATGTAAGAGATCTTTCAAAAATATTATATGTGTATTTTTTCAAAAAACAAAAAAAAATACTTCAAAATAAACTTTACGTCATATTAAAGAGTGCAATTAGCTCGATCAGTTCGAAAAGTATGAAGAAAACATTTGGAGCCATTTATGAGAAAATGGCGTTTCAGCGTTTCTGAAAAGGCGGATTTTTGAGCTACTTATCACAGAAAATGGTTGAGTTTTCGAGAAACTTTACCTGACATTATTTAAAGCACCTGTACTCATAAATATAATAATGTGGACAAATGATCGCTAGTGTAAATATTAACGACGTGAGGGACAAGTAAAAAAAAATTTTTGCAATTTTTGAAAAAACAAGAGAATAGAGCAATATGGCGTTTATGTCATCTCACAGAGTACATTTGGCAATATCCCTGCCGAAAGCGTAAAGAAACTAGTGGTGCTACAGAATGGCACCGACTTTCCCGTATTAATTTTCTATTTCCTTGGGTCTTCGCGAGTTATTTGGAATTGCCACATAACCTTTCTTGCCAGCTGCCATCTATCACCGCCAAAAGTACATTTTTGTCATTGTCTTAATTTTTGGGTTTCCTATTGGTAGAACGGAAATATTAATTTGAGAATATTAAAGAACATGAAAACCTACTCCTAAATGGCAATTTTCTTTAAAAATTATGTGCCGTTTTAAACGAAATTGCGTTTTAGCGCTACTAAAAATGCGAAATTTGAAGTTATTTTCACAGAAAATGTTTGAGTTTTCAAAATACTTTATTTGAAGTTATTTGAAGCACATGCTCTCACAAATATAATAAGCTTTAAACATTGCTGGTAATGTGCATATAAAAGATGTGAGAGATCTTTCAAAAAATTTACTTCCATATAATTTTTGAAAAATCAAAAAAACTCAAAATAAATTTTAGGTCATATTAAAGAGTGTAATTAGCACTATCAGTTACAAATGTTTCAAGAGAAAAATTGCAGCCCTATATGAGAAAATGGCGTTTGAGCGTTTCTGAAAGTGCGGAATTTTGAGCTATTTTTAAAAAAAACCGGTTGTTTTCGAGAAATTTTTCTGGATATTCTTTAAGGCTCATGTACTCCTTAATATAATAATGTCAACAAATCAAGGCTAATGTAAATATTAACAACGTGAGAGACAAGTCAAAAAATTAAATATTTCCAATTTTTGAAAAAACAAAAGGATAGAGCAATATGGCGTTTTTGTCATCTCATTATATACAGTAGGCACTATACCTACCTAAAGTTTAAAGAAAAAATTTGGAGCCGTTTTTGAGAAAATCTTGTTTTTGTATATTTTTTAAATTGCACATATTACACACAATATTGCGCGAAAAGTACTAAAATTTTCAAAAACATGTACATGACCTTAATTAACGAACTTACTTTGGACAACAAATTTTATTTAAAAGAAAAATTTCTATCATCAATTTTGTAGTTTGAGAAAGACGCCGAAAAAATTTTAAACATTTCTAATTTTCGAAACTTCAGTGTTATCCGTGAAAATCGGACCTATACCACCTTAATAAGTGTATTTTTCTCTAATCTTACAAGAAATTTAAAGAAAAAATTTTCAGCCGTTTTTGAGAAAATTGTGAAAATGTCCGGGGGGCTCCATGTAAAGTACCGTCAAATTTTACAGAATCTTTTTCAAAATATCAAACCTTTGACTAGAATCAGATCGACTGGAGAATATCCATTTTGGAAGAAATCGTACGTACGGTTTAGGCGCTAGCAGTGTTCACAGACGGACAGACGGACGTTTTCCTCTCAATTGGTTTTTCGGTATCAAGGACCGACAAAAGAGGAGTTCCGGCTACACCACGTAGTAGGGAATTTTTTTTTCTTAATTTAGGAGTTGGTTTTATCCACTTTTACGTTATCACGGCCCGGCAACGAATTTTTCTGGCGAAAATTGGCCATTTTTTCGCCCAGCGTTACATAACTTTCCCTGTACTATGTATATCACTCCGTGTATACGTACGTATACGGGAAAGTAAACGAGCGGTGCTACAGAATGGCACAGATTTCCCGTATTAGTTTTCTATTTCCTTGGGTCTTCGCGAGTTATTTGTAATTGCCACATACTCTTTCTCGCCAGCTGCCATCTATCACCGCCAAAAGTACATTTTTGACATTGTCTTAATTTTTGGGTTTCCTATTGGTAGAACGGAAATATTAATTTGAAAATATTAAAGAGCACAAAAACCTACTCCTAAATGGCAATTTTCTTTAAAAATTATGTGCCGTTTTAAAAAAATTGCGTTTTAGCGCTACTAAATGTGCGAAATTTGAAGCTCATTTTCACAGAAAATGTTTGAGTTTTCAAAATACTTTATTTTAAGTTGTTTGAAGCACTTACACTCACAAATATAATAAAGTTTACAAATTGCGGGTAATGTGCATATTAAAGATGTGAGAGATCTTTCAAAAAATTTACATTCATATAATTTTTAAATTACAAAAACAAGATTTTCTCAAAAACGGCTCCAAATTTTTTCTTTAAACTTTTGGTAGGGATAGTGGTAAATGTACTCTATCAATGACATAAAAGCCATTTTGGTCTATCGGTTGATTTTTTCAAAAATTACCAAAATGTAAATTTTTTTACTTGTCTCTCACGTCGTTAATATTTACATTATCGGCGATTTTTTCACATTTTTATATTTACGAGTACATGTGCTTTAAATAATGTCAAGTAAAGTTTCTCGAAAACACAACAATTTTCTGTGAAAAGTAGCTCAAATTTCGGCATTTTCAGAAATGCTCAAACGCCATTTTCTCATATATGACTGCAAATTGTTTCTTGAAACTTTCGTAACGGATAGTGCTAATTACACTCTTTAATATGACGAAAAGTTTATTTTGAGTTAGTTTTTTGTTTATTCAAAAATTATATAAATGTAAATTTTTTGAAAGATCTCTCACATCTTTAATATGCACATTATCCGCAATTTGTAAAGATGATTATATTTGTGAGTGTAAGTGCTTCAAATAACTTCAAATTAAGTATTTTGAAAACTCAAAAATTTTGTGTGAAAATGAGCTTCAAATTTCGCATTTATAGTAGCGGTAAAACGCCATTTTCTCTTAAACGGCACATAATTTTTATAAGAAAATTGCCACTTACGGCTAGGTTTTTGTGTTCTTTAATATTCTAAAATTAACGTTTCCGTTCTACCAATAGGATACCGAAAAATTAAGAAAGTGACCAAAAAAATGTACTTTTGGCGATGATAGATGGTAGCCGGCAAGAAAGAGTATGTGGCAATTCCGAATAGCTAGCGAAGACCCAAGAAAATAGAAAACTAATACGGGAAAGTCTGTGCCATTCTGTAGCACCACTAGTTCGTTTTCACGGCCCGGCAATTAATTTTTTTCCGCCGAAAATTGGCCATTTTTTCGTGCAGCATTACATATCTTTCCCTATACTACGTATTTCACTCCGTGTATACCTACGTATACGGGAAAGTAAAAATTTGGAACCGTTTTTGAGAAAATCGTGGTTTTGTAATTTTTTAAAATTGCACATATTGCACGAAAAATACTAAAATTTTGAAAAACATATACATGACCTTTATGAAAGAACTCAATATGCAGAACAAATTTTATTTGAAGAGAAAATCTCTATCTTCAATTTTGTAGTTCCAGAAAGACGCCGTAAAAATTTTGAACTTCTGCAATTTTCGAAAATTCAGAGTTATCTGTGAAAATCGGACCTATGCCATGTTAATAAGTGTATATTACTGTATTCATACAAGAAGTTTAAAGAAAAAATTAGGAGCCGTTTTTGAGAAAATTTTGAAAATCCCTGGGGGCTTCATGTAAAGGACAACCAAATTTTCAGGAATCGTTTTGAAAATCTCAAAGCTTCGACTAGAACCAGATCGACCGGGCAATAGCTATTTTGAAAGAAATCGTACGTATAGGTTAGGTGCTAGCAGTGTTCACAGACGGACGGACGGACACACAGACAGACGGACGTTTTCCTTTCAATTGGTTTTTCGGTATCAAGGACCTAGAAAACAGGGTTTCTGGCTACACCACGTGTTAGATCCCGTACTACTTAGATCCCGACCTAGAAAACAGATCCCCACTACCTAGATCTCGACCTGTTAGATCCCGACCTAGAAAACAGGGTTTGTGGCTACACCTCGTTATAGATCCCGTACTACAAAAACTAGAACAAGCAGTTGACACTGCTCCCCCAGTTCTAGCTTATGCGGACGACCTGGATGTCTTGGCTAGATCCCCGGAAGATCTCCAAAGAAGACTTGATCTCACTAAGTACACACGTAAGACATCAGGACTCAGACTAAAGCCTCAAAAATGTCGCACACTGTGCATAAAAAGGAGGCGTGAACTTGAAGCTACATTAAAACTTGAAGACACCCCCATACCCCGCATGACCGAGGGGGAAGCCGTTAAATACCTTGGAAAGCCAGTAGGATTTAATCTAATAGAGTCCTGGGAGGGGTTGAACGAGCAGGTCCGATTATTAGATAATATAGCATCATCTCAGCTCCGGGACTATTAAAAAGTCGACGCGCTGGTACAGTTTGTACAGCCAGCCACCGTCTTTCCCTTCAGGCTAGGCCGCTATACAATTTCAATGCTCCGGCAATACGACAATACTGTCCGGAGTAGGGCTAGGCAGTTCTTGTCCCTCAGCCATGGCTCCTCCATCGTCTTCCTGTATGCCGGCAGGGGGGCGGTGGAATCGGATTATTAGAGGCGTCCACTGAAGCGGACGTGTGGTCAGTTGACAGCGCATTTAAGTTGCTAACCAGCCCCGACCCGATGGTACGAACGTCAGCGATGACAGACCTTCAGATGGAAGCCGCATACTGTCAGCATGTGGGTGCCGAAGACGCTGATATATATACGTACCTCTCGGGGGCTCCGAACGACCGTAGTGCGCCTGGTAGATCGACCTTCACCCGAGCCCGCCAAGCCTCGCGATGGCTTGGGCTATTATGGCGCCCACCCAGGACTGAGGAGGACGGAGGTCTCCCATACATCGAGCTGCCGCGAGAATTCGCCATCCGCAAACAGTCGCGCCGCGCCACTGCGAAGCAGCGCGGTGACGCGCTGAATGCGCGGGCGGATGAGGAGGAGGACGACGACGACGGAGAGCTACAAATCGACGACGCAGAACAAGAGGAATGGTTCGCCGACATCCGGATTCCATGGGACTTCCTCACGGGCCCTTCCATTGACCCGTCTCCCCCTGACGCCCTGGACCCTGCTATGCACGGCGAGCCTCCCACACTGCCTTTTGCAGCCGGCAGCACCGCCCCGCAGCAGGCATGCGTCGGTGTCCCTCCCGATGCTACCTGCGGCGACGCCCCGGAGAGAACGCGCACGGTGGGCCTACCTGACGCAAACGGCTGCAGCGGCCCGAGCAGAGGCGTAGACGCCCCGAAGTAGGAGCGTCCCGTAGATCTGTCGCAAGCAGCCGATGGCACCGCCCCGGGCCGGAGCGTGAACGCTGAGGTGGCCATGCCCATCACAGCGGAGGGCACTGACCCAAACGGCACGGTGGCGCCACGGCGCCGCCCGCTCATGGCCCAATTCAGCCCGAGACGGATGAGGATGGAGTCATTCCCCTCCCCACCTTGACGGCAGCCCCAGCAGAAGTAATACGTGGTGGAAGTACAGAGGAATTAGAACAGTTTCTCGCAACAGTCACTGATACCAACGGTGAGGAAGAAGAAGAAGACGCCCCCGCCCAGGTCAATCTAATGTCGCGCCATCTATTAAACTAATACGTTCGTTGATCCATAAAGCACATGCGAAAAGTTGGCGGGAGCAGGAGCTGTAGGGTATCTATGCCTCGGCAACCATGGGCGTAGGCCGTGAGTCCACTTATTACCTCCGCTCGGGCGAAAATATGAGGCCGCCCGTATACAAATTCATACACGCCGCGCGCCTCAACAGCTCAAAGAAATTAAATTTCCAACCTCAGAATGAGAAAGTAAACAGAATATGCCGTCGCGGCTGCAAGCAGAAAAACAATCCAGAAATACCTGCTGCAGAGACGATCGGACATGTCATTTCCGAATGCCTGACACACAGTGCCATCCTGCAGCTGCGGCACAACCGCGTGCTAATGCACCTTAAAAACGCGGCCGTAGCGAACGGATGGTCTGTGCTGTATAAAGACCAGGCTGTAGGAGGCCGGCGACGCCCAGACCTTATAATGGTGCGAGGCCATCAAGCTGTCTGTATCGACGCCGCCGTGAAGACAGCGACCATTGGGAAGCTAGAAGAGAAGTATGCAGAAAAGGGCGCCAAGTATCAGGAAGAAATACGCCCCGTACTATTAGACAGAAACTTCAGGGAGGTCGAGTTCCTGCCACTTGTAGTAGGAGCCCTGGGTGAGTGTTGCCCAAATAGCATGGCGGTACTAAATAAATTACTAAAGACCAGCGCAATCAAAAACACTAGAGAGCGCATTATCGCCGAAGCGATCAATGGTAGTGCCGCCTGCTATTACAAGCACTCTGCCCAAGTAGACCTGGTCTCTGCCGAGTACCGCCGTGTGTGTAAATAAATAAAGCGGTGCCCGGCGGGGGCCGCCTCGGGCGATGCCCGATCGTCTGGCGGAGGCCAATCCGCACCTGAAGACTCCCGCGCCACCACCCGGAGCCCCTCGATGCCCCTACATCCTGTCAAAGAAGATAGTGAAGTGATGGAGCAGTTAAAGTGTAAATAGTGTAAATAGTAATCAGTGCACAACAAGGACGTGACAGTGACACTTGTGCTTAGTATTAGGCCATTTCAGGATATGAGAATATCGCTAAGATAAAAGCAATAAGGACGCGACAGAGTCGCCTATGAAGTAATTTTAATTAGATGTAGGTTGTTGAAGTAATGATAGTGTAAATAATACAAAAGAGGTGCGTCAGTGAGACAAGAGAGGAAAATCCTCAGACTACTATAAATAACGCAAGAAAGGTCAAAACAATCTTGAACTCTCCAACCAACCAATATATACATACTATGTAGTGCAAAACTACCACCATGTATAAAAATTGTTCTGTCGACAATAAATGCTACTTAAACACGGCGTGATATACGTAGTATAGGGAAAGTTATGTAATGCTGAGCGAAAAAATGGCCATTTTCGGCGGAAAAAAATTAATTGTCGGGCCGTGAAAACGAAAAAGTGGAAAACATCAGTTGCTAAATTAAGAAAAAAAAATCCCCTAACACGTTTTCTAGGTCCTTGATACCGAAAACTCAGTTGAAAGGAAAACGTCCGTCCGTCCATCCATCCGTCTGTCCGTCCGTCCGTCCGTCCGTCTTTCTGTCTGTCCGTCTGTGAACAATGCTACCGCCTAAACCATACGTACGATTTCTTCCAAAATTGATATTCCACGGTCGATCTGCTTCTAGTCGAAGCTTTGATATTTTAAAAAAGATTCTCCAAAATTTGGGTGTACTTTATATGAAGCCCCCCGGGGATTTTCAAAATTTTCTCAAAAACGGCTCCACATTTTTTCTTTAAATTTCTTGTATGAATAGAGTAAAATACACTTATTTACATGGCATAGGTCCGATTTTCATGGATAACTCTGAATTTTTGAAAATTGCAAAAGTTCAAAATTTTTACGACGTCTTTCTGGAACTACAAAATTGAAGATAGAGATTTTTCCTTCAGATGAAATTTTTTCTTCATAGTGAGTTCTTTCTTTAAGGTCATGTAAATGTTTTTCAAAATTTTAGTAGTTTTCGTGCAATATTGCTTGCAATATGTGCAATTTTAAAAAATTACAAAACCAAGATTTTCTCAAAAACGGCTCCAAATCTTTTCTTTAAACTTTTGGTAGGGATAGTGGCAAATTTACTCTATCAGATGACATAAAAACCATATTGGTATTACGGTTGGTTTTTTCAAAAAGTATAAAAATGTAAATTTGTTTACTTGTCTCTCACGTCGTTAATATTTACATTATCGGCGATTTTTTCACATTATATTTACAAGTATGCTTTAAATAATGTCAAGTAAAGTTTCTCGAAAACACTACCGTTTTCTGTGAAAAGTAGCTCAAATTTCGGCATTTTCGGAAATGCTCAAACGCCATTTTCTCATATACGGCTGCAAATTTTTTCTTGAAACATTTGTAACAGATAGTGATAACTACATTCTTTAATATGATGTAAAGTTTCTTTTGAGTTAGTTTTTTGTTTTTTCAAAAATTATATAAATGTAAATTTTTTGAAAGATCTCTCACATCTTTAATATGCACATTATCCGCAATTTGTAAAGATTATTATATTTGTGAGTGTAAGTGCTTCAAATAACTTCAAATTAAGTATTTTGAAAACTCAAAAATTTTGTGTGAAAATGAGCTTCAAATTTCGCATTTTTAGTAGCGCTAAAACGCAATTTTCTCTTAAACGGCACATAAGTTTTAAAAGAAAATTGCCATTTACGGCTAGGTTTTTGTGTTCTTTAATATTCTAAAACTAATATTTTCGTTCTACCAATAGGAAACTGACAAAAATTAAGAAAATGATAAAAAAATATACTTTTGGCGGTGATAGATGGTAGCTGGCAAGAAAGAGTATGTGGCAATTCCGAATAGCTAGCGAAGACCCAAGAAAATAGAAAACTAATACGGGAAAGTCGGTGCCATTCTGTAGCACCACTAGTTACTTTCCCGTATACGTACGTATACACGGAGTGCTATACGTAGTATAGGGAAAGTTATGTAATGCTGCGCGAAAAAAATGGCCAACTTTCGGCGGAAAAAAATTAATTGCTGGGCGGTGAAAACGAATAAGTGGATAAAACCAGTTGCTAAATTAAGAAAAAAATTCCCCTAACACGTGATGTAGCCATAAACCCTGTTTTCTAGGTTCTTGAAACCGAAAACCCAATTGAAAAGAAAACGTCCGTCCGTCTGTACGTCCGTCTGTCCGTCCGTCTGTCTGTCCCTCTGTGAACACTGCTAGCGCCTAAACCATACGTACGATTTCTTCCAAAATGAATATTCGCCCGTGTATCTGGTTCTAGTCGAAGCTTTGAGATTTTGAAAAAGATTCTTCACAATTGGGGGGTACTTTTTATAAAGCTCCCCGGGGATTTTCAAAATTTTCTCAAAAACGGTTGCAAATTTTTTCTTTAAATTTCTTATATGAAGAGAGTAAAATACACTTATTAACATGGCATAGGTCCGATTTTCACGTACAGCTCTGAATTTTCGAAAATTGTGAATGTTTGAATTTTTTTCGGCGTCTTTCTCCAACTACAAAATTGAAGACAGATTTTTCCTTCAAATAAATTTTTTTCTTCATAGTTAGTTCTTTCTTTAAGGTCATCTACATTTTTTTGAAAATTTTAGTATTTTTCGCGCAATATTGCGTGCAATATGTGCCATTTTAAAAAATTACAAAAACAAGATTTTCTCAAAAATGGCTCCAAATTTTTTCTTTAAACTTTTGGTAGGGGTAGTGGTAAATGTACTCTATCAGATGACATAAAAGCCGTATTGCTGTATCGGTTGTTTTTTTCAAAAATTACAAAAATGTACATTTGTTTACTTGTCTCTCACGTCGTTAATATTTACATTATCGGCGATTTGTTCACATTATTATATTTAAGAGTATATGTGCTTTAAGAAAATAAATGCTCTTTATTTTCTACTTCATATTAATTATAATTTTGATTCTTTGAAAGAATTGATTTTAGTGCTATTGACTTTAAATTGTTTATTTATTTTAATATTTTAAATTTATAATTTATAGTTATTAATTATTTTATGTTACTTGACCATTATCGTCTTTTGTATTATTTCAGTAGTATACCTTTCCTTTGCGGCTCTCACACGTAACCAATCTTTATAAATAAGGTTTCTAAAGAAATAGAATTTCACGGAGACGTGACGAATTGCACTTTGACTTTAAAAATATGAAGAATTTCTTTTAAAAAATTGCATCTAAATATTCATGCCAAATGAAACCCGCAAAACATTCCAATGTATTCAAATCCATATCGTCAATTAACTCGTAAACAAAACGTTCTCGGGCTTTAAAAACTAAAATTTTGAGGCCAAAGTCGTCAAAGAAACGTTTTTCACACCATAATCTTCAAGATGAGACATTCTTGAACATTCAATTAAATTTTCGATTCGGCGCTTCCATACTACCAATGCCACCTAAATATTTCAGCACCTGTTGCTAGTAGCCATTTTTATGACGACACGCTTAGAAGACGTAGATTCCTCAATCTTATGTTTACTTTTTTGTGTACACCGTGGTTTGTGAAGTCTGACGAGGTTTATTTACATAATCATTAATTCTAGATTTGCTCTCCAGCCAGCAACAACTAGAAGTACCATTAAGTTGCTTGATACCTATGAAGATGGTTTCTTATGCATGTAATGAAACCATTAAATTATCGTTTTGCCGTGGTCTGTAAATGCTGTGTAATACCTAATTGTGGGGGGATGTGGGTGTATACTGAAGAGTGAAGACTGTGTGTTTTATATACCTTGCGATGTGTCGTTTGACCATCGCACGTCGCCACCCCAGTGTCACGCCACATTAACAGAAGCTCGGAAGAACGGACGGCCTCTCGCCTCGCCTGATCAATTCCGCACAGCTGCGTAGGCCTTTCCACACCCTCAACAATAAATCCACCCCCTTTGTGCCTCCAACAAAATGAGTGACTCCCGGAACAACCGCGTTATAGACTTGGCGCTAGCACGCAGCAAGATAATCCCCTAAGTCCAATAAACCTATCACAAGTCATAGCAGAAGAGCCACGTGCGCACTTCTCTGTGCTAAACAAAGACTCCAATGGCCGCGAAAGGAAGCGATCATCTTAGCGAACCAGGTTACAAATGACATAGAAAATTCTGGAACTCAACAAACCGACCTATGAAAACGCTGGGCAGGAAGCACGTGATAACCCTTGCATGGTGCGAAAGAAAGAAGGGGGGAGAAACACAGCGAGAGGCTCGAATTTTAGACGGGTGAAAAACACGAGAGAGGGTGGTCGGGCAGAGAACGGGCAGAGATAGCGGAGGACGGTTGAAATTATCCACAACATAAAGTTACAGTTAGAGAGCGGCCGAATATTGGCTCTTAGCAAAATTACTAGTGAGAGCAACGGTGAAAGACGACAATAGCGGTTGGTGAGAGGCAAGCATTGTGCCGACCACCACGAAACCTGCCCGGCCTCCGTCCAGCCGCGGAATTTATTCCACACAGCCAGATTTTGGCTTACAACGTCATACGCGGTCCAGGTGACGTGTGACGGCCTGAGACGCGCGCCAGCGCTACGTCATTGCTGCGCTGACATCCACCGTCGACATCCCGAGCGCCGGAGCATTCATCCCGGGGGACAATTGTGAGGCCTGTGTTCCCATGCTCCAGCGTCGCTCCTGAGGGTCCGGCTACATCAATCCATCGATCGGTGAGCAATCCCGTCGCAGTGACGTAGCCATCACGCCATCAACACCTTGTAAGTCGTCGTCATCATCATCATCATTTGTTTGGTAGCCAAAAACAATAATTTCGTGTCTGCAAGAACAGTTTTTTTAATAAATGTTCCCGCCATTTTGGCCGGGTGAAAAACTTAACTTCTGAGTAAAGTTTTCATTATTTTGAAACAAAGAAACCAATGCAATCCACTCACCCCTGAGACGCTCAACGCCGGCAGTGAAATAGCAGGTAAGTGGGCGTGCGCTTGGTGCCCCTTTAAATAAATTTAGCGCGTGTCCCCCCTGCTATATGGGAACGACCGTCATATCATCAGTGTGTCGGCGCTTCCGTTCTGTGGTGTGACCCCCCCCCCCCGATTCCGTTCCAAAGAATCGGCATCCGACGTGGGCGGTTGCATCACAACCTGTACCTGTATTTTCGTTATCATTCGATGAAATTTGTAACTCAGCGGGTTCAGACACGTAGCTTTCTCAGAAGTAAAAAGCTAGTATTGTTTGTGACTTTCACGAAAAGCTAAAAGCTGTCAAAGAATATTGAATATTTACTTCAAATGTAGTCTTTAAGGAAGTGTTGTGAATTGTTCCAAGAAATCTCTCCATGGTACTGAATAAATCTTAATTGAAAATTTCTTTTAAACATCAATTGCATTGTTTTTTTTATTTGATGTTGTGTTAGTACATTGCAAGTCACCTTTATATATATTTTTAAACAAATAAACACATTTCGTTAACTACTTTCCCGCTTAGAATGGAAATAGAAGGATAGGGATGAATGTGGGGTTTAACATGCGAGAGTTCTCGCACGGATGAGCGGAGGTAGTAGGGGAAAACGTATGCTATGTCACAACACAAGGAACAATCTTTTTAAATTAGCTAAAGTAAAATAACTTGAAATAAATGAAAAACAAAAATCAAAACGCGCTAGCCTGCAGTACCACAGGAATTAATTTAAAAAAGCAACTAAACTTACAATTATAGAAAGAAAGCGCAAATCACTCGACAACTGCCAATGATCGTAGTCCAAAAGCACGATTTAAATGTTGACGTTATCTGGAAGTATATACACCAACGCCCAACTGCAAACTCATATTGTAAATAATTCACCGTTTGATATTAAACTCAAGGTGTCGGTTCGTTAAGATATTCAATACGCAAACATCGTTTGAGCAACATTCCCATGTATTGAAGTGAAGTCTAAGCCTACAAAATTGTTTCTAATGGTAACAAATGTTATTTAGTTCTCAAAGGTGAAAATATTAGTTTGATTATTTTTTGGCTCGGAATTGCTTTTCTTGAGGTACGTAATAATGCAGAAAATAATCCAATTCTTTTTAGTATAATGTTTTTAATTTTCGCACCCCAGCAAGCTGGCACCCTGGCTCTCCAAAACCCCCTCTGTTCCTCATAACAAATCAAGGAAAGTTAAATAATATTGCAAAGAGTAGGGTTGTACTTGCCCGATCCGGTAGTTTCTCACTACTTTACTTGGCGTTCTGAAGAGTAAAACCTTTTTCTATTATTTTTGTGACTATCAAGGAAAGCGAAAAGCTAACTCTCAAAGAAGATTGAATAATTTCTTCAAATGTTTTTAGAGGAGTATGAATTGTTCCAAGAACATCTCTTTATTATTATCCACATATATAAAATTTGATATATATATATATATATATATATATATATATATATATATGTGTGTGTGTGTGTGTGTGTGTGTATATAAGAGAGCAAACTCCGACACCGTTGGACCGATCTCCACGAAAGTAGGGGCATCTACGTGTTTTTTCACCCAGAAGATTTATGTAATGTTGATTCTGTTGTAACTCCTATGACACTACATGACACTGTAGAACGAAATTAAATATTCATGTCGAATACAACCCGCAACACATTCAGCAGCATTTTGAATCTATATCGTTAAATAACTCCTAAACAAGCCGTTCTTAGGGTCTTAAAGACTAAAATTTTGAGGTCGAAAGTTTGAAAGAAACGTTTCTCACACCATATTCTATAGAATGAGCTCTTCTGGTACATTCTATTACATTTTTGCTGGTCCGACGCTTCCCGATATTACCTCACCTGATGAGAAACGTGCAGAATCTGCAAGAAAATGTGAATGAGAGGGACAGAGAGCGACAGAGACACAGAGACAGACAGGGACAGGATGAGGGAAGGGGGGAGAGTCAGTGAGAAAGGGAGATGGGAAGGGAAAAAGGCAGATGAAGGGCAGAACAACGTCTGTCGGGTTTTCCTAGTACTGAATAAACCTTTATTGAAAATTTGTTTCCAAGGTCAATTGCATTGTTACTTTTGTTTGATATTCAGTAAGTACTGTAACGAATATTGCATCATCTGCCGGAATCCGCTGCGCGAATTGCATCATTTGCCGCCAGCCCCAAACTGGACGATTCCGGGGTATTCGCGGGTAGCCAAGAAGTGTGCCGCGAGTTCCGGAAGGTTCCAGACGGGCGCCGGCCAGGTATAAATGCGCTGCTGTCGGCGGCCGCTAGTCAGTCAGTCAGTCTAGTCCGGGCCTGTTCAAAAGTGTGCTCCGGTGCAATTTTGCTCCGCCTGTGCTCCACGCAGCGCGCCGGTGCAAATTAGTCACCAGGAGAGGGGGGCATCCCTTCAGTCCGTGCGACAAGGCGACCTCAAGGACACAACAACGGGTGTCGATATTTTTCGAGCCGTCGAGGATGCTTTGGAAGAAGTGGGTTTACCGTGGGAACGGCTGTGTTCTGTAACAACTGACGGTGCACCGTCTATGTGTGGAGTGCACCTTGGATTTGTTACGTTAGTAAAAACAAAACTGTTGGAGTTTGGCAAAGAACTCATTAGCTGCATGCATTGTATTATACACCAGGAAGCACTTTGTGCAAAGCGGCGAATATTGGCAATGTTGCTAAAGACGTTATCCGCATTGTAAATTTTCTCCGTGCTCATGGTCTTAACCACCGTCAATTCAAAGAATTATTGATAGACATAAACGCTGAATTTTCGGATATTCCGTATCATTGTGCAATGAGATGGTTGAGTCGTGGAGCTGTTTTTAAGAGATTTTTTGCATTAAAGGGGGCAACACAATTGTTTTTGGATTTTAAAGAAAAACCTGATGAATGTAAACTGCTAGCCGACCCAAAGTGTGTGGCAGCATTAGGGTCTCTTGCTGACATTACCTGCCATCTCAATGACCTTAATATATCAATGCAAGGCAAGAACTGTCTCATTACAGATTTATTTGATAAAATAAAAGCCTTTGAATTAAAGCTTTCCCTGTGGGAAGGTCAATTAAGGAATAGGAATGCAGCACACTTTTTATGTCTTCAGACTGTGGAAGAAGGTTTCGATGAATATGTCACTGTTATTCAAGATTTGAAAGAAAACTTTTCTAACCGCTTCAAGAACTTAAGAGAACAAGAACAGTTGTTTATATTGTTTGCGACACCATTTTCGATTTCGGCAGAGACTGTTCCGGAACATTTGCAATTGGAGTTGATTGACTTGCAATGTCACACGAGACAGAAGATAAATTTTGGACGGTGAACTCTTTGCTAGAGTTTTATGAAAATTTTCCACAACAAGAGTTCCCAAAACTGCATATGCAAGCAGCGAAAGTAATTTCTATGTTTGGATCCACGTATGTATGTGAGAGCTTCTTTTCTGTTATGCAGTTAACCAAATCGAAGTTTCGAGGATGTTTGAGCGACGAGAGTCTTCGCAATTCCTTGCGTTTGATGGCGACGAGGAATGTTGTGCCACGCATCGAGCAAATTGTAAACAATAAAAAAAGCAAATAATATTGTTACTATTAAATTGCTTTTGTTTGCTTTAACTAAATCTACTTATCCAGGAAATCCCGTTTTCCTCAATTATGTGTTTCAAACTAGAAAATAAAAAAGAAACGTATTCCGTGGAATAAAATTAAATTAAAATCCCCTTTGATTTTACATGAACTGCATTAAAACATTGTCGCATTCCATCCGATTGAAACGATCCAGTAAATGACTCGCTCGGCGAGGAAAGTTGCGCTGTAGGGCTGAGTAACTGGCAGTCGGGGACGGCCGTCGGGGTGTGGCGGAAACAGCCGAACTGAAGTGCGCTTCGTCGTCAGTCGGAGCGAACTTGGTGCTCCGGAGCGCAGGCGGAGCAGAAATCGTGGACAGGCCTGGTCTAGTCAGTCAGTCAGTCAGTCTGGTCTAGTCAGGAAGCCGAGCTGTGAAGTTTGTGTGTGTGCATCGCTGTGGACGGCAGTGTACTGGACTGTGGTCGGCGCCGTGAACTGTGGCCGGAGCCGTGAACTGTGGCCGGAGCCGTGAACTGTGGTCGGCGCCGTGAACTGAGGTCGGCGCAGTGGACTGTAATCAGTGCATCGGACAGCGGTGAGTGCATCGGACTGTGCAGCAGTGCATGAGAAGTGAACAGTGAAAATAAATAATCAAGAGGACTGTGCCGTGTATAAATAAATAACCAAGTCAAGATCACAAGGACTGTAAAGCCAATCTGTAAATAAATCAAGTATTTTAGTGTAATATTTAGAAACATAAATAAACATCTCTGTTAAAATAAATCTGTGCTTTTAATTCACCACCGCAAACGTTACAGTACATTAGAAGTTACATTTATACATTTTTTAAACAAATAAACACGTTTCAGTAACAACTTTCCTTCTTAATGGAAAGGATAGACAAATGGATAGGGAAAGGGTGGGGTTTAACATGCGAGAGTTCTTGCACGGGTACTCTAGTTACAGGCTTTTATTTATTTATTTATTTACGTCAAAAACAGTTAAAAACTGCGTATGACGAGCTATGGGGAGAAGTGAATTTTGTGCACGTTTTCATAATTCTGTGGTCTCTATCCTAAACCATATTCTAGTCGAATTTTGAATACAGAAAAGAGAGGTTTTTTTTCGAGTTTTGTTGACAAAATATTCGTTCCTATATAATAAAATATATTTTCAAAGGTAAATTAGCTATAAATTTCTGCCCTGAACCCTCATGTTCTTCATGAAAGAATAATACTTTTTGCCGCGATAATATGAAAAACGATAATTTGAATAACTATATTTCCCACTGAAATTCAGAAGACGTGCACAAATAATGAAGTTACATTTATGTCCAGAAGCAAAACAAGGGACCATCTCAGCATTTGCCCAAGGATCAGGGAAACTGGACGAAAAACCTGATCGAGATGGGGGCCATCAACCCAGAAACTGTGGTACAATACTTGTTACAGGTTCTTTAGAATTATACAGTCCAAATGATAAATAATTACATTAACTATCATTGTTAAAATTAATTCTACTTTCCTTTTTGATGCTCGGTATAGTCTCGAATTGTATAGAAACAGTTATGCAGCAGAAAAGATTTTACTTGGGACTTAAACTTTTCTATTGAATTTAATCGTTTAATGTCTTCTGGCAAAGTGTTGTAGAGTAATGTACATGAATTGTATGTGAATTTTTTGTAGTGAGCTGTTGATACTGCCACCTGGTGAATATGATTACTACGTCGTGTGTTATACTTATAGATATCGGCGTTTGCTGAAAATATATTCCCGTCCCCATTTTTGACAAAAACTACTGATTCGTAAATCAGGAGACAAGGTAATGGTAAAATTCCTAGATTAATAAAGAGTGACTTACAAGAATCACGTGGGTTGGATTTGCTTATTATTCGTACAAATCTTTTTTGTAATCTGAAAGTCTGTGAACTATAAGATGTGTTTCCCCAAAATATTATGCCATATCTCAGGCGGGAGTGAACATTGGCAAAATATACACAACGATCTGTATGAAGGCTGACGGAATTTGAAAGAATTCTGAACGCGTAGCATAATGAGCTTAATTTTGTGTTCAATTCATTTAAGTGGGCATTCCATTTGAGGTTTGACTGAATTGATAGACCTAAAAATTTTGTTACATTAACATCAGTCAATGGCACACCGTTCATTTTCAATGGAGTACAGAATTTTTTATTTGATATGGAAAACTGCATTGAAACTGTTTTATTTTCATTTACTTTTAATTTGTTATTACGGAACCAATTTGAAACGTCTGATATTGTACTATTTACGGTTTCTTTGTTGCAAAGAATATTTGTATCATCCGCAAAGAGAACTGTTCTTCCGTTTCGAATCGCTAAGGGCATGTCATTTACGTATAATTGGAAGAGAATAGGGCCTAAAATCGATCCTTGCGGGACTCCTCGTACAATTGGCAAAGAACCGGAAAGGTGTGTACATAAAGTTCCATCATTCCAGTAAGGTATTTCTACTCTCTGAGATCGTTGTTTAAGGTACGAAGATAGCCAATCTAGAGCAATACCACGGATTCCATACGAAGGTAATTTTGAAAGTAAAATGTTATGATCAATGACGTCAAAAGCTTTTGAAAGATCTAAAAATATTCCAATAGTTGCTTCGTTTTGATCCAGTGATGAGGCAACATCCTTAAGAAAAGAAAAAATGGCTGTTTCCGTAGATTTTGATTTCCGGAATCCATGTTGGCAATTTGAAAACGCGTCGTGTTTATTGAGAAAGGTTTCCATTCGTACATAAAAAAGTCTCTCTAATATTTTTGAAAAAACTGACAAAAGAGAAATTGGCCGATAATTTTGAACTTCATTTTTGTTGCCTTTTTTGAAGAGCGGCTTAATCTTAGCTGTTTTAAAAATATCTGGAAAAATTCCGGTGCATAAGGATGCATTAAATATGTGAGTTAACGGGTGTATAATGGCTGGCGCGCACGTCTTTAACAAACAATCCGGAAATTCATCTAAACCGGCCGAATATTTATTTTTTAATTTACCGATTATTTTGAGAATTTCATAGGAAGAGGTTTCGGAAACGAACATAGTGTCTAAGACTTTTAGGGAAACGTCAGATGTTGAATTTTGTGGCTGAAAACCCTTAGTGAGATCGACAGCAATTCTCGAAAAGTATGGAAATGTGGAAATATATAAATATGGAAATGTAAAAAAATAAGGAAGAGGGTGGGGTTTAGCATGCGAGAGTTCTCGCACTGGTACGCTAGTAATAAATATTTGTAGAGCATAAATGAAATCCGTGCTAAGTGCGAAAAAGTGAAAATTTGCATTTTGTGGTGAAAAGCATGGTGTTAAGCTCAATGCGGAGTGAAAAGGCTCTCTGAAATTCTTGTTCTTAGGGATTCAAGTTGTCGCCACTACATTGCGCCTGAGTCAAATTCCACGAACTGTAATTAAAAACCAACGCCATCTTGAATTAATTGTGTTCTAGAGGGCGTTGTTAGAAATGTGCTAAGTGTCCTGCACTGTCAACGTGTTACCGCGTGTTTAGAGAGGGGTGTTTGTTTACTGCGGTATTGAGAAGTGTACCTACTCCTGCTTTAATATATGAAAGGTGTGATACAAAGTTACTGCAGTATATTGTTCGAGTACTTGTCAATTCATGCCATAGAAACCGTTTGGCCTTCCATTGGGCCATGATTAGGAAGAGTATTTTAAAACCATGCAACAAATTCTCTACTCACTACAAACGGTACAGCATTTGGTGCAAAACTAAATATTTGCCTGGAAATATCAACATAAATTAGACAATTATAACTCCTTTTCATACAGCTCCATTAGGTCACAACAATGACACTAATTCACAGATACTCGCGAGCGCAAAGTGAATTCCATTGTTGCAGACCCTGCATTGTCGCTATTCTGAGAGCTATTAATTCTTTTTACTTATTTCAAATATTTCAAAATAAACAATTTCTAAAATATTAATGTGTAAGTCTATAACAAAGTTCGAATGTAAGAAACGAAGAAAGAAATAATATACAAAATTGCACATTCTAATTTACGACGCATCCAGCTGTCCGAAGCCCAGTAAATTTACAGCGGCCTATTACGTTTGTCACAAAATTAAAGAAAAACTACTCGTATTTTGAAAAAATTAAGCATGACCGTATTCATTTTATTTATTTATTTGTCAAAAAACAGAAGCAGAATGGCACAGACTTTCCCGTATTAGTTTTCTATTTTCCTGGGTCTTCGCTAGCTATTCGGAATTGCCACATACTCTTTCTTGCCAGCTACCATCTATCACCGCCAAAAGTACATTTTTTTGTCATTTTCTTAATTTTTCGGTTTCCTATTGGTAGAAAAGAAACATTAATTTTAGAATATTAAAGAACACAAAAACCTAGCCGTAAATGGCAATTTTCTTTTAAAAATTATGTGCCGTTTAAGAGAAAATGGCGTTTTAGCACTACTAAAAATGCGAAATTTGAAGCTCATTTTCACAGAAAATGTTTGAGTTTTCAAAATACTTAATTTGAAGTTATTTGAAGCACTTACACTCACAAATATAATCATCTTTACAAATTGCGGATAATGTGCATATTAAAGATGTGAGAGATCTTTCAAAAAATTTACATTTATATAATTTTTGAAAAAAAACAAAAAAAACTCAAAATAAACTTCACGCTATACTAATGAGTGTAATTAGCACTATCCGTTACAAAAGTTTCAAGAAAAAAATTGCAGCCATATACGAGAAAATGACGTTTGAGCATTTCTGAAAATGCCGAAATTTGAGCTACTTTTCACAGAAAACGGTAGTGTTTTCGAGAAACTTTACTTGACATTATTTAAAGCATATATACTCGTAAATATAATAATGTAAAAAAATCGCCGATAATGTAAATATTAACGACGTGAGAGACAAGTAAAAAAATTTACATTTTGGTAATTTTTGAAAAAACCAGTCGATAGACCAAAATAGCTTTTATGTCATTGATAGAGTACATTTACCACTATCCCTACCAAAAGTTTAAAGAAAATATTTGGAGCCGTTTTTGAGAAAATTTTGTTTTTGTAATTTTTTAAAATTGCACATATTGCACGCAATATTGCACGAAAACTACCAAAATTGTGAAAAACATTTACATGACCTTTATTAAAGAACTCAATATGCAGAACAAATTTTATTTGAAGAAAAAATCTCTATCTTCAATTTTGTAGTTGGAGAAAGACGCCGAAAAAAATTCAAACTTTCACAATTTTCGAAAATTCAGAGCTGTACGTGAAAATCGGACCTATGCCATGTTAAAAAGTGTATTTCCCTCTATTCATACAAGAAATTTAAAGAAAAAATTTGGAGCCGGTTTTGAGAAAATGTTGAAAATCCCCGGGGGGCTTCATATAAAGTACCCCCAAATTTTAAAGAATCTTTTTCAAAATCACAAAGCTTCGACTAGAATCAGATCGACTGGGGAATATCAATTTTGAAGAAAATCGACCGAACGGTTTAGGCGCTAGCGTTGACCACAGACGGACAGACGGACGGAATGCCGTCAATCGATTTTTAAGTATTAAGAAGCAACAAATCATGGATTTTGACCACACCACGAGATAGAGGATTTTTTTTTCTTAATTTAGCAACTGGTTTTATCCACTTATTCGTTTTCACGGCCCGGCAATTAATTTTTTTCCGCCGAAAAATTGGCCATTTTTTCGCGCAGCATTACATAACTTTCCCTATACTACGTATATCACTCCGTGTATACGTACGTATACGGGAAAGTAAAAAAATTGAACTCCAAAAAATGTTTTTAAGTAAACATAAATTACTACAAATGTTTATTTACTATTCGTATCTTTTAATTAAAGACAATTATTGGATAAGTTAAATCAGAAAAACATCACTTAAAATTACACATATATTTGGATTCCATTAACACGTTTTTGTTATTAATGGAATCATTAATGGAACCATAGCGGCCATTCTATTTATTAATACGCTAAGGAAATATGAAGTTTTTACCGCCCCCATAGGTCAGTTGTTTTTACTACGTTAAGTTGACTTCGGTGGCGGATGGAAGATTCTTTGAGCCCTAATGCGCCCAGCCGAAAGCACGATGTTGGAGTCGAGGGTAAGGCTTCAATGTTATCACTAGAGACCGAATATGAATATGGTTTTATATTTTAGTGCTAGCTGTTAAGTGGAAACTTATTGCATTCCTTCACGAAGAAACACTTTTAGAGATTTCATTAAAATATTTATTTTGCATATTTCGTGGTTTCCTCATATCTGATATAAATTTTAGAAAAATAAGGTAATTGGTAACAATTTTAACTATTTTACTTTCTCTCTACCGCTTACGCAATAGAGAGAAAGTTATGTAATGCTGCGCGAATGAACGGCGAATGTTCGGTAGATAAAATTTTTACAGGGCCCTGGTAAAGAAAGATGGGATAAATCCAGATGCTAAATTTAGAAAAAAATCTCTAACCCGCTCTAAACCTCTAAAACGCGGGGTAGCCATGATTTGTGGATCCTCGATTCCGAAAAATCGAATGACGGCAAAACGGACGTCTGTGAACAACGCTAGCGACTGAACCCTTCAGCCGATTTTCTCCGAAATAGATATTCCCCAATCGATCTGGCTGATGTCGCGGCCTGGGTTATCCTGGGCAATTGATTTCGCGGATTGTGTTATCCTGGGCAGCTGATTCTGCCCAGCGGGCCTGATTGCAGGCGGATGAGCGAATGGACTGGTGGTTAAAATTATACGAGGATGAATGAAAAGTCGCAATTGATAATATACAATGAATCAATAATAAATAAAAATAGCTGAGATTTAGTTATTTTATTTGCACCAATGAAGTTGTTTGTTAATAGAGTTCTGTTTGGTTCTGGTACGATTATTACTTGAACAATACTAGGTATTTAAAATTTGGAATCCAAGTTATACTGCTGTGAGAAATTCAGTTAATGAATGTTCACCAGATGTTCAGTTAAAGGACGTTTTTTTGGTTCCTCATCTAAGTAGTCGGGATAGCAGCAGTCGTTCTTTACTGGCAGGTCGGGAGCGTGAATGCCAGAAGCGGCAGCAAATACTAGAAGAAGGGAAAGCAGTTTTTACGTCGACACTAGACGAGCTGGTAGATTACGCAGAAACTAAAAGTCTAGAAGCTCTATGAAGATACTCGAAGTCCTGGTAGTTGTCAATAGTTATGTAGCACTCCAAAGTTCAGATTGTTATGTATTTTAATGTTGTTGATCGCTATTTACGCACGTTCACAATTACTTTATAGAATAGTGCACTTGTAAGTAAGTCGCAATTAGTTTATAAGAAATTGCATGTATAAGAACGTCGCAATTAGTTCAATATTCACAATAGTTCACGAGAAGTGCGTCCATTTACAACAAGGATCTGTCGTCTGCGATAGTTTTGAAGCAAGTAAGGTGGTCGCTTATTGTGTGAAGACGTTGCAGCCGGGGCCAGCGAAAACTGACATAGTATTTGGAGGGGTCAGCGGAGGGGTCTGTGGGAGACTAGAAATATACCGTTGTTTAAGATTGACCGCGACCCCTTGAATTAGAAACCAATATTTTAATTTTGGGGGCTTTACATGAACTTTACATGAAGCCCTTGGGACATTTTCCAAATTTTCAAAAAAATGGCTCCATCGTTTTTGATTAAGTTTTGTTGATAGTGTGAATGACGTTCAAGAGAATGGCGCATGTCTCATTTTCATTGAAAACACTAATTTTTTGAAAATTGCAAAAGTTCGAAATTTTGTCGAGGTCTCCCAACAACTTAACTATTAAAGATTGAGAATTTCCCCTTAACAAAATCTGTTCCTTAAAGATTGATTTTGAAATAAGGTCTAGTACAATTTGTCGAAAATTTGAGTACTTTTCGCTCAATTTTGCGTGAAAATACGGGCAAGAGGAAATACGTGCTCTTTTTGCTCCAATAGTATATTTAGTTACAAAACAGTTTCCAACATACGAAAACATATCCAAGAGACTTAAAAGTTTAAATGAAGAGATAAATGATGAATGGATCGTGCCGTTCAACGAAAAAGAACCTGTTTTTTAATTGATGGAAAAGTGGTCGTTGCAGGAAGAATGGTTAATGCGACAGAAAATTCCAAATTCTCGGAGCAATCTCTCAAGAATGTGTTAGGTCTTAAAATAATTTTATTGCCGGTCGTTGTCAGCGATTAAAGGTGACCATTTATCAGCTGTTCTGATAAGGTTTTCCTCAAGCCTATTGCTTTCCTGTCCCTCTTTCTGAATACCTGATTATTTCAAACATTTTTCCTCATCTCCGACGTTCCAATTCGTTATTATTATTATTATTATTATTATTATTATTATTATTATTATTATTATTATTATTCCTCAATATCACGACTTAAGATATCACGTTTCGGCTGAATATAAAATCTACTCCAGGTTGCAACCAGCTACCTAAGGAGCAGATCTAGGGACTGTCGGTGACTCTACAATACTTTGCGCAAAATTTGGACTGTTCCAAATAAAGCGATTTTATTATTATTATTATTTATATTTTATTCTTCACAGTTTTTACTGGTAGGTAAGTCAACCACTCACAGGTATGATGGCTAGGTGTGCGGTTGCTTTATTGAAAATTCAGGTGGCTTCTAACAATACGGCATGTATTCAAAATAACTGCCTTCTGCATATTATATATACTTCTAGTATCCAAGTGAAGACACTCTAGTGCTCGAAGTGTCATTTTCGGGATCACTCCTGTGGCTGATATTATTATTGGCACAGTTGTCACTTTGCTGAGGTTCCACTGAGCAGCGACTTCATGGGCGAGATCGGTATATTTTTGGATCTTCTCTTGATGTTTTACCGATATGTTGTGGGTGTTAGGTGTTGATATATCAATAAGGAAAGCCTCCCGATGGTTTCTATCAATGTATGTTATATCGGGTCAATTGCCGCCAACTTGTCTGTCAGTGATAATGGAGCGATCCCAGTAGAGTGTGTGCTCACTACTTTCAAGCACGTTCTGAGGGACATATTTGTAATAAGGTAAGGAGGGGGCGAGTAAGCCCGTTTTCATGCTTCGCCACTTCATCATGCCTCTTTTTATATTCCAACTGTGCGTGGCCGCTACATCCACTTGCCACGTATAGGATAGTTTTGCTTGTGGCCTCACATCTCCTACATGTGTCCGATTGGATGGTCGAATCTCTCAGAATGTTTTCTGTAGTTCAAAGTTGCCACCACTTGGTCCTGGATAGCTATCATGAATGCTTCTGTCTCCGGAAAGAGATCCCCACGCCGAAGCCACGCGTGCGACGCAGAGATGTCGACTTCTGGTTTGCTCAGCTCATGGGGGTACCTTCCGTGCAGTGTCTTCGCTTTCCATGAGTTTATCTTCTCTCCGGTTTCAGTGACTGGCTGAATAGGTGGATCAGTCATTTTCAGGTTCAGAGGACTATAGTTATTATCAACTGCATTCACTGCTCTCTGAAGTCTGCCACAATGTTCCAAGAAGTATCTTCTGAGTGATGCAATTTGAGTGCTATGTAGATTTATGAGATTTACAACACCTCGCCCTCCTTGTGATCTTGAAAGGGTAAAACGCTCAATACTTGAATGGGGATGATGTTTTCGGTGTTTAGTCATAGCAGTTCGAATTGTTCTCTGGAGATTGTTGAGGTCGATATCGCTCCATTTAATGACGCCAAAGGAATATGTAAACACTGGAATAACATATGAATTGATGGGCTGCACAAGATTTCTAGCACAGAGTTGAGTTTTCAAGAGTCCATGCAATCATTTACAAACTTCAGTTGTTAGTATGTTCTTAGTGGCAGTGTGTTTAATTCGGAGTGACTGGTGGAAACCCAAGTATTTGTTTCATGGGGTTCTATGAAGGCAATCTTTGACTCATTATTATTTTCCGAATTTATAACTCGCATACGACCCCGAATGATATTCACTCTCCTGCACTTATCCAAACCGATTTTCATCGTCTTCGGTGAATTTCTCCGTCACGCTAATTAGTTACCGCATATGATTCTCTGTGTCTGCATAGAGCTTCAGATCATCCATGTAAAGAAGAGACACGAAGAAGCGTTGAGTTCCCTCTTTTAAGAGCGATGCCATAATTAGATGCATTTAGTAGAGTGGATAGAGGATTCAAGGCTAAGCAGAACAATAAATGGCTTAAAGAATCACCCTGGAAAATCCCTCGGCGGATTTGTATAGTATCAGTCTGGACGGATTGTTTTCCATTAGAGAGATACAGTTTTGTATTCCATCGACTCATCACAGTTTTCAGGAAGTTTTAGACAAACGGATGGACCTTGTATACATCCAAACACTGAAGGAGCCAAGGATGAGACACGGTGTCAAATGCTTTAGCATAATCTGTGTAGCATATGTACAAGTGTCTTTGTTTCTCAGGCACTTGCCCCATAATTACAGTCTATAATGAGTTGCTCCTTGCATCCCTGAAAATCCAGGTCTACATCCTTGCTGTTCATCCGCTAAGATGTTCTGTTCCTCAATGTGATTTATCAGCAGTTGTGTAACACATAATGTTATGAGTTTGTAAAAAGTTTGAAGGCAGGTTATAGACCTATACTTCGAGGGGTCTTTAGTGTCAGTAAGAAAGTAAGGTATATATTCTGGATTGTGAAGAAAAGATTGAATTATAGAAGGTATATGATGCAGAGTGCTGGTAAATTATTTGAGCCAATAATTATGCAGGCCATCACTGTCTGGTGTCTTCCAGTTATGTGCCTTGTTCAAAGCTGCTTGGACAACTTCCACAGTGATACTTGGCTCATCCATTCGAGGAATATCTCGGCGTCTGTGGTATTCCATTTCAATTCACGACACATCTGGGTCGTGAGACACAGCAGATGACCAGATAGGCTTCCAAAAGTCCTCTATCTGTGCTTTAGTAGGATGCTTTGACTCTTTCACTTCACTTACGGACTCTCTGCCCTTTGAAAGATTCCTGTAGAATCCTTTAAAACGAGTATTTTGTTGCTTCCTCGTAGTGCAATTCCTAAAGCGTTGAAGGCGTTTTGTTAACGCCAAAAGCTTTTGTCGTAGGGTGTCGAGATGTTCTGTTATTGTTGTATTTAAGGGTTCGTTCTTTGTAATTTTGTATTGATAAGGATGTTATCCACCTTTCTTCTCAGTTTTTCTGAAGTATTTCCTTTTTGAAATTGAATGAGTCTCCCAACATCTCTTCTAATGCTTTCTACGCGATTCACCAGCTTTCTTTCCCATGGTGGCATTCTTTTCCTTTCACTTCGATAATTGTGGTTAGTTGCTACGCGGCTGAAAAGCTTGGAACCGTTACATCTTGAAGCCACAACCGCTGCACAATAAATTGCTGTGTGCACTTCTTCGAATGATGATCTTTGTTGTAGATGCTGCGGCAGTACTGTTTCATTCAAGACGCTGATAGCTCTTCCCAATTTCTTCGAGCAATTTTGTCTGGGAATGAGATGGCGATTCAGTGCGTCAGTTCCTTCAAATTCCGCAAGAGCGATTCCTGCAAATTCATTGCGAATCATCACTTCGTCACTACTCTCATTTTCAATCATTTCTGACATGGTTGTCCCATTGTCCTCCAGAGTTTGTTCAGCTGATATCTCCACTGTCCTCCGATTAGTGGATTCTGAGAAGTCAAGCATTTTTCTCACTTCTTCCTTTAGTGCTTCCAGAACCGGTACAGAAAGAAGATTCTTCTGAACAATTGCTCGACGCTGGTCCGCTATTCTTTGCTCACTAACTTCAGATTCAGGGAAACGGTGAAGGAATCTTTTATGTAATTTTTGTCGGTATGCCGTAGTGTCAGTCTCCATTTTCGTAATAGTGTAGAATTCACGCATGATGAAGATATTTATTTCTGTAGTCCACTTCATCCTTATGCGTGGCCTGCCTGCCGCAGTGGTCTTTGGAAGCAATAGATCGCTTCTCTGAGAAGCACTTGCGCCAGATGCAGCTGTAAGTGGAGATGGACGGGTGCTGCTATCTTCGGCTGTAGCGTATTCGGGGTTATCCCCGATCAGGGCCCGCCTGTTCAGCTCCTGATCACCACCGGCTCGCATGCTGTCACCTCCAGCGGTGGCTCCGAAGGTGCCCTGGCGCTTCCCAGGCAGCGGCTTATTTTTCGAGGCCTTACGACGCATATTCCGTGTCTCCATATTTCTACTACTACTACTATTATTATTATTATTATTATTATTATTATTATTATTATTATTATTATTATTATTATTATCTCTTCTCTTGTGATCCTCAATAACTTATGCTGGGTTCAATTTGCCCAATCCTGCCACGATTAGGAAAGTGCTCAGTCACTGAGCTTTTTCCTAATCGTGGGAGCTTCGTTTGTGTTAGTTCAAGAACTTTCGAACTATATGACATGTTTGCAGGATCACTGTTTTCTGTTCGTTGTTTAGGATTCGTTGAGGTAATTCCATTTGTTTTAGATTTTTCCTGAATTGTTTTGAGAATACACCTTCAGCCGAAATAACAAGTGGCAATGTTGTTACACTCTGTAGATTCCACATTTGTTTTATTTCCAGAGCAAGATCTTCGTACTTAGTAATGTTCTCGGTCTCTATTTTCTTTATATTGTGTGTCAATGGTACGGCAATATCAACAAGTATTGCCAGGTCACTCGCGGTCTCCGCGAATGACAGTGAAGGTGGGTCGCCTTACCTTCCAGCTAGCTCAAGTGGCAGAAAGGTGGCCTGAAAGAAATGGGATGGCGAGTGGACGTTGTTTCAGCAAGAAAGAACATATCTGAATGAGGTTAACGTAAAAAATTTAATGATTCAAAAAGAGATTAACCTAGATTTACACTACCATGCACGAGCTCGTGAGTTTTCCCCGTAATGCAAACCAAAATAAGCGAAACAAGAGAAATTAAAATTAAATTATTACAATCAACAACAGACAAAATGCATTACACAAAAAAATCTATGACTAATTTTATTAACGGCCAATGCGCGGCCTGAAATATTTCTTTCCCTGCTTGTTTTGAGCTAACTGCAAAAGTTAATTCCGTAGCGCCTGAAGGGCATTTGAACGCTTTCGGCGAAGCTCTCGTTCACATCACCGTCTGGAGATTTTCGTGGTCATTGCCCCATTCAGCGGGGCGTCTCAGAAAGGGAGCCCGAGCGGCGGCGGAGGTGGAGGCGGGTGGCGGCGGTCAGGTCGTCGGGGCCGCGCTGTTCTGCGCGGCTCTCCGAGGGAGGGTGCTCCAGCTGCTCCCCTCAGCTGGTCGAGCGGGCGCCTTCAGATAGCACTTTCGACGGGCATTGACGTAAGCGGTGGCGATCTTGACGATTAACGCAGTCACTTCCGCGTGCTTATGCCAAAGATAGACTAATAATCACGTCTACTTCAACAAAATCAATTGTTTTGGTTCATCGAATCGTGGCCAAGCACGGCACATTAAATAACTTGAACCGATCAAACTATGGTTCAGAAAATTGGTCAAGTCCGAAAGAGAAACTTTCTCTTGAAAAGTCTCGCCACAAGATAAATCAAGTGAAGCAGTCGAAAGTCAAAAGTGAAGCAGTCAAGTCGATACTCAGCCAAAAGCCGAAAACAGAATGCTATTGAGTCAAAAGTCGCAAGCGGAATGCCCTTTCGGATGTTACTTTCTTTCTGCTCGCTGCCTCGGTCCCCCTCCAAAAAATCTCTAAAGTTCCAGAATGTTCTACTACAATTTCGAACCCATTCGGCGATAGACTACAGGAAATTGTGCAGTGAAATTGCTTCGTCCAATCGCTGAAGGCGTTTGAACAGGGATCTTTAATGGAAAATTTCCAGTATCTTCTGTCTTAAGTCTCTCTGTCTTACATTGTTTACTTGGACGCACGTGCAAGCCTAGACATGCGTCGTAGAACTGGGCCAGCGCAAGCCTAATTTTTGTTGACATCCACTGGGTGGCGGCCCAGGGGCTGGAAGGAGGTGGGTGCGTTCTCTTAAGGAACGCTTCCCGGAAGACAAACACGCGGAGGTGGAGGCGGGTACAAAGAACGGGGGAGTCCCGCCAAAAATTCCCCGGCGCCAGAGGAGGCGTCTTTCGCAGATTATTGCCAGAGAAATGTAGAAATTAATGCTAATTTAATGAAGTTGATATTCGGTAACGCTACAGTATAGCTTCTTTCTTATTTCTGTCAATCAAAACTATATCAGGTCTATTGGAAGCCACAATTTTATCTGTAAATATGGGTCTGTCCCAATAAATGCTTCCATTACAGGTGCTGGGATGTATTTATAATACGGTGGAGCTCCACTATTTAACATTCCATGCTTGAGAGCCAATTGTTGATGGACAATCTTGGCTAGTTGGTTGTGTCTGCCCAAGTAAGCGCTGTCGGCAAGTGCAGTGCAGCCAGCCATTATCTGCTCTATTGTTTCACCCCTGGTGCCGCATTTCCTGCATTTGTCAACAACGGGCATGCTCATGCAATGTTTTTCATCGTTCCTAGTTCGTCATACTCTATCTTGGATTGCCGTTATAAATCCCTCTGTTTCTGGGTATAAACAGCCGTCTGACAGCCATTGCAGCGAGGATGGTGTTTCAACATGAGGTTCATGAATAGCTTTGGGAAATTTGCTGTGCATTGCCTTTTGTTGCCATCTTTCTAGATCTCTTCTCGTCTCTTTTGGTGTTGATTCTGCTGCAGTCGCCATTGATTCTGGGCGGGAGGCACTCAAGTTTAGTGGGGTATAACCATCATCTGCTTGTATAGCCATTTTCATTAATTCATCTTCACACGAGAATAACTTTTGCTTCATTTTTCTTTCTTCTTCTTCTTCTTCTTCTTCTTCTTCTTCTTCTTCTTCCTTCTTCTTCTTATTAGCGTATCGGCCATTTCTGACCAGGCTACACGTTCTCCCCTGAGGCCCAGTCATATTCTATCGTGGAGAAAGACGTGTGTAATTATGGGGATCAGCTTCTCGGCTGTATCCCTTCGCGAGACAAGACCGTTAAGCCTTGAATTATGACTTACGATGTGATATAGTGTGATTTTTCTAACTCTGTCCCTCAAGCCCCTATGGCCACGATGGAATATCAACACGGCATTTCGCGTCTTTCTCTGTCGTACCGCTAGAAGTCGCATGATCGCAAGCACGGCTTATAACGGTTGCGATCACGCGATACCTCGCGGTACGACTGAGAACGTCGAGAAATACCGTAACATATTACATCGTGAAGACGGGCCTCGAGGGGGAAAATTAGAAAAAGCGCAGTATAGAATGATGACGAAGGATGATGGAACAATCACTCATACAACCATGCCTAAGCCAGACTCGAACCTGCAGCCTCCTCGGCGGCTGCCGCAACCGCTGCGCTACGGTGCGGTATTATTATTATTATTATTATTATTATTATTATTATTATTATTATTATTATTATTATTATAGATGAAGTGTTATGTTGACTTTGTTTTCTTGAGCAGACCCTAATTGCTATTTACTTTTTATTTTCTATTCTTACTTCGTAAAAAGGGAAAGTTTTGTAATCGTGCGCCGAAAAATGGCGAATTTTCGGCAGAAAAACTCGCTTTGCCGGGCCCTGGCAACAAAAAACTGGATAAACCTTGCTTCTATATTTATTTCCTCTAACTCGTTGCCTACTCAGAATTCATATTTTGTGGATCATTGATACCGAAAAATCGATTGCCGACAAAATGTATGCTGTTGTCCATCCGTCCGTCCGTTTGCCTTGTCCGACTGTGATGAACGCTAGCACCCAAACCGTTCAGCTAATTTTCTCCAAATTTGATGTTCCGTGTTCGATTTGAACTAACTCAAGGCTTTGGGAGTTTCAATTGGATAATTTGATTTTTGAGGGTTGTTTACATCAAGTCCAAAAAACATTTTCAAGATTTTCTCAAAATTGGCAACAAATTGTTTAATTAAACTTTATCCTCGGATAACGGTAAGCTTTAAAGAATGGGAAAAGTGCAATTTTTTGGGAGTCATCCTATAACTACAATATTGAAGATAGAGATTTTTTCCTTAATGAAATTGTTTTTTAAAGTCAGTTCTTGAAATAATTTCATATTTAATTTTTCGAAAATATCAATAGTTTCCATGTAATTTTGCACGAAATACAATCAATTTAAATGGTCTGAACAATTTTGTTCAAAAGCCCCAGTTTTTTCTTTAAATTTTCTCAATGTATCAAGGGACGGTAAACATATGGTGCTGGCATCATTATCGGCGAACTATCCGTTTTTTCGAAATTTGCAAAAGTTAACATTTCAAAACTACGAAATTGAAGATGGAGATTTTCGCCTTAGACAAAGTCAGTTGTAAAAAATTAGTTCTTTAAAAAAGGTCATGCACACATTTTTTAAGATTAGGTTTTGCGTAATTTGTATCTCAGATTTATGCAATTCCTCAATTTTTTCTCAGAAACAGCTCCAAATGTTTCTTGAAACGTTTTCCACAGATGCAAGAATGGCGCGGGTCTCATTTTCGTTGAACTCTCTGAATTTTCGAAATTTGGAAATTCAGAAATAATGCGAGAAACTATGTGATGTTGTAGCACCACCACTTACATTATAGAGTTGAGCAACCGACGCACAGTGTGTAATTTTGACGACCTAGGAGGAAAAAATTAATAACTCTCTTTGAAACGAATTTCTCGTAGTTTTTGGAGATCTGTTGTGTAAATAATGTCCAAATAAACAAATGTGCTCGTAAAACTTAAATTTTTACAAAATATTTTGTAAAATATTTAGGAAATTTGAATACTTTAATTAGCCCTCATGACAGTGTATGTTTTTCAAACGCTGAATTCTAACTCTATTGAACATAATATTTGAATTTTACAAAACACACTATGCAAGAAAAATAAAATGAAAGTATACAAAAATTAAAAGCCGAAAATGAAAAAATGAAAACAAAAATAAAGTGAGAGGAATGTACATCAAATATATACAAATTTGTTTGAAACAGTACCCGCGTATTCTTCTGATGGTGATTCTTCTAAATATGCCGTCTCTTTTTTGCCTTATTCCTTCATTCTAATAACACGAACAGTTCATGTTTCACTTTTTTGGGTGCAGTTATAGTTTTGGCGCCTATGCTCGACTTGAATGGATCTGAGCTAATAAGCAGCCGGTGGAGCAAATTCATATTTGCGTTTGCTCTTGACGTTTTTCTAGTTTTTTTTCGCCTCTTTCGCTTGATTTTCTTCTACTCTCACTTGCCATGTTCGTATTTCTGCACGATAAGAAATGTGCAAAATGCACTCAGAATCATTTTTTTGTTGGCGTATGTGTACATACTGGCGGGTTGAAATATTGATATCCATCATAAAAGCAAGTGACAATGATGCAGGCTTTTGAAGAAGGGAACTTCGAGCTTTGTTAATTGTAATTCTCCTATTGGAAGAGGCTTCACAGAGCTCCTTATCTATAGCTGCCACATATCTTTTTGTCATACTTCCTTAGTTTGATTTCAATAGCTATGGATAACTTTTCTGAGCTAGTAGTGTCTACAAAAGGATTCAATTGTATGGTTTTAGCTTTAATCCCACAGTACCTGAAAGACTCATAAGGTCTTCTAGCTCTATTAATTTTTACATTTATTTGTGATGGACCTGGGACTGACTTTAACATTTAATCAGGAAGGGTAAGAGTTTCTTGTAGCCAGGACGAATTATATTTCAAAAACGACTCTTTACTTCTTACGGAGTTTTGCAATCCGGTTTCAACTTTTTGACAAATACATCTAACGTAAGACTTAATTTTGTCCAAAAATGCTTTGTGAGGTTCTATAATTCCTAATTCACGTAAGAAAACATTTGATACAGCTTCAGATCTCTTATCAATTGAATTTGTTAGTCATATATCAAATAACAACCTACGGATAACTTGAAGACCCTTTCTGTATAAAGGTATATATAATTCAGATAAGCAGGTATAAGCAGCTAGTCTTTTCACGATTAAGAACCCAAAAGTACTAGTTTTAAAATGTATATGGCCCGAAAGGTGTATAATGGTGTATAATACACTGAAAGTCTAATTGAATTTAGAGAACGTGTAATACATTCAATATAAACCGCTCACCTTTTCCATTAACGTTTTTAGGCACATTAAAAATAAATACTTAAATTTTATCCACATAAAAATAATCATAAAAGCATGTAGATTACTAATAGTAAAACCACAAATCACAGAATGAGACGAATAGTATATTCCTACCAAGAGAACTTCAAGGTCTGAAAAGGGCCATTCAGAGCTGAGCGCTGGCGGAGCGGTGATGGACGTCTTTGGACATGCACCATGGGGTCCTTGTGTCCTTCAAGAGAAAACTAACAACGTTTCCACATGGTTCAGACATACTACTACATAGAAATATAACAATTTTGCTATTTCAATTCAGTCGAAAATTGAATTTTTTCCAGCTAGTTGGCCAAAATTACACACTGTGCGACGTTTAGATTCCATGCACCAGGAACTGTGATACTTGATAAAAGAATGTCACATGTTTGCAGGAAAAAAGAAGATACAAGGGAGCAGGCTGCAACATCATCTCAGTGTAGCGCAGCCAATGAGCGTGTGATCCCTTCGTAAATAGGTATTTTAAAATTGGCCAGAGATGTGATATACCAATTCAAATTTAGCTGCATGATTTAAGTGAAAATTGAGATATTATTTTAAATATGCCTGCTATCTTTGGTGGCGCAGGAGCCAGAAGCTCTGTTCAAGTTTTGTGGAGCAAAATGTTGCGGGTTGTCATGGTGTTTTCACCACGTGATTGTTACGTATATGTGTATCGCATATCACCGCGTGTTGCCATCGGGAAAGGTAGCTCAGGGCATAGTCTGATGCAACTGCAATGCTCCTGACCGGGAGGTCCTCGCGTTCGGGTCCCGACGGTGGCAGGATTTTCGACACTAGATTTTCAGCCAGGTCGAATTCAGACTCTGGAGGAGAATTCGAGTTGCCGGCTACTCTCTTCGGTACTTTTCCGCGGTTTCTCCGCTGAACGCCAGGCGAATGCCGGAGCAGTACCTAACAAACGGATCACGGACTGCGCGCTATTTTTCCTTCCTCTTCCTTGTCCTATCGTCACCTCTTACAGACAATTTCACTCACATGAACAATGCTATCAGACATTTCAGAAGACCAGTCGGGAGCTTGGAGCTTGTTGCATCCAGGGCGGTGCCCCGCTTATGGGAGATATCTGGTTGGGAAAAAACACGCAAGCCGACGTATGTCGCCATCGCGTCTGGCTAACCAGCGGGGGAAGGTCACCGCCAGCTCCCGCGATAAACAAACAACATGCTCTACACTTACAGCACTGATTTCCCTAGCAGTTGACGTGTCCGGAATTACGAATCAGTCAACCACGTGATCCATCGCTCGCTTCATCTCATCTATATTCTCTCGTCGTTTTCGCTACGTGATCAGTGATCACATTCATCATTGTTTGATTCCATTTCAATGTGATTTATTTTTGTTAAAAACAGTAAAATCAGTAAAACAAACAACAGTAAAACAAACAACAGTAATCAGTAAAATCAGTAATCAGTAAAAAAATCAGTAAAACAAACAACAGTAAAACAGTAAAAACAGTAACGTATAGGAGAGAAGTGTAATCCGCGTACGTATTCTTGATCTTCAGAAGCTTTTCCCCACACATTTATTGTACGTAGTTAGCAACCTTTAGTATACCGTACGTAATGTAATATTATTACAATATTATATTAGGTAACTATTCCCAATAATGTACACTTTTCATTCTTTCCGCCGAAAAAATGAATATAATTATTATCTCCTTGATGAAAGCAATGGGATGTCGTTTAAATATTTCTTCTGAAGATCCGACGCATAATTTATTCGAACTATATTTAAAGAATTGTTAAGAAGACAAGTCTCGAGACTGAGTGACAGACAGACAAAGAGAATTTCATATTTTGCAAATCTGTTTCACCAAGAATGTTGAGATTACGGACAATGGAATTGCGTAGTTGCATCTATGAGTAAGAAGGTTCACCGTCAGACATCGTTATCGCACAAAGGAGCTGATAATCACATGCAGAAATTCGCACCACAGTCGTCGTGAGACGGCATAGGCTTAAACAAACAGAGGGGCTTTAATGACAAAGATATTTTTGTGCAACCAAGGTTATTGCTCGATTAAGAAGCAAATATTCGGAAGTGTAATGACATTTATCTTCGTAGATACCATCGTAGATGAGAGGGAATCTGCTTTTAAGAAACCCAAATTTTTATTAATCCCTTCATCTCTCGTGTTTAATTAATTTACACAATTCAATAACAATTTTGTTGATCTAGCCATTAACGGCAATATTTTTTGTCGTCGATGCAACATTGCTTACTTTTAACAACTACTTAAGAATTAAATTAACAAGTTGTTTCGTAGTTCATGAATTCATTGTATTAGAATTCAATGTATTAGTATTCATTGTATTCGAATTGACCGAAAATTTGACAGGGCTAAAAATCCAATTTAGGAATTTTTCAATGTGCATTAATTAATCTAATAATTCGACCTTCAAAATTGGTAAGCATGTTCAAAAGTCGAGGAGACAAGAAAAAATTAAGACCCTGGGGAAACACATAACACTCCTCCCCTCGCACAGTCGCAATAATATACCGCGTATAATAAATAGTACATCGGTATCTAAATGTATCATGTACAGGAGAAGAAGATCCTATTTTTGTTTTTTGTTGTTGTTTTTTTTGTACGTAAGGTTTATATTCTAATTCTACCATATTTTTATGTAATTTCTCTCATTATTAGTCATCAGAGAGGAATTCGGTGTACTAAGAATAATTTATGAAATACTAGTCATTGGATTGTTAGGTTTTCTTGTATGCGCACATCATACGGACATACAGCGTACTAATATATTTACCATTGGCATAGATGTACACATTCGAGCATATTTCACACCAACAACTATAGTTATTTCTGCTCTAACAGGAATTAAAATTTTCAGATGATTAGCTACTCTCCATGGATCACAAATGTCTTATAATCCCTCATTACTTTGATAATTAGGATTTGTATTTATTTTCACTATTAGCGGTTGAACTATACACTAAGTGATCAAAAGTATCGGACACGTGGCTGAAAATGACTTAGGGGCCGTCCATAAATTACGTAACGCAAATTTCGAGTTTGATCCTGTGTTCTGATCGACGTTTTTAGCCCCGCCGCTTCCAAAAAACTAAAACAAGTCCACAAATTAAATGACTTAAAAATAAAAATGTTTTCGTTCTTAATTCATTTTATTCTGCAATATTGATAACGATCCCCATATTAAAGAAATTAATCTCGAGAAAAAAAACACTGATTCGAATTACCCGCGCTGTAGAAAACGAGAATCGTTTCGCGATCAAATAAAGCAAACTAATCGATTAGTGTTCGAACCACGGCCGACTCCATGGTGTAAGAACGCCATGGCCGACTCTATAAGTTGAACGAGATGGAACGTATTAGAACAAGGTTCGGACCATGGAGCTATTCATACCTGTCATCTTATACAGTGCATTTAAAATAATCCGTATAAAAAGTTTAAAGAAAAAAATTGGAGCCATTTTTAAGAAATTCTTGTTTTTATTATTTTTTAAAATTACCCATATTTAACACAAAATATATTTTACACAAAATTACGCGAATACTAAATTTTTCAAAAGATGTGCATGACAAATATTAAAGAACGAATTGTGGAGAACAAATTTTATTTGAAGAAAAAAATCGCCATTTGTAGTTTTAGGACACCGAAAAAATCAAACTTTTGTAATTTTCTAAAATTCCAAGGTAACTGTGAAAATCAGACCTGTGCCATATTTCCAAGGTAACTGTGAAAATCAGACCTGTGCATTTCACTCTATCATTACCTGAAATTTAAACAAAAAAAATTAAGCCACGCTCGAACGACATTTTCTCAAAAACGGCTCTAATTTTTTTCTTCATACTTTTGTACGGATTTGCTTAAAGGATCAGTAACATGACAAATTCAGTTCAAAGTCACATTTCAGTTCTACTAATAGAGTTCCGAAGAGAAAATTAATGTGGAAAAATGTCTTTTAGACGCTAGCCTCTGTTAAAGAGATTAGAAAACTAACGAAAGCGGTAAAGTCTATGTAATTCGGTAACATCATTAGGTATCTATCATGCACAGTTTCCACAAGAGTCCATAGCTTGCAAAAATTGAGCATGTCACTCTATTTATTTTCTGGAATATATATGCTTATTATTCACAAACAGTTTGACTAAAGCTTTGGAGCACAACTCGAGGTTCAGTGGGATAAGACAATGCCCGCGGAACCTGATAGACCGGGAGCCAGCAAGAAAATAGACGTATGATAAGCTCAAAGCTAAAACTTTTTGAGAAGTTAGCCAGTGTGATGAGTAGGGAGCGGATTTCTAAGATTTTGCATACTTTTGTCCGTTGGTTCAGGACATAGCTAAGTGAAATTTCTCGACGTTTGGTTAGAATATAATGCTGTATAGATTAATATGTTAGTGCATATTTGTGCATATTTGGCTGATTTTTCCTGTTAGTGCATATTCTTGTAATTATAAGCGTATATTTTGCATATTTCGTTAAAAAAGAGACTAATTTATAAAACGTTTCATCTTTTCAAAGAATCTTATGTAATTGTGAACGTTCATTGATTCGAAAGAGCCAGTCACTGTTTGCGTTTTTGTTTTCTGTAGATGATAAAATACTCGGGCAAATGTGGAATATTTCTTGATAACATTTTTTAAACCAGACAGAAGAAATTCAATAAGACATACAATGTACTTCACTAAGGGGAATATTTAGTTCGATTATTTCTCTGACGAAGTAGGGTAGATTATATTACGTTTGCATAAAAATATATATACACTTTCATTTCAAACAAATTTTCATTTCATTCCAAGAATTTTATCAAAACAGGTTGCAGAAGAAATGAAATATTGTTAATTTTAAGTGCATATTAAAGGGCATATTTAAGAATTTTTAGGTCATAAATTCATTTTTTAAGAGCATATTTCAAGATTTTTTAGAGCATAAAAATACGCTTCTTAGTGATGAGGAAGAAGGAAACGCAAGTATGGCAGCCTGTAGGTGGCGTTGCGCTGTGCAATTATTGTTTTCCCGTATACGTACGTATATACAGAGTAATATACGTAGTATAGGGAAAGTTATGTAATGCTGCGGAAAGTCGATTTCGAGATTTCAACCGAAATACACATTTTGGGGCCCCCTGATACCGAAAATTGGGTCTTTTCAAAACGTCCGTCTGTCCGTCTGTCTGACCGTCTGTGAACAACACTAGCGCGTAAACCATTCGTGCGATTTCTTCCAAAATGGATACTCCATGGTCGATCTGCGTCCACTCATAGTGCCTCGATTTTGAAAAACCTTCCTTCAAAATTTGAGGGTACTTTACATGAAGTCCCCCGGACATTTTCAAAATTTTCTCAAAAACAGCTCCAAATTTTTTCTTTAAATTTCTTGTAAGAATAGAGTAAAATACACTTATTAAGGTGGCGTAGGTCCGATTTTCACGGTTAACTCTGAATTTTCGAAAATTGCCGAAGTTTGAAATTTTTTCGGCGTCTTTCTAGAACTACAAAATTGAAGATATATACTTTTCCTTCAAATAAAATTTGTTGTTCAAAGTGAGTTTTTTAATTAAAGTCTTGTACATTTTTTTGAAAATTTTAGTAGTTTTTGTGCAATATTGCATGCTATATTTGAAATTTTAAAAAATTACAAAAACCAGATTTTCTCAAAAACGGCTTCAAATGTTTTCTTTAAACTTTTGGTAAAGATAGTGCTAAGTGTACTCTATGGGATAACATTAACGCCATATTGTTCTATTCTTTTGTTTTTTCAAAAATTGCAAAAATGCAGTTTTTTGACTTGTCTCTCACATTGTTAAAATTAACAGTAGCGGCGACTTGTTCACATTATTATATTAATGAGTACATGTGCTTTAAATAATGTTAAATAAAGTTTCTCGAAAATTGAATAGTTTTCTGTGAAAACTAGCTCAAAATTGCGCATTTTCAGAAACGCTCAAACGCCATTTTCTCAAAATGGTTTCAAATTTTGTGTTCAAACTTTTCGAACGGATAGTGCTAATTGCACTCTTTAATATGACGTAAAGTTAATTTGGGGATATTTTTTTGTTTTTTCAAAAATTACAAAAGTGTAATTTTTTGAAAGTTTTCTCATACTGTTAAAATGCACATTTCCAGCGATTTGTAAACTCTATTGAATTTGTGAGTGTAAGTGCTTTAAATGACTTCAAATGAAGATTTTAAAAAACTCAAAACTTTTCTTTAAAAAAGAGCTTCAAATTTCGCATTTACAATAGCGCTTAAACGCTATTTGCTTGAAACGACTCCAAATTTTTCAACGAAAATTGCCATTTGGGGTAAGGTTTATTTTTTATATTTTTAAAATAATAGTTTTGTTCTACTATTGGAAAAACGGAAACTTAAGAAAATGTCGAAAAAATGTAGTTTGGGTGGCGATAGATGATAGCTGTCAAGAGTATTGGCATGTCCGAAAAGCTAGCCGAGACTAAACGAAACAGAAAACTAATATGGGAAAGTCTGTGCCATTCTGTAGCACCACTAGTTTAAATAGGTCGAAAAAAAACTAGACGATACGTGTATTTTCTTACTGGATCCCGGTGTATGAGTGCCTATGTACGCACATCAACCCTGCCAAATACTTTAGCAGGTTGGAAACCCATTTGCGAGTTTAACTATAATATGATAATATAACTTAATTGGTATTTAAGAGAGACAACATTTTGTAGTCAGAATCCAAGTTTTGTGGGTCCTTAATACCGAAAAATCGATTGACGGCAAAACGTGTGTCCATCCCTCCGTCTGCCTGTGAACAACGCTAACGGCTAAACCTTAAGCAGGATTTTCACCAAAATTGATATTTCGCAATCGATCTGTCTGACGTCGCGGCTCTTTGAATTTGAAACCGATATTTTAATTTTGGTGGAACTTTAAATAAAGCCCCTGGGACATTTTCAATTTAAAAAACAGGCACCATTTTTTAATTAAATTTTGACCTCGGATAGCGTATAAGACGTTTAAGAGAATGGTGCAGGACTCATTTTCGTTAAAATCCCTAATATTTCGAAAATCACAAAAATTTAATATTTTTTCGGCGCATTCCTACAGCTACAATTAAAAAGATAATTTTTCGCAATGAAATATGTTCATCAGAAACAGATCTTCAAATATGGTTATGTTCAGTTATTCGAAAATGTTAATATTTTTGCGTAATTTTCCGTCAAACATAGGCAATTTATAAATTTTAAACAATTTTTTCTCAGAAACTGCTCCAATTTTTTGGTTTTTAATTTTTCATGTATGAATGTATGTAGGAAAGAACGTGGTGCTGGTTCCATTTTCAGCGTACTCTCTGTATTTTCAAAAATCGTTTAGTCGAAATGGTAAATTCGAATTTCCCGCGCTTCCTTTGACGCGGTGTTTATTACACTCGTTTTTTATTAGCAAGCAAATACATTTTAGACCATAAATGTTATTTATCCAAAAAAGGAAATTGTAAATATATTATAATGCACTTAAAGTTAGTTTTTTTTATTCGAAAGGATTAGTACTACGCGTTGGAAACTTTTGTAGTATTTGCCACAAATTTACTCGTTTATTCCAATGTAAACAACGTGAAAGAACAAGCTAGAAATGAGTAATATTTAACTGCCTTATCTACAAATTTGTTTAGAATAGTATCCGTTCATTCAATGGCGTAGCTTCAGTTGGTGTCACCTGGGGTGCAGCTAATGGTGTCACCCCCCCCCCCTTAAATTGAGTATAAAAATATAAATTTGCTGCATTGATTGTACATTATTTTATTAAAAATACACACATATTTGCACATGATAGTTATTTATAATGTATTCAAAAATGCTATGTAATTAAGAATAATTGCAATTATCTCCCCCCTCCGCCCTAGCTACGCCACTGTGTTCATTTACTATTTCGTAGTATTGAAACTTTTGCAAAAACAAACTTACGAAGTCGGAATGCCAGGAACTGCTTCCCCACATATTTTACACTTATAATTTCGCTTGCAGTCAACAAGGCTTGGTACCAAAGTTCATAATAAATATCATTTAACTTACATCATCACATTATTTTTCCAAAACATTACGTTAAATTATTTTTGTGGGGAAGATTTTTTATTTATCTCAATCACTTTAGTCGACTGTCTCTTCCGCATTAAATTCTACAGGTCCCATCTTCGTCTACATTCGAATATTATTTGTTAGTAATTTAATGACACATACAATTTAATGTTAGAAACCAAAGATTTTTAGTTACGTATTTTGAATTAAACCGCTGAAAACTCATCATTCGCTAGTGGCGCTAGTGAATCTTTGTGAGGTGGGTGAATAATAGTTCAATGGTATCGGTCTTCCGCACATATTATAAACATTGTATTTGTAGAATCTATTGATATATTCTGGTTTGTAAAAAAAAAAATATACCAGAAATTTTCTAATTATTTGTAGCGCTCTAGTGAGAGGTTTCAGAGTCTGTATATTCCCATCCATTTACCATTTGACGTACATAGTATGTGCGTTTGGTCATAGGATTTTTGAGGGGTACGGGTGTGAAAGTGGGTAGGAGCTACGTTTGATTGCAATTTGTTGGAGCTTTGTTTCAGAGCTATATACTTGTTGTTCATAATTCCAGTGAAAAGCTAGGCATAATGTTGGCTTTAATAAATCGCATTTTAGATTGGTTTAAAAGTTTATTTTGGAAAGAAGAAATGGAATTGACACTTGTAGGTCTACAGTATTCCGGGAAGACTACATTTGTGAATGTCATAGCGGTGAGAATCATTCAGTGTTGAATTATGATTTCTAAACTAGAATAAGCTCTTAGTTTCTGACATTTTGTAGCAGGCTATTGTGTTATGCATATTTTGTATGCATAGTGCAATTCGGCGATCATTTCGTATGTAGTTCTGATAACATAACTAAACGTTCCGCTGTCAAGTTTTTTTCAAGTTTGTGGTTACTTTGGTAGTGCATAGCATCTGTTGATAAGAAACGGGATATTGAATTGTGTTGTACATTTTTAAGTCTATGAATTTTTTTTTAATTCTAGTCTGGACAATTTAGTGAAGATATGATACCCACTGTAGGTTTCAATATGAGGAAAATAACAAAAGGAAATGTTACAATCAAAGTTTGGGATATTGGAGGACAACCCAGATTTAGATCCATGTGGGAACGGTATTGCCGAGGAGTAAATGCTATTGTGTGAGTACCTAAAATATGTTACAGAACTTGTGATACATATGAAAGAAATGGCAGTGAAGAATATCTGATACTATTATAAAATTTGTAAAAAACAATATTATTAGTAATCAAGACGCTTTTGGTTTGGACAAGAAGTTAACATTGTAATGAAAATGTGAAAATGAGTAGCATACGGTGTCAATACAAGTTATTATTAAAAGTATCTACTACGGTAATTAATAAAATTTTGTTTTCATTTCATGGTATGAATTTTATGTTTTTATGCCAAAAATATAAGGTTCTCACTAAATAATTTTTGTGCAGAAGACTTGTAGAAATTCGTAATCAATATGAAGTAATGGAGCACATTTATTTCCTACTCCGTTTTTGTATTTTGATTGTGTTGTGTCATTATATAGATTTGATTCATCATTGTATAATTCAAATATTATTTTGCATTAGTTGAAAGTCAAAACATTTTGTAAACATCCTCACTTTTATTAGGTACATGGTTGATGCAGCAGACCCTGATAAAATAGATGCTTCACGTAACGAGCTTCATACACTTTTAGACAGGCCTCAATTGCAAGGAATTCCAGTACTTGTCCTTGGTAATAAACGTGATCTTCCTCATGCCCTTGATGAGACTGGATTGATTGAAAGACTGTAAGTATATAAAGTTTGTGAAAAAATACTAAAAAAGAAACCTACTTTTAAAATTTGGATTACTTCTAAGGTTCAACTTGAGTTAAGAAATTCGTTTTGTATGATACCATAGAGCTTGATTTTTTGCTTGAAGGTAATTGGGAGAGTTAGTCATTCATCAAAGAAAACATATTAACTTATCTTTATTCACAAAATTCTAAATCAAATGAAGATGAGGCCATTCTAAGAGCAGAAATTGGAGAATATTAAATGCAATGTACAGATTTCTTTTGTTCTACAAGATATTGTTTAGCTGATTTGGACAACATGATGATCATCATATAATTTATGATTGATCACTATTATTTGGTGGGAAAGTAGTTGGAAATTATAGAATTCGCACAGATTCCATCTGGCTTGCAGTCCCTGATTTTGAGCTTATCTATGGCCCATGGAAAAGGGAAAATAAGGAAATTTAATCAATTTCTAATGGTTAAAAAAGTGACTGGACAGCTAAAAAAATTACTGGCCCATTATATATTCTATTCCCATATTTATATTCCTTTTTAAAAGTTTTATTATAAAGTATATTTTTTATTTAAGCCCAATTGACCTCAGCAATTGGATAATTTTAAATAATGTAGTTGGTAAGTAAAAGTACGCCATTACTATTGTGGAATGCTCTGCAGCCTTACAGTTGTACTAATGTTGTTTGCGTTGTTATTACTTCAAAAATCCTTTGGTTTCGAGTTGTAAAATCTTTTACTATTAATACTTTGTAATAAATATAGAAATCAGCAAGAATTTCAAAATACTGTGTTAGGAGAAATATCAAATTCTGATCATAAGATGGTATTGAATGTTTTTGGTTGACATTATTTTCTTTTATTTTTCCAGGAATCTTTCTGTCATCAAGGATCGGGAAATCTGCTGTTTCTCAATTTCTTGCAAGGAGAAAGATAATATTGACATCACTTTACAATGGCTTATTGCCCATTCCAAGTCTGGTGTTGTTCGTTAGTTGCATGTTCTTCATTTGTTTGGCAATGTACATTTTCATTTATGACTGAAAACAACAAAGAACTAAGCCTAGTCCCTGGAAATTTCACGCTATGTGCCCATCTGTCCAAATTGAGGAATTAGATTAAATCTCTCCATACCCATAGCCCATTAAAAATGATAGTGAAGGAATTAGATGCAGAAATTTCATTCAGAGCTGCAGGTGTTTTGTTTCTGGGATTCACATAGAATTAATAGAGTAATTTGTCACATTAGGCACACCAAATTCTTTCCTGGCATGACTATTGCTCATCAGTAACCTGGTACTTACTATAACTTCTAAAATTACTTATTTAATATAGAAATTAAATTTGAGTAGTTCTTGATCTTTAGTTATAATTTTTAGAGGATGTCCTCCATTTATTGTTTCATTTCCAAGTGGAAATAAATATATTCAAATATCTCAAGAGCCAGAAGAAAAAAATTTAACAATTATAAAATTTAATTTCTGTTTTATGAATATATCTTTGATCTTGCTCTTTTCCCTTACAAATTGTAAGAAATTGCATTATGTCTTGTCATCTGTTAAAATAAGATACTGCAACATGGTCTTCTTTCATTTTTGAACATGGTTCAGTATTTGACAAATTGACAGACACAAAAGACTATTGCAGTGAGACTTCAACTCGCTCTTGTTGATACATTTCCTATTAGTGAAGAATGAAAGTTAATGCATACCTTAGCACATTGAAAATGGGGAGAAAATGGTTCACACAAATTCCCAGATTAAATATATACTGTGCCTCTAATACTGAGAGGATCAATGAGTATTACATTGCTGTATATTTTGAATTGTGCAGTGATTTATACTGTGAAGGTGGTGTCCACTAATCTTGCGTCATGAGACATATGTGGTTGCAATCTATTTGTAATGGTTGTGTAGTAAGTATCCACTTATGGATATGCTTCTGATTATTGTGCTAAATTTATGTACTCATTATGGGTGATTATAAGATAAGTATCAGTTGATAGTTTTTGTATATATATATATAAAAAATATATAGTACTACTCTTTCTCCCAGAATCATAAATTTGTGGCTCTGTTATTTCAGAAAGCCATTATATTTGGAGAACATGTATATATTTTATTTTGAAATGAAGTCATAATATATAAACTATGACCTTTAGTGCAGGTCCAGTTTTGCTAGAAATTGATTCTGAAACTTTTTAGATAAATAATCCAAACAGTAAAGAGTTATGTTTGATATTGAGAAGAATTAAGTATTTTAGTTTGAGGAATGTTTAAATGAAAATCAAATGACTGGCAGCAATTAGTGTGATACTGTTTGTTGTAAAGGTGTTGGAGTTAGAAATGGAAGTGGATCAAATGCTTTTGTTAAGTTTCAGACATAAGGAGTCCTACCAATCTTGGCAAACATAATTGTCATGTTCAAGAGAATTTGTGCTGTTGGGATTGGAGGGATCAGTAATTTGTACTTTGAGCACAAACCAACATTAATATTTTGCTGGTCATCCTGCATTTTACTGGCAGGAGCTTAATAAATGAATATGAAATATAAATATACTTTCTTGAAGTTAGGCTGCAAAAAAATTGAAAGTAAATTAATATAGCATATACATTTTGTTATTTGTTACCAGTTGTGAGATTTATTTTAATTTTATTTATCTTTTCTTTATCTCTGTATATTTTGAAGCAGATTTGAATGAATTCTTTTTTATAGTATGTGTATATGTATATGAACATTTGTGTATAACATAATTTTAAACGTAATGCTGGTTTTATATCCTATATTATTAGCTTATTTTTAGGCATGTAGCAATTAATTTGTCTGAATATAGAAAAAAATATTGTAAAATATCAATGCCACCTGTGTATCCATTTTAGCTTTACTGAATTAAATGTTTGTTTTCTTTAAATTGTTCCAAAAATCCTCTCAACAGCCACTTGTCACAAAGCTACACATTGGTGAAAGCATTGAATGAATGTGTGAAGTGTTTCTATTTATATATTTAAATGAATGTATGATGTAAATAGAGGAAATGATAAGAGGGGGAAATTAAATAATAAACAAAGTAATTGTTAGTGTTATTTTTTTATTACAAAAAAGGGTGTAGTATTGATTGCTGAATGAAATTTTAATACACAATTGTGTTTAGCAGAGCAACAATATTGAAATTAGAAAGAAAATTATCCCTTAAGAAAAACGCTACAGGATTCTTTTTGCACAACATTGGATATATTTTTTTATAATAGACAAACACTGCACCTTTCACTTTCATCTTAATCGCTAAGGATAATTATACGTTTAATTTTACGCAATCATTTAAAAAGGTATCGCGGTTAACTATTCTTTCTTTGATATTATCGTGTTAGTCTTGGAAGAAAGAACCAGACGCGATCTGCAGGCAATTTGCTTTGCGATTTGCGCTGTGCTTTTATCATGAATCCTTGTGCCGCGCCCATTTGGACCATCTCTCGTCCTCTGCTCGTCTAAATGATTTTTAAACATTCGAGAACCATCAGAACTCTCGTCTAAGATTAGTGTGCAGGAATGTTTGTAACAATACATCGTTTGTAGTAATTAGTTTGTCTGATACAGCTATTCGTGTGAAGTTTCTCTCGCGATACATTTTGAGCTGGAAACAAGCTATCGACTTCCTTCACTGCGCATGCCTGGTGGTGGCGGTAAACACTTGGTTGGTTCGTTCCCCAGCATAAACGGGCCGGGCGGGCTACGGGCGGGCCTCACGGGCATTACGTGTGAGCAGCGAGGCAGTGCGGGAGTGGGCCCGGCGGCGCGTTTTCGTGTACGCAGTGCCGAGCAAGAACAGCATTGTTACAGTTTGTGTGTTGTGAATTTGACAATGAGTGAAATCAAGAACAAAGATCGTATATTAGAAGCAATAGATCAATTGCGAAGACGAAAAGCGCGTCCAGACGCGGATAGAATATGTAACTTCTTGCTGCGGCGATTCTCCGTCAGTAGCAAAGACACGATTGCGGACCTAGAGCGTATGGTGCAAGCCGAAATTGTTATTCGCGTAGAGTACAAGGGAAATATAAGCTACAGAAATGCAGCAAAATGGTCAAGGCTTGCTGTGTACAAACACAAAGGCAATGTAATGGAAAATAATAATATTATTGAGGTTCGTAGTTTGCTTAGCAGAGCATTTGCTTCACTGTTAGTGGAGGATCCAGATTATCTTGATTTCGGAGTTCCTGAAAATGAACTGAAGAAATCTATATTGGAAGAAGATCCTTGTTTAGAATGGGGTGATGTCGACAGCATATTGCTTCGAGAAATAAATTCGGGATATCTTGTCAGACTCAAAAACAACAACTATTCATTAGCGGATCATCCCGTACCTAGTTGCACAACCAACGGGAATTTAGAAAATTCTTCTGATGTACACATGTTAAAGTTTGAATCGTCGTCGTCATCTCATTTCGATGACGAACCAAACAATATCGGAGGCAATGAAGAAATTGACACCTCTCTTAAAATATCCTCTCCCAAAGCAACAGATGTCAACAATGAGAAAAGCATTGAAATCCAAGATGATGCAGAAACGCGCGAAACTAATTCTTCTCGCACCGAACCTCCTACTGCTGTTAATGTTGGTGGATTTCGTGTTGGTGTGCGACGAAAGGTAAGTGTGAAAAATTCGTGTGTGATAATCGATCCTGCTTCTTTAGAGCAATGAATTAGAATGCACTGTTGTCTGTACCGGAAGTTCATAAGTTACTGCGCGAGATCAGCATTCTTTTTATTTCCCAATTTAGATGTCTTTTTGTTTACAGCGGGCGAAGAAAGTGTTTGATCCATCAGATAATAATATTCCGACCCGCAAACGTGGTCGACCACTGGGAAGTACAAATAAAAGCAAAGATGTTGCTTCGGTTGCCGCGAAAGTGGAACCTCTGGGTGCAGTGTGCTCGATATGTCATCATCAAGTGAACGGCCGTCGCGGTCTATATGAAAAATTTCTTACATGCGCGAACTGCACTAACAAAGGTAGGAGTTATTTTTTCGGATTATATGAAATGTATTGAACCTTTTAGAAAATCAAGTTAACTTAAGGAGAATATTGTAATTTTTGTCTGTAACCTATTGCGTGAATAAATTTGTTTTATCTGATATGCATGTAAAGGTAAAAAATCAAAATTAAAAAAGAAGCAAAATTCATTCAAAACATTGTCTTGCAACTTTAATTTTTTTTTAATTTTGGAGTTTTCTAATAGTATTCTCTGCCAATTTTGTAGCTCACCCCAGTTGCCTTGATGTTGGTGATAAGCTAATGCCTTTTTGGCAGTGCATGCAATGCAAAATTTGCCCACATTGTATGCAGTCTGGTGAATTTGTAAGTATTTTGTTAAATCACTGTGAGGGTTATCATGATAAGATACACATTTTAATACATTTGTGCTTCAGGAACAGCTTGTGACATGTTGGGGTTGTGGAGATGGATGGCATCCCAGTTGTCATTATCCTGAAATTCTAGAGAGATCCAATGGTTCAAAGTGGTATTGTTTTCGATGTGTACCCAGCAAGCCTAAAAATGGTATGGTTTTAATATAGATTTATTCATAAGTTGAGCAATATATTTTTCATGTTTGTTTGAAACTTGGAAGTTGGAATTTGGAAATGTCTTTTAATTGATTTTGTTAATTGACATGAAATGTCTTGTAATTGTATTAACAGTGAATGGTACCAGTAATAGTCCTGCCCCAGATGCTATTCCTATTAGCTATCCAGCATCAGCATCTGTAACTTCATGTGATAGTGATGATCAAATTGATGAATGTATCCCAGATGCTTCAGAATGGACGGTGGATGAAGTTTCTAGGTATTTGGCAAATCAGGGCTACCCTGAGGAGGCTGCTATATTCAAACTCAATGTGAGTGTTACTTTATAATCTTTATTATCTGAATTTTTGGTGTTGGAGGCATTATGATATATTTTAGAAATATATTCTAAATCACATCTCATTTTCTCAAAATTTCCCAGGTTTTAGAGTATTAAAAGAACTTTTCCATCCCTTTGACATATAATTAATTTTTTTTATTTGTTGTTGTTTGATTTTGAAGGAAATTGATGGAGCTTCTTTGCTGCTGATGAAGAGAAGTGATGTTCTTCTGGGGCTGCAATTAAAGCTTGGTCCAGCATTGAAATTATATGGGCAGGTGAAAAGACTTCAGATTCGCCAAAGTGACCCTCAATTAATATGGGCCTAGTTGTGCAATATTTTTAACCTGATACTCAGGTCATGTTTTACTCCTCTGTGATTCAGGACATGTTGGCTTTCTTGTGTATGCTGCTGTAGTACACAACTTTCCAATTTTGATGCCATGTTTTGTTTATTTTCTTGTAAAATATGTGTATAGGGAAAAACAAGTTTATATTCACACTGGTTTTAGTATTGAATGCTAAGCACAATTTTACACCTATTTGTACAGTTTCCTGCCAGTTGATGTTATAACATATTTCAGGTATTTGTAGGAGAAAGAGGGAATTGGTTATGACCACATTGCATGTGAAAATCGTTCAATTTGTTAGAATGTACATACAGAGACTTTGCAAGGTACAGGTCTCACTCTGGAAAAAAATCAAAATGTGGATTGATTTTCTAAAAGTAGCATATTATTGTGCAAAGAATTAAGTGGGAAATGAAATTCAAGTACCTGCAGAAACTGTAATTGTAGTGTTCTTATTGTAATCAGTATTTCTAGAGCATAATTTATTATTCCATGTTTTTGAAAGGACAATAATATCTAAGGCTTTTAATATTTTTAATTGTTGCGGTTTACATTCAGAACATTGGACAATCCAAGCTTTATTTTCAGATCATTTCCATTTCTTATCATATGTATGTTTTGGATTGCACATTTTTATTAATTTTAAATTCCTGTGTATGATATTCTCCAACGTTTTGTATAATGAAGATTGCACTTTTTAGTACGTATTGTATATTATTAAATTTCATCTTGCATTATCATACAGTTTTTTCTTAAAGCTACTATTCCAATTAAATTTTTTCACTAAAAATGGGTGGGAAGTCAGTTAGAATTGATGTATGATGAAAACACCTCTTTCATTGCACATCTTTTCTTACTTTTTTAAAAAGTCATGTGCAGAAAGTTAATGGACCCAAATCGTCACAAGTAAATTTTTATTTTGGTGGAAGTGCAGGCATTCCTGCCAAAAAGTGGAATTTTTTTGCTGATATTAGTAAAAAGCTATGTACAATTAGTTGCTTATTTATTGCTGGTCTTCAAATATAAATTACATTGTATTATTGGTGAATGCAAAATTAATGTTTCTCAAAACAAATTTTCAAGAAAAAGAAATTAACTTCACTGGAATGACTGTTGCTCTGCCTCTCTTTTACAATACTGCAAAATTATATTTGTTAATTTTTGTAATTTTCCTTGTTACCACTTGAAGGAACACTGTAATCAATGTTGTTATTGACAATTGTCTTGAGTAAATACTTTAAAAGACCTTTTCAAATCCAGTCTTCTGCTTCCATACACACCCTTAAGAATATGACTGCTTTATTTTGTGCATGCTGCAAGTGCTTTTGAGTACTTAAAAAAAAAAAAATTGATAGATTTAATTCTATTAAAGAGGTGGTTTGGTCAGTAGTAGGTGTTTTAGTAACATCAACTAGTATTCAGAGTGTAAATCACTGCTAAGCATCCAGTGACAAAGGAAACTCTAAGCTGCTCTCAAGATATTCTGAAGCTTATCCTATCCTCCAATCTAATTTTGTTACTACTTGAGTTTGTCAAATTTCCTCTTTTATAAGAAATCCATATTTTGAGACCCATTCCCTGCATTCTTGGATTTATGATTTCACTTTTGTCAGTGATGGAAATCAAACTCTTTACTGATAACAGATTCCAAGCATTTGTTTCTTAAATTTGAAGCAGTCAAAATGCCAGAACTGGCAATTTTTGTTGCTCTAGGTTTGGCAATTTTTGTTGCCCCTGGTTTGTGTAGTTCAATTCAGTTTCTCATTTTGAGTTTATAAGTAAATCCATATTTCCTTTTAGATCTCATCAAAATTCACAAACAATATTGCAAATCCAGTGTACATAAGCTTGGGCACCATGGGTTCACCACAGCATTTATCTGCTGATTGCTGTATATGTCATAAAGGTAAAAAGGAAATATCATGAGGTGCCCCCACTCTGATGTTGGATGATGATGATAATTATAAAAATAATAATATAATAATAAATTTATTTGTCACGTAAATACAGCATAAGGCATATATGACAAGTCAGAATATGTGCATAATCATACAATATAGATATTTCTAAATATTAAATACAATACAGAACTTAAATTCAATTTTCATGGCTAAATGGTAATGTAAGGAAGATTAAAAGTGAAAAACAATACCAATAAAAAATCAAAGAAAAATAGAGGGGGGAAGAAAACAAACAGGACTTCAAAACATGCAATAGAGTATAAAAATTATTAGTACTTGTTTATATTTATGTAGATACATGTTTACGATGTATATATTATTTTGTGTACTGAGTTTAAGCTTTTAAATTCACTAGGGAGTGTGTTGTAGAGTGTAATGTCTTCTATAAGGGTACTTTTTTGAGAGAGTGAAGTTCCTCTGTGTGGGACAAGCAGATATCTTTTTTGTTTAGTATCATATTTATGAACTTCTGCGTTTAGAGTAACAGAATCCTTGTAAGGGTTGAAGCAATTGTCTTTTTTTCTTTGTGTGCAAACAAACATTTTAAATTATTGAAATTCCCCCCCAAAAGGGGGATGTAAGATGATCTGTACCAGTTTACACAGAAAAATACAATTGGGTAAACACTATTACAAAACGTATGCTGCCTAAAGACGCAATTCAAAATATCTTTAATGCGTTTTACTTTCTGAGGTATACAACTGACAGGATTTTCTCCAAAATGGACAGGATTTTCTCCAATTCCCTGATAGATCTGGTTGCTCTCAAGGCCAGGTGAATTTGAAACACATTTTCTCTTTGTCCCTAAAACTTTTTCAAAATCTTCTCAAAAAAACTCCAAAAGTGTTCTTTAGTTTTTGCTTGAACAGAGCAAAGTGCACTTACCTAAAAAAAATACAGGTCAGATTTTTAATCCTCCTTCCAATGGCGCCATGGCAGGTTGTGCTCACGCCTTGCCACTGATCTACTTCCAGTTCTCCCTGGCATCTTGTGGTCGCTTCCGAATCCTCTCTCCCAACTGCAATTTATTCCTCAAATTCCTCAATTCCTTAATTATTTATACCTTTTTGTTTTTTTTCCAAAAAATTAATAGTTTTTGACTAATTTTGAGTTAAACCCTCAAACATTTGTTCAGGTTTATTAATCACTGGTGGTTTAAGAATGAGTTGTGGTCATACCTTCAATATTAGAATAATATATAAATGGTCCACACATGATTCAGAAACCTAAGAGTTAAGATTCAAATTAGTTCTCTCCTTGTTTAAGCAAATTATTTTATTTTTGTCTCTTTATTCTTTTTTTGAAGAATAGATCAGAATCCCCTGAACTCAGTGGCTGATGTCCCATTTTCATCAATACTTTTCAACTTTCCAAACATGTAAGATTTCTATTTTTTTCCAAACTTCTCACACTTTGTGGGGTTGTGAGGTTTTCAAGAGATGGCTGAATGTTACAAATTGCAATATTATTTTACATAACCAATGCCATTAATGTGAGGAGGAATGTGTGGTTGAAGCACCACTATTTTTCTTTATTATGAGAAGTAATTTGCTCTGTAATAAAAAATCAAATTTCGAAAATGCTTCTCTGTAAAACAGATTTAATGATTTTCATATTTTCCAAAATACTTGTTTTTAAGGCCTTGTTTAAAAGCATTAATATCAGTGATTTTATCCAAGAAAATTAATTCCTTATGAAATGTTTATATTAAACATAATTTAAAAAATTGAAAAAATCCTTCATGCATAATGAAGTATTTTCATTATATCAGGATTAAACCACCTTGCCATTGTGCCTATGTCTGCTAATATACCATTCCAGAAGTAAAGTGATTGTATTATTTTTTCGCATTATTTTAGGATGATTGATCCTTTCAGCGTTTCAGATTTCCAAATTTGTTATTTCTAAATACTCATCATTGTACAAATCTAATATATATTGTAATAGTTTTCAAATTGTGCAAAGAAAAATAATATTAATAAATGTATAAATAAATATATTAAAACCAAATTATAAAAATGAATGCTTCCACTTTTCTCTACAAATATGTGCAGTCATTATAATTCTAAAAACTAAGTGTTTGAAACTGAATTCCTTTTTGCACCATGGAATAACTCACATAGTGAAATTAAGAAAAGATCAATCATAGTGTATTAATCCAAAAAGACCATTCATTCCTATCACATATGTTTCAATAGCTGTTAATTAATGGAGGCTTCTGGAGAGTGTATAGAAACAGTGAAGCAATTGCGGATAGTTTAATTCCATTATATTAAAAATATTCCGTCTTAGAGAATTGTTCCAAAATTCAGTAAAAAATGTATAATACAAATATGCAATAGAAATTATTGCTAAAAACTTTTTTCTTGAAGAAAATGAATGATTTTTGTAACTCTTACTCCTAAAACATAAGTTTTTATGAAGAAAAAAAAATGTGAAAAGTATGTGGATTTTGTTTTAAAGAGAAGTATTGTTCAATAATTTTTTTCAGAATTTGTCAAGATTTGGTTATACTAGTGTATTACCTATGCAAAAACTCAAGCATGCTATACCCCACCCTCTTATTTATTTTTCCATTTCCATATTAAGCCTGTAATGTATGTTTTTCTTCAAGACCCTTGTATCCTCCGTCACGTGTTCTGTATATCACCTAACTTACAACAATATATTAGGTACATCCTTGCCAATACAAATTATTCTTATTTAACTTTATTCTCAAGCAAAGAGGTATACCCGTGTAACTCTATCGCTTAGAATATCAAGTAATTAGTAATTTCACATACAGTTGCAGATTCTACAAGCTCTGAACAGGTGGAGTAGAATCGAGAAGCATCGAACCAGCAAAAATTTTATAGAATAATCTCATCCTGTAGTGTACAGTATAAGGAACATTTCTTTAAGGCCTCAAAATTTTAGTTTTTAAGGCCCTACAATGCTTTGTTTAGAAGTTATTTAACAATATTTACTATACATATGTATAGTATAGGCAGAAAAACACTTATTACAGAGCCCTGGTAACGAAAAAATGGATAAATCCAGTTACTAAATTAAGAAAACAATCTCCTAGCACGTGGTGAAGCCAGAATCTCTGTATGTGGGTCCTTGAATAGTTTGAAGGTCATTTAGGAGAATGACGTAGGTCTCATGTTGGTTGAAAACTGATTTTTCGAAAATTGAAAAAATTCAAAATTTTTTCCGCATCTTCCTACACCTACAATAATGAAGATACATTTTTTTTTCATAATGAAATGTGTTCATAAAAAATAGGTTTATAGGCTAGGTCATGTTCAATTTTTCAAAAACATAAGTACTTTTTTCGAAAAATTGTGTCAAACCCAATTTTTGTTTATTTTCTTGAAACCATTTTTTCTTAAAAACCGCACAAGGTTTTTTTTATTAAATTGGGACCTGATATAACATAAAGGAAGCTTAAGAGAATGGTGCAGGTTTCATGTTCGTGAAAATGCCTAATTTTGCAAAAATTTAAAAAAATTAAAAGAATTTTGGCGTCTTTCTACAACTACAATTGTGAAGACACTATTGTAAGACGCCAAAATTTTTTTCTTAATGAAATATGCTCATCAAAAACAGATCTTCAAATCAGATCATGTTGAATTTTTTGAAAATATGAGCAGTTTTTCTATAATTTCCTGACAAACATAATAGCAAGCTTGGAATTGACTGCGCTTCATTTTCGTCGTTTTCTTACAACTACAATTTTAAAAACACAAATAATTTTCTCAATTAAATGTATTTATCAAAAGTACATCTTCAAATAAGGTCATGCTTAATTTTTTTCAAAATACGAGTAGTTTTTGTATAATTTTGTGACAAACATAATCGCCCGCTGTAAATTTACTGCGCTTCGGACAGCGGGATGCGTCGTAAATTGCAATTTGCAATACAAATTTGCAATTTTGTATATTATTTCTTCGTTCGTTTCTTACATTTGACCTTTTGTTATACATTTACACATTAATATTTTAGAAATTGTTTATTTTGAAATATTTGAAATCAAAAGTAAAAAAAATTAATAGCTCTCAGAAGAGCGACAATGCAGGGTCTGCAACAATGGAATTCACTTTACGCTTGCGAATATCTGTGACTTACGTGTAATTGTTGTGACCAGATGGAGCTGTATTAAAAGGAATTATAATTGTCTAATTTATGTTGATATTTGCTTGAAAATATGTAGTTTTCGCACCAAATGCTGTATTATTTGTATTGAGTAGAGTATTTGTTGCATGGTTTTAGAATACTCTTCTCATGGCCCTATGGAATGCATTTCTATATTGTCCAGGGTATCAGGCTTCTTTTTCCAATACAGGTTTATAAAACGTTTGTATTCTACTTTTGTGCAGTTGTAGAATTCACATAGTTCTGACAACACTGCGTTGGGAACAATGAGTTGTTCGCTTCTTGGTTGAATTGGACGTTTTCAAATAATAGGTAAGATGTTAGTAGCGGATAAAGTGCCATATTTCAGTACTATGTAGCAGTTTCCAATAACGTGGGAAAGTATGTGCTGTTGTAGCACCACTAGTTTTTTAAAGTGCAATTCGTCACGTCTCCGTGAAATTCTCTTTCTTTAGAGACCTCATTTATAAAGATTGGTTGCGTATGAGAGCCGCAAAGGGAAGGTATACTACTGAAATAATATATGAGACGATTAGGCAGCAGTTTACCCCTCATAACAAGAAAATGGCATCCAAGTGAATTTGTGTTGTGTATTGGTCAAAAACATTTTTCCCTCCTTTGGTTTGCATGAAAAAAATTGCGTTGTGTTTGACAAAAGAGAAGAATCCCTACTTTGGAGGATAATTTCCCCGTTAAAGTGATACTACAGAATGGCACAACCTACCAAAGTACATTTTTTTCCATTTTTTTTTCTAATGGTAAAAACGAAATATTTATTACTTACAGAAAAGTAAAACCTCGTCCTATAAGGACATTTTTGTTGAAAACTTTGGTGCCGTTTTTAAGAAAATGGCGGTTAAGCGTTACTGTAAATGCGAAATTTGAAGCGTTTTTTAAATGAAATCTTTTCAGTTTTCGAAAACCTTCATTGGAAGTCATTTGAAGCTCTTCCATTTACAAATGCAATAATGTGTACAAATCGTTAGATATGTGTATATTATAGACAGGGTTGCCAGTAATTTAATGTGCTTTATCGCCATCTATATTACGACATATCGCGAAGAATCTGACAGATGTCGCCATTATGGCGCCAATTAACAAATATTTGAAATCATGTATTGAAATGAAGGAACAAGTTATTGTGCGTATAAATATCCTTATTTGTAATTAAAACTTTGAAGCAAAATACATTTTTTGTACATTTACTTACGCTGCTTTATACAATATTAAAACGTAAAGTAAAATAGCTTAGTAAAATAATCACAACTTGTAACTGTGTTATATCTCGCAATACATGCTACACCAGAGAGTGCTACACCGTGGTTCGTAGTAACCAAGTCAGTTTAGGTTGTTGTAAAATAAAAATATAATTAAAGTTTCTTCACAATGATATAATAAAGGTAATTATTTGAAACAATTTGAAAACATTCTTTTAAATTTTTGAGTAGCCAAAAAATCGCCAAAAGTAAATTTTATCCGCCAAAACCTATTAAAAGGAGCCAGTTTGGCGAGAAATAGCCAAATGGCAACCCTGATTATATACTTAAAAGATTTCAAAACAATTAATTTATGTATAAAAAACAATATAAGAATACAGGAAATTGAATTTTTTGTTATTTAGGTCAGTAGACACGCGCTTAGCTTCTTAGCAACCAACCATCCAAACAGTTTTAAGAACGCATCCATAAAACAGCCGTTAAAATGCTCAAGAGTACATTAAAAATATCTTAGCGGATTCTCGGGTTTGGATTTTACCAGTGTTCATAAATCATTGGATAAATATGTCCCACTTGTCCCCGTTTGCCCGATGTCAATCTTGTCCCATTTTGTCTAAATTGTCCCCCTTTCTTCCCTTTTCCAATTTTGGCCCCTTGCCCTCTTCATCCTCCTTTCCCCGCTTTGTATCACTTTTCCTTCTGGTCCTTCCGCGATCTGGGATTATTTTAAAACCGTACACTGAAAAAAAAAGGGCCATTGACTCTCAACCACAAACCCATGGTTAAGTGTCTTCCAGTTGTGACGATCGATTTATACATTGTGGCAATAATCGCCATAGATGACGTGCTGGTAGTTGATTGTCAAGCTAACCAACCGACGAAGGTTGGGAAATACGCGATTCTTATAACCATCAGTTGACTTCATATAACGTTCTAATTGGTTCCCGCAACCACGGGGTTCTCAACGCTTCGGACATGGTTGAGTTGACCAACCTTTGGCGGGAGACCAGCGCGGCCTGAGGATGAATTTGACAGCTGGAAATACGGACAGTTTCAGAGTGTGATTAATAAGGACTCTGAAGAGAGTGTTCACTTAAGTTTCTAAAAGACGAAATATTAAGATGAATATCTGCTGAATCGATTCCAAGAGAATGCTCATTGTCACTCAATGGTAAGTACAACATTTTTCATGTGAGGTTACGGCCACATTACTCTAATCGAGTAACAAGTATTTTTAACATATAATTTATGAATCATTGCAGGTTTATCGTTTGGCGGTACATGAAGATGTGTGTGTGTGTATGTGGAGGGGAATCCAGTACTTAATTTGGAAAATGAGTGTATTCTGTTGTGAGAATAGTTAGCAATTGTGCCGAATCTTTATAAGAAGAAAATTTTCGAATTTCTAAAATTCTGTTGAAACTTGGTTATGTTGATCATGGTATTTCGTTGTTGATGAAAATACGCAGTATATATGTTTATAAAAAGTGTTGAAATGTGTCAGAGAAGTTGTTGATTAAGACCAGAAAACTACACATGCAGAACGTTTACACAATGGGCACTGCAAAATGATGTGCAACTTGATGTCATTGAATGTGTGTTTCTTGAAGGATGAGTAAAATAAAGGCAGTTTTTAAACAATCAAGTTAAGATGCATGTGATTTGAATTGGACATCACAGACATGAAAACCTCAATAGACCCTATTTGATGTCAGCTTTTGGTGACATCCTGTAGTGCTGTACTTTTGAATTCTTGCAGTGTTCTTTTGTTCCGTGCTGTGTTACATACCAGCATTCACATTGAAATGTAGTGTACATAAGTGAAAAAGTTGACAACTGATTTATTTGCACTGTCATTTACTGGAATGTTTTGATGCATTTGTAGTTCATCAAATATTTATGTTTGCTATGGTTCAGCAATTTAATTAAGAAAATTGCTACCATTTTATTTTATAACTGAAGAAAATTGTGGAACTGCAAGCAATCTAATGTTCTTCAGAGATATTAAATTCCATTGTCCCTTCTCTGTTTCCTTTAATAAATTAATGTAGTGTTTTGAGTAATCAGATGAGTTCCGTATTATTTTATTGCTTAAATTTATATTTGTCAAATGAGAAAATGATATCTTTCAGGATTCAAATATATGTAAGTAAAATCTAAACTAATATTCTGCCCATGTCCATGCTTTTTTATTGTTGGTTTCAAATGGTATCTATGAATCTTAAAGATTATACAAAGTGAAGCTTGACTACAAGCCTCTGTATACGAGATGGCAGGTATGTCAGTAAACTGAATGAATTGTTTTTGGGGTCCAGCATTTGTTAAAAGTATTCTTGTGATTCTGAAGATTGCATGCATTGTTGGTAATTGTCTCTTTAAAAAATTCATTAATTCATATCATCTCTTTGTATCAAAATTTAATCAATTAACTTATTGATTTTAATTTTATTTGTTTATTTTCATCTTTAAATATAAATTAATAGCGTCCTCTGTGAATAGAGGGAAGTGGTTTCAGTGTACAATAGTATATTAAAAGAATCAATTACTCAAGTCCTTCTTTATAGGAAGGGTTCATTTCTAGTTTTCAAATGTTGTGGGATTTATTTTTGCTCTTTTCATACTTGCATCAAATCAGTAATATCAGATATTTGATAATCGCTTCATTTCTCATTGAATATCAGTAAGGTATATATTTTAAAATTTGAACACAGGCTGCGACATACCAATTGTGATGATCTTATAATTACATCTAAAACTTGTTCCACGTGGCAAGGCAAAAATTATTCAATTACATTTAGTCACATCCGTTCCCCATCATTTTTAAATTATTAATAATTTAAATACTTCAGGTGTATAACCTGATGCCCAAAATAATTAATTAACTTATTTTCAATTTCAGTATAAGAATTTTAAGAATATTGTTGAAAGTCATTGTATCATTGTGCTAATGAAAAAAAACCAGCAAAAGTGTTGAACAAATCCATGTTAAAAAGCATAATTTCTCAAACCTTACATTCCTAGACAAAATTAGTCAATTTTTAAACAAAATGACAACAAACAGGCTTAGAATATCTCAGGTTTAGAATTGTATCTCTACATTCTGTACATACTTGTTATTTGTAAAGCTATGAATGCTCATGCAATTGCACATTTTTGTATGCCAATCTCTCTCAGAAACTTGAATGTAATGCAATGTAAAATGCATATGTATGCATATTTTATGTAATGCATATTTTGTGTATTCCAGAATTTTGGGACTATTAGTTGTGTTTATGTAGTTAGGATAAACTTGTTAAAATACAAATGTGTGCCCAACACATGATGTCAAAAAATTTTTTTCAAAATATGAGGCAGTACTGTGTGATAGCGCTTCTTGAGGACTGAAAACTTTTGAAAAGTTGAAAGAAAAGTTTTGATTTGGTTGTCATTATTGAAATTATATTTTCTAATATTTTTCAGTCCCTTTTTCATGTAGGACAACCACATTTTAAAAAATCCAAATTTATTTTTTATTTTGTTCAATGAAGGGTTTACATTTGAGATTCTATTTACCTCATCAAGTGTAACAAACTACAAAATTAGTTTCCGAAGAAGAAGCCAAATTAGTGTTTACAATATTTGTTAAATTAAGGAAGAACATAAAAATCACTAAAGTTAAAAAAAATTAACGTTATACCCAATTTAATTTGAAAACTTACATCAAAATATAAAAAAAAAACAATTGGAAGATGTATTAAGTAAATTTTTCTCAATGTGTGTGGTTTTTATTTTTTTATTGTAAAGTTTCAATTGTCAGAGACATGCAAATTTCATGGACTCTACATTGTAGAATTTGAGTTTTTATGTTAGGAGTGTGCAGACAGGGGATGCATACACTATTTCTGATCCTTTCAATTAAGTTTTATTTACATATTTTAATTATTTGCTAGTACAGATCCCTTAGCGAAACACTTTTTAAAACTATTTTCATACTGCCATCATGTTCCCTCATTATTCTCACTTTTTTTAACAAATATTGAATTATTAATTTAATTTTTTAATTCAATCTTTATTGACGATTTGTTACTAGTGTACATGATTATTTAGATGAGTATGTAAATACACAATTATTCTCACTTCAGAAAACAAAATTTAGAATTGCATAGTTGGATTTTGACCTTGGTCTAAGAAAATATGAAACTTTCTTTCTTTAATGGTTTTACTCTATGGATTTGAGTTTTAATTTACAGAACAATTTTGATTGTTCTTATTTTATACATTCGGAATACTGTCACTTTCAGAAATTACTAGGGATTAACAATGTTTATATTGGCAAACTTTGTAATGTAATTTTGTAATAATTGGTATCTCATGTAACAATGCTAACTTCATACTGAGAGGTGAGAATTTTGTTTCTATAAAAAGTATTATATACAATTTGGAACAATCAATTTTTAAAAACTGCTGGCATTTTATTTTGTCTTCAATTTCTATTGTGAAAAAATCATAAATATTTTTGTCTAGTTTCAGGGAACATGCAATTCTAATGTCCAACATTGATCTACTATGCAATAACTAAATTTTTATTAGAAAGAAGACTTGGAAATTGGAACTAGCCCTCTCATGTGAAAATTTAATTACACTGTGCTTTTGTTAATAAAACTTTGTGATTTGGGAACACTTATTATAGTTTGGGATTGATGCAAAGAAATGGTCATGATTAATGCATTTATAAAAGCTATTTCCTCTTGTAATTATTATTTCTTCATAAACAATGTTTACATTGTTTCCTGACTCACTATTTTTGGACAACGAAACATATTTGATTAGACTAATTTGAACCTCATTAAACACTGAGAGGCCTGCAAGTACTAATTAGAAGTTCAATAAAATAACATTAATAATGTGCGTAAATAAAATGGATTTTCATCTCTTTATCATATTTCTTATTCTAAAGGAGTAAGCGCTGCATGCAATTTTTGTGTTATACAAGGCTACGGGCTGTTTCCAAAATGTTCTTGTGTGGTTTTTACTACATAAGAAAACTTGCATTGTTCTCAGATGCAAAACTAGTATCTTACTTTTCAGTATTTGGCTTCATTGTAAAGTTTTATTTTTTGTGGCGCCTAGGGCACTTACTATCTAAAACTTGTTGCTGTGAAATGTTCATTTTAAATGTATAAAAAGATAATGTAAATAATTATTTAAAATATAAGGAAGCATTTATAAGTATCCATCAAGTGTTTTTCTCATATCAATTTCCCAAATATATCTATTTCAATTGCTTTCACAATTGTTCATATTCCTGTTTGTGATTTTCATGCCTGCAAAACTGTTATCAATTTAATGTGATTGAGTTTGTGTGTTAATTTATTCTGACCCTTGTTTCAATGGAGTCATTTGCAACTTGGTCTTAAAAGAGATTATGTGACGGTTAAAACTAATAAATTAGTTTCATGGAATGTAAGAAATTTAAACTTTTATTAAGTGATGGTTGTGTGCCACAAGTTGCAAATGACTTGTTGAAACAAAGGACTGAAGAAATGAACTAAGAAATACTCTATATTTTTGAGTTGGTTAATTGATTTTACAAATACTGTATTGAGTTTTGCTTAATTTTTTTTGTGTTGGTTAGGGATCTTAAGAGTGTTTACTTGTTGCTATTAAATGTTAAGAGTGAAAATATTTGGCAAAATATTATGAATGAAATTATTTCAGAATTAATTTTTATATATCTTCATTCTATTCAGCAAGTACTTTTAGTGTCAAGTTTGCAAAAATCTTTGTTAAAAAAATTCTTCAAATTGACTTCTTACTTCTTTTTCAGTTGAATTTTTAAAATGTAACAATTTTTAGAATCATGTTTATATAAAATTTGATTCCAGACATTGTTACATCATTTTACAAAATTATACAAAATTTAATTCATTTATACAATTAATTTACACTGAATTTAATTGAAAATTTGAATTTTGACATTGTCTCTACTTGTGGTTTTGAAGTGTCTTGCATACGCACAAATTTATGCAATTCTGAAAAATTTTATAACTTCTTAACTACATAACCAACAATTTAATGCTACAGGTACGAGTACAAAAGAAGGTAAGCATACATGCAAACAAGGGTTGATGCAAAATTTTCCATTTTTGGTGTAAACATTTATCTAGGAACTAGCACTAAATTTTGGTTTGTTCAATCACCCACCGAAGTTCCGAGACAGTCAACCACGCACTGCAAACATTTTGTGGTTCAAGATCCTACGTCGGCATGGGAATCACAAGACCCAGCGGTGGTTGAGAGCACCACGGAGGTTCACACATGGCGCCGAGGTTGCGTCAACCACACAAATAGCTGGGCCATATTTTACTATTAAATTTGGTTGGGAGAACCGAATTTTAATGTGCGGCAAGCAATCCTTTTTTTCAGTGTACCAAGACCTTGTACCAGAGTTTTTGCCACCTCCAACATTCAGCACTATCGATTTTCTGCTCATGCGCAGTTCACGTGCATCTGCGCATGCGCTGAAGAACTATAGTGCTTAACGTTCGAGGTGGCAAAAACTAGGGAGTTTTTGGAACCTCGAACGGTAAAGTACTCGAAAGCGGGATCGATATCAATAACGGGTTGAATTGAGAAAGAGGTTTTGCACTTTGAGGTCGAAATATGTGTGTGTGTGTATATATATATAATATATGTATATACATACATTGTGTATATATATATAAAATATATGTATATACATACATATATATGTATGTATATATATATATATTATATATGTATATACATACATATATATGTATGTATATATATATATATATATATATATATATATATATATAGGTTGGAATGGAAGAAGTTCCTAATTGTAGCTATGGTGCGTACTGATATATATATATATATATATATATATATATATATATATATATATATATATATATATATATATATATCAGTACTCCGCGGTAGTAGCGGAACTCCGGTGTACAAATTGGTCTTGGTTCATATTACTTCATTTGCGACTTTTGTAAATTAAATTTTCATTACTTGTAAATATAACATTTGATAATAAATGAAATTAGGATTAGAATTTGTACTCATGTCACACAAATTTTACATATTAACACTAGTATTCTTATATAAAATATGTAAAAAATGAAGTTGCCTACATGTGGATTAAAATATGTATGTATTATACAACAAAAGGATCAAGAGCAGAATTAATGTAAGAAATACATTTTTTTTTTCTTTCCTAATTTATTTTGTTAACCAGGCTATTTTCTATTTCAGTAATATTTTAGAATCATATTTTCTTCACACAAATAATGTGCCATGTTGATAGACATAACTTACATCTTGAGATAATACACTGGCAAACTACGTATGGAAGTATATTACAGAAGCCCTCTTCAGTTTTCAGATTTATGATACGTTAATACCGGAGAGGTGCTTCATAGCTAATGGGTGTGGTTGAAGTCCATTTATACTAACATTTGGTAAATTTGTAAGAAAGTATAGAAATACATTGCAATTAACTATACTAAAAAAATCTTACTATGAATACCGATTTGTATCATTTCACCCAGTAACTAGAAATGATAAATCTTTTATTTTTTTAAATTTTATTTCATTTTTATTAATTTATTTCACATTTCTTCTTCTTCGGTGGTAATTCACTTTGACCTAACCAATAAATTCACTAGGCATTTTACAAACTTTCACTAATACTTTGTCTATTTCTTGATAAGACTTTACTACGTATCCAATGAATTTCAACTGACGATGATTTCGGGCAATTGAAAACTGTGAGGCTAGCAGTGGCACTAATTAAATTTTAATCAAATTAGTTCTCAAACACGAAATGACAGTGCCGTGTATGATAGAATCCCTGGATATAGGGACTCTAGTGTATGGCACCAAGCATCACACTCTGCCTTCTCAGTCGTGAACAATTTCCATAGAAAACGGCCGAATGATCTATTACCATGCGATACAAGTCGCCCGCTAAATCCGGCGAAATAGGGAGTTTTTGCCACCTCGAACGTCGAGCATTATCGATCTTCTGCGCATGCGCAGATGCACTAAACTGATGCGAAACTTGCACTGCGCATGAGCAGGTGATCGATAGTGGTTACCGATCGAGGTGGCAAAAACTCCCTAATAGCGGGGCCTGGCGCGGCGGAACTTGGGAGTTCGATTTCAATTTGGAGCATGCGCAGAGACTCAAAATGCAGTCGATAACTGCCCGTCGATACCGAAAAAATATAAACTTTTGTAATGTTCAAAAATTTAGAGTTAAGAGTGAAAATCGGACCTACGTCACCTTTGTAAGTGTGTACTATATTCTTACAAGAAAATTAAAGAAAAAAAATTGGAGCCATTTTTCAGAAAATTTTTAAAACGTTCCAGGGGCTTCGAGTAAAGTACCCCCAGATTTTAAAGAATGTATTTCAAAATCGCAGCGCTTCGAGTCGAGCCAGATCGACCGAGGAATATTGGAAAAAATCCTACGTATGGTTTAGGCACTACTAGTGTTGAAATACGGACGTTTTGAAAAAGAAAATAAAAAAAACAACACTTGTTCGATATCAGGGGGCGCCAAAACATGTATTTCCGTTGAAATCTCGAAATGGATTTTCCGCATCATTACATAACTTTCTCTATACTACGTAATTCCTGTGTATACGTACGTATACGAGAAAGTAAAAATTATTAGGGAAATGAAGAGAAACTGAAAGAAGAGTATACAGCATGTTTCCTAGCTACTGTTTAATGAAAATAATTATTGGAATCAGTGATCAGCAATTGTCACAATTCACTCCCTTTTAATTGAATTTTTTTCTTCCATTCAATGATTCTGCTACAAATTATTGAAGACCTCTTATGAACTCGTACACCTCTTGTAAACAGCCAAAACTAATAAATTGCACAAAATGTTCAAAATTGCAGTTTTAAAGCTGAATTGTTTTAGGAAAATTAATTAAATTATCACTAATAATTTCCAGAACAGTTTGTGCCCTCATTCCTTACTTCTTGCCTCCTGAGGATCCTCCATCAGAGTCCAAGGAAATACTGTATTGCCCATTAGGAACTGGTGCTGTTGATACCCTTTAATAGATCACGGCTTGGAAAATAGATCTGGTTCATATTTCAGGGATCTTGAATTAATTTCAATTTTTTACCAATAGAATATTCTGCAAGATTAAATTTTGTTATCAATTACGAAAATTAGTGGGCTTCATTTGCATAGTAGTTTCTGATTTGTATCAGGTTGCTGTTGTATCTTTTTGAAGACTTAACTAACCATGTACTTGTTCTTGAAATTACTTGCTGTACATAGGTCAATTTCCAGAAACCTTTCCATTACATATTTATTTCAAACCTATTAGAGAAAAATGTTATTCACCATGGGAAATTAAATATCCAAGAAAACGCACGCTGGTAGGTTTAATCTTTATTTAAAACAATCAAAGAAACAATTTGCAATAATTCTATTAGTTGCAATACTGTTCAACATCTTGTGAAACAAAGCACAAAAACATGACTAGTACATTATTGGTTAATGCTTATAGCTTCATGAAATACCCATGACTAGCATTGAAACACTAAAACTGATACACCAAAGTATTGCACTATTCACATTCAGATGTGAAGCATTATGAAGCAGTATGAGAAAATGTCAAGCATACATGCCATTACATGCTGATGTTTTCAGAGACAAATCACATCAACTTAAGTCAGTACTTCAGCATTAAACCACATACACTGCCTGGTCCCCAATAGTTAAAACTGTATTGTAAGGATCATTTCTAAATCACAAAGTTTGTGATGCTGCATATATCTTAAACATACAATCCATTTCCAAGAGTATTTTCCAGAACCACTGGGCTTACATTCCTACATGGCATCAAGACAAAGTCAAAATGATGTAAAATTATGAATATTCTAAATAAGATACTGCAACACCTCAATTTAATGTAAAACTAATATTAAGATTACTAACACCAATTTTACCATATAAAGATATTTGTTTCTCATGTTGCAGTTCTGTTAAAAATCTGTAAGCTTCTTAAAAATTATTACAATCTTCAATTTGACAGAAAACTTAAGAATTTAAATAAAATTGACAGGATTACATAGCTTCTAAACTTCACATTTTGACATATTTCTGCTTCTGAAAACACATCTTACACAGAATCAACAAACAAATCTCACCATTACAAACATTCTTGCTACTGTAATGTTTCTACAATTGATCTGGGATATACAATTTGTAAGAGTTTCAAAGTTACAATTAATGTGATCAAGAAACGACACATATAAAAAATAATATTGAATATAATGAAGTTGTCTCACTTTTTCAGTTGAGAGCGTTCTCAAAATAGTGCCTTATTCAATACATCAAAGTATCTACATCCAAAACAACTACATAGAACTATTTCCATTGACAGTCAAATGTTTAAGTAATTTTTTCTTTTTTTGGCTACATGGTGATAACATAGATAACAGGTGCTCTGAACTGGTTCATTGGCAACAAAAATTTGGCGTAAATCACTATTTAAGCATTTCAAACCATCTCACGAAAGATTTGTAACTTACACTGTTTGTTACAGACTGTAACAGCAATTGGTACTCTATTTTGTAAATATAAACAAGAAATATTGAAGTCTTTAAGTCCAACTATATAAAATCCTCAAACTTGAGTAATAATTAGCTTACTAAACCAACTAATATGTAAAGGAACTTTTCAACAATATTAATGCAAAGAAAACTATACACTCTCTCCACTACTAATAATCCTTTTATATTAACATAAGGAACTTTTTTCATTACAAAATTCTTGATATAAATTTTGTAACAAAATAAAATTAGTAGTTTTTTCAATTGTTTCCATTTACATTGGCAGTAAATAATTCATTTGCATAGCTCAAATTACTTCAAGTTCCATTAAGCACCAAGTACTGATTTTTGAATAAAAATATGCATATTAAAATTTAATTCAATATTTTACTTTTGTGAATACAATTTTATCTACAACTTCTGTTGAATAAATACACATTCTGAAAGACAAACTGTTGAATCATGAACAGAACTCATTTCCTCACTCACTTCCTTTCACTCTGATGTCAAACTGCTCACTTCACACTGACTTATTTCAAATAATAATTGGGTTTAACCTAATAGGACAGTTGTGTTGATTCTCAAAAACTTTTCAATTGTGTTGACAAATAAGATGTATATGAAAACTGATATAAATAAATTATTTTATTTTCTCAAATACGATCAACATGCAAGGAATATTTAGGAGGTGGTTCCAATAGATCTTTGGTTTCATCCATATCCAGAGGCTGCATATACTCAATGTTAGAACTATTGCTACGCCTGTCAGGGGCAAGGCACAGCCACAATGCCATGAGCACAGCAAACAATACTACACCAGCCAAGACCATCCGTGGCAATCCAATCTTACGAGCAGCACAATCCAACCAATCACCACTCATTCGTGAGTGCAGTGAGACAATACTTGGATTGCTTTCACCACCAGACCCCTACACATAAAAAAAAAATCATTAAGCTGCTTCTGAAATATGCCAGAAATGTGGATTACCACAATGTTATACTCACTCTGCCAACCATACTATCCATAGGCAAAGTGCGAACATGTGTTTCTGGTAAACGACCATCATCATCTCCAGATAGTTCTCCATCAAAACCCCAACTATGTTCTAATTGTCGGCGCAATCCAGGATCTGTCAGCACATCGTCAGGTTCAAAATCCACTGCAATAGACCAAATATGATAAATAACTTACAAAGATAATTCTAATTATAACAATAACGTAAAGTAATTTTCTCTATTTGTTAAATAGTAAAAGGTAGTTCAAAATCATATCCAATGTTTTATAATTACTAACTGAAAATAATTAGCTCATTGAAAGTAATATTTATTAATATACTGGTATCTATTAAAGAAATAGATACCACTTCCGTAACTGGTTACAGAAGGAATTGAAATAATAGCATTAAGACAGCTAAAACCTGTGACATAATAAGAACATTAAGGGGTTTTGTTAAGAAAGCAATTAGAGCTTTCTAGAAAACCAAATTTCATAATTTTTGCTTCAAATAAAAGGTATTGGGCCTCAGATTTGTTAGAATTTTTCACCAGTTTGGTATTATAACCACTAAATTATAATAAAATCATAAATATTATTACAATGATCGTTTATCTGCTGAGTTCAATATTTTGTTCTGCAAGTTGCACTCTATCATAGTTTTGTCTGGCAAGTCTGGTTTGTGTGAAGTTTTAGTTATATTTACAAAATCCATGACTGGGCAAACTTGCACATTACAAAAGAAAAATGGATATATTATTTACAATGTCTCTACTTTTTTAAAAACCAGGTATTGAAGTCCACGTGAAGGTTTGTTACAAAATTTTCTCTTCATATTTGAACAATCATGCTCAGAGATCTCTACTTTACCAGTTCATTTGCCCCATGTGTATTTTACAGACCACGATCTCTGCCATTTCTTCAAGAACAGTTAAAATGCACAGAAATGATTGCTTGAATTAATTTAAACATATATATTGAAACCAAAAGTATTTTAATTTACCCTGAAATATCAGTCAATTATATTTGGGACAACAGCAGTAAGGGTTGGAAGGCAAGAACAATATTCAAAATTTTTGGGTTTACAAAACAATCACTTCAGTACATTTTCTCTCAGTTACTGCCAAATTTTTGCAGGTTTCCACAAGCTTAAATTGGTAACAGATGACAGAAAGCCGCTTTTTATTTTGAAAACCATACCCCGATTTTTCCCTGTTTACTTACCAGGTTGTAACATAAAAACACTGTTGCCATCTTCAACATACATTGACCAGGAGATAGATGTTACGTGAAGCTCTGCCTGCACATACGCAAGAAAATTTTATTATAATATAATCTTGAGAAATGTACATTATTTAATAAATTATGAAAATGTTTATTTGATCTTACCTGTTTTTGCTTGGCCATTTGTGAACACCCAATATTGCAAGCATATCTGTCCTTTGTGTGAATGTATGCTTCCATGCAAGCTATTAAAGAATAATAAACGAATTAAAAATGCCTTCATTAAATGACAAGCAGAGGGAAAATAATTACTCACATGCTTGGCAGGCATCCTTAGTAACATTCAGGTCCACATTATCTCTGTCCTCTACTAAATGCACCAAGTTGAAGAATCTGCATCCTCGACAACAACATGAAGAATGCTCCACCTGCAAAGCATATTAATTTCCAATTATTACTTTTAACAACAGACCTGGCAGAACTGTCCATCAAGAATACTTACATTATCTAGTGTATTTGAAGGATATGTTTTGTCACAAAACGATTCACACGGGTCTTTACTGAACAGATCATAAAACAAATCTGATTCAGCTTGTCGAATAAGAAATGTCAAAAAGAGTCCGAGAAGACAATAGTATCTTCTCTCCATGGCAATACAACTACTTGCGGCACAAATATTTTTCCTTGATGTGAGGATACTGGACACTCTAGAAATTCCAATACAATAAATTCAAAATGTAAAATACTAACACATTACACAACACATTACGATCGAAAGCGTTCGAAGCTTGAAGCCATCAAGTACGCGAGGACACTTCACAGAATACACACAAAATAATAGTTATGGAAGAAACATGTCGTGAGAGTTTACATACAGCTGTCAAATTGTTTCGATTAACCCGATTCTGGGTCTTTCGTAGATGCTGGTAGATGCATTCGGCACGACTTCTGCCAATTGTGTGTTCATTACCTTTCTCTTTTGTATCGTTTTTCGGTCTAAATCTTTGTTTTCCTGAATAGAGATGTCCAGAATGACGTCTCAATGTTTGGCGGGAATGTGTGGGGTGGCAACCTTTGATGCGCGCGTGATTTCTACAGAATTTCTAAGTTTTTGGCTGTACTGCTGCTATATTTGCCATATATTTGCTGAGGTGCGTGTGTCTCATTACATTTGTTATTTACAATGATATTTACTTTCTTTAGGTTTATTTAGGTTCTGGCTGCGAACTTTGTAGATTGGATTTAAAAAAGCATTATTTTATCAACACGCGTCAAGTCGCTAACTTTTCTCTCTGTAAACAGTAAACATTATTATCACCTTATACTGCGATTTTTCTAAGAGCGACCCTCAAGGCCACTCAAATCCCATCTTCGCGATGGAATATGTCACGGCATTTCGCGTCTTTTCTCGGTCTTGCCGGTAGAAGTCGCATGATCGCAAGCACTGCTTCATACGGTCACGATCATGCGAAATTTAGCGGAACGACTGAGAAAGACACGAAATGCCGTGACATATTCCATCGCGAAGATGGGATTTGAGTGGCCTTGAGGATCGCTCTTAGAAAAATCGCAGTATAGCGTTGATGCTCAAGTGCTCTATGCTCTATACTGCGATTTTCGTTACTTTGTCCCTGAGAGGAATCAGCTGTTTTGCTGCCATCCAATCAGGAGCTTACTTTTCGCGACAGTGACGTCACTATGGTGACGTTCAAGCTCCCGATTGGATGAAACCGTGAACAGCTGATTTCTGTCAGGGACAAAGTTACGAAAATCGCAGTGTAGTGGTATTTTATGCTCGATCTGCCAGTCCTTATAGAGAGGACTCTTCAGATCAGGTTGTTGGTCTGGGGTTGTTGTATTGTACTTCTGTAGATTGTTTGACTCCCACGTACCTTGACGAATATTGGGAAACTCGTGGGGTTATTTTTTAAAGTAGGTTTGGATTCTTTTGGGGGAGGATGTAGGACGGTGGACAGACAGAAAGGAAAAGGACAGGATATGTGTGGAAAGAAGGATTAGGGAGAACATTTGTAGTTTTTTTACTTATTTTTTTATTTTGTTGAATTTCGTTGGGGAAGGGGGATGGGATTGGATTTTGGTAAAAAAGGGAGTACAGGATTGTGGAATTTTTTCAACGATCTGTGTGTGTATTCATTGTCTCTACGTCATTGGTCGATGTGATGTCGGTCTTTGCCTATTTTTATCATTCATCATTCGTCCAGTGCGGTAACTGGAGGGGGAAGTTGGAGAATGTATACTGCAATTTTTCTAACTTTGCCCCTTAAGGCCACTCAAATCCCATCTTCGCGATGGAATATGTCACAGTATATCGCATCTTTCTCAGTCGTTCCGCAAGATTTCATATGATCGTGACCGTATCAAGCAGTACTTGCGATCATGGGACTTCTACCGGCAAGACCGAGGAAGACGCGAAATACCGTATGATATTCCATCGCGAAGGTGGGCCTTGAGGGGCAAAGTAAGAGAAATCGCAGTACAGTGGATGTTTTACGTGGGTGACTGGGTAGGTGTAAGAGAATGTGTTTGGGTGGGATGATTAGGTTTCGGAAAACAGGTGTCTGGTAAGATTATATGAGGTGTAATATATGAGGATTCATTTTTTAGGAAGAATGGATTGATTGATTAGGAGCGGGTAGAGGGTGTTGATAAGGTGTGTTTTGCAATGTTTCAGATGTGATGGGACCAAAGGAGTTTCTGGGAAAAAGGTAACACCTAGATTTGGGACTTGGGATTGCTAGAAGATGAGTATATTGTCTATTGTTAGAGGTGGGGGATTGGACGGGGAGTTTTTGAAAGAGAAAAGGATAGCTTGGGATTTGGTTGGGTTAATGACAATGTTATTTTCCGGGATCCGGAATTGGAAGGAAATTACAGCTTTTTTGGTTTGTATAAGGAAGCTTTTGAGTGAAAGGTCGAGGGCTAGGAAGGCAAAGTCAACGGCGTATAGGAAGGTTTTGACACCGGGTATTGAATGGATGTCTTTGATGTAAAGGGAAAAAAGAAATGGGGAAAGCACAGCACCCTGAGGGACGCCGGTGTGTGTGTGTGTGGGGGGGGGTTATAATTTGAGGATATGGATAGGTGGCGAACATGGAAGGATCGGTTAGTGTGGTAACTTATGATTGGAGAATGGAGGAGGTTTGGAACATAAGGGCGGAGTTTCATCCGAAGTAGTAGATGGGATATGGTGGGTGTCAAATGCTTGGGTAATATTAGTTAGGACGCTTGGAATTTCTTTGGATTTTCTCGGGGTGGATGGAGGGAATTTCTTTGGATGAGGTGGCGATCGAAATTGCAAGAAGAATGGATTGGAGACTTGTGCCTCGGGAGAGCAAAGTGAGGAGCCACGAATGTCCACGAAGACACCCGAGCGGAGTCGAGCGATCTGAGAGCTTGAGCTTGCGCCACTGATGTTGCTATGTGCCTTCTGTTCTCTCGAGACAAGCTATTTATATTAAATTAGCCCAATTAGCAAATAAATAAATGTATCTTAGTGATATTTTAATTAACTGTTTATTTTACGTGTTTAAATAATTATATGTTTTACTTGCAAAATATATTTATTAGTATCCGAGAAAATTTTTACTTTTGGTAAGTTTATTGTCTATCACTCCAAAATAAATTAAAAAGAACCAAACTGTTTTTAATTATAAAAGTAATGACTTAAGACAAAAATACTACGATAATTATATTAATCTACAATCTCTTAACAAGTTCCTACATTATTACTTTAATTGATTGAAAATTGTGAAAGTTGGAACTTTTTAGATATGGGATAATGTAAGGAAAATCAATTACCAGGAATGCGAAAAAGAAAATTTAATAGTGCATTTACAGTTTATTAATACATTTTTTCTTTAAAATTGCCCAGAAGCATACATTGCATCTTCAACATCTTTTTTCTTTACTTCTTTTATTGACTTGACAAACCTTTTCTTCTTTGATTGACTTGGCTTTTTTTTAAGCACTTTTAAAGTCTGGTTGCAATGCCATTTCACTTTTGTGGAGACAATGTTTGTCTCTCATATGTTTATTTTCTTAGGAGATGTCACTTTGATTCCTGAAGCATGCTCTTTGACTCTTTCATTGGCCTCACATCCCATATTGAACTGGGACACTGCTGATATCAGCAATTTCAATATTTTTTCTGGAAAGAAATGTTTCTTTGGGGCACTTGCTCCAAACAAAACTATGCAAACTTTCATTTGCATTCTGTGTTTTCCCATACACACATTCCAGTAATTCATTTTTTGCAAGCCTCTGATACATAGGAATTATTTTACAAATAACACTGGGAGACTACAGTTTTCATGTTGTATTTGCCATGTTTTGAAATTTCATTCCGATGAGCTCGATTGTAGAAGCACCATGAATTTTCTTCTTTAGGGCATTTAAAATGCAATGGCTTCAAGTCTGTTGGCATTGCATGGTATAAGGTGGCAAGTATTGCAGACTTCATCTTCTGCACATCTGGAATATTCTTCTGGATGGCATTGCGATAATTTAGATTCGTAGGCTTCCGCGGCCGGAGTCATTATATTCTTGGCTGTCCGGGATGAGCCGCGTCTCAGTAGGTTTTACTGACGTTTCGGCCATCTTGCTGTGGCCTTCTTCAGAGCTAAACTGCTTCTGCAGCAGTTTAGCTCTGAAGAAGGCCACAGCAAGATGGCCGAAACGTCAGTAAAACCTACTGAGACGCGGCTCATCCCGGACAGCCAAGAATATATTGCGATAATTTGCTAAGACAAATAATTATGTCATCCTTTAAATTGACTTGCTTTTTACCAAGTGTAACACCCTTCACTTTCTATTCTTGGATTATTTTTGTAAGCCTGTTTTAAATCTTTACATCACATGTTTTATACATTCTTCTTTTCTAATAATAAAGTTGTCTCCATAGATGTTTAGTTTCAGATGGTGATTGATAGTCTTTGCATCATCATCTGACAGTATTGTTGTATATCTAAAATGATGAGACAGGACCCTCTTCCACAATACCTCACTTGCAGCTACATCCATTGCATTTGAAGATCCATTAAAAATTACTAATGATGAATTTCTTTCCATTTTTTATATTAACAGCTTTTTGTCTCATAATTTGCTCTTGTTCTTTTCACAAGTGCCACAGTATTTTGACAAAACATGAAAATCAGCCACAAGACCCCACAAGACCAGTCAAGATATCCATTTCATAACGAGTCAACAATTCCCATTTCATAACGAGATGTAGTGCCTCGTTTATGCCATGTTCCATCATACAATACTAATAAATTTCTAACTTCATCACTTACTGAATCTAGAACATCTATGTAAGTTTCATGTATGGCTGCATATGAAAGCCTCAAAATTTCCTCTTATTTTTGCATTATTTTTAATAACAGAGAGAACATGAGAATTGTAAATTGAAACATTAATTCATGGTAAACCAATTACCATTGAAACTGCTCTATTGCTGAATGGCCCCTACCTACTTGCAAAGCAGCATCCACAATTTTCCTATTCACTTCATGTGGTGGCCTACTACAAGATGATGTTACAGGTACATGATGGCTATTTGAAATTTTATTTAACAATTGTTCACAATTATTACACTTGTTCACTAACTGAAAAACAAATTACATTGATTGTTGTACTTCAATGCATACATTTGAGGATCAACAGACAGCACTCACACGTATCCTTTCAGTAAATGTTCCCAAACACACTTGTGAAGTAACATGTAAGTGCAATTCTCTTCTTCGGATATTTCACTGTTCAGCAGGAAAAACATCAGTGAACTTGGAAAGAATGTTCGCACTGGCTGATGGCTTGACCGGTGAGACTTTGGCAGAAAATGAACAATGCTTGACATCTGATACTAAAAAAGTTTCTACTTCCTCAGCACTGGCATTTGTGACTGCACTCTCCTGCAGTTTCTTCTTTACAAAAGCTGCATTTTTATTACCACTGCACTCTTCTGCACCGAAATAATTCTAACCTGAACTAGCCGACGGAAAATAAATTGAGAATATTAAAAACCACCTACCAAATAACTACGTTATAGAAAAGTTAAAATAAAGAAACTAATGTGAATAATAGTTTGGAATTCTTCGTTTAAAACGAAAGTTCGCAACAAATCTTGTTAATGGCGTTAACGACCACTTAACATTAGAAGCATTAAATTTCTGACAGATTTCGAATTAAAGATTTGCGCCATGGAAGTCCGTCGGCTCGCACATGGACTCGCCTCGACTCCGCTCGGGTGTCTTCGTGTACGTTCGTGGCTCTTCATTTTGCTCTCCCGAGACACAAGTGGGATTGGAGGGCCGCCAAGCGGTCCTCACGGAAACCGATCTGGGTGGGTAGGAATATAGGATGAAGGAGGGGAGTGAGTCGTGAGGAAGAAATTTTTCAAAGATTTTTCCTGGGATTGGAAGGAGACTATAATAATAATAATAATATAATATATAATATAATAATAATAATAATAATAATAATAACAACAACAACAACTCCACCTAGGGAGTACACGACCTTGGAGTTGGTGGTGAAGCTTGAGTACCCCCCATGAGCCTGAGAGCTATGTCAGTGGTAGCCTAGCTACTGATAGGGCCTCCCCTTACTGAATAGGTTGAAGGTGAGTGGTCCGACGAAGAAGTACTCCATTTTGAGGAGAGTGGGTAGTAAGTAGAGAGGGAAGGGTCATGAAACTTTGGAGTTCCTGCTGTCGGCCCATAGAGGGTACAGGAGAGAAACTGGGTTGGCACACCAGGCCACTGATTAGAGTGGAGGCCCGAACCTTGCATTAGCCAACGAAGGAGGCTGCCTTCAGCAGTCAGTGAAAATCCCGTGGGGTTTAGTAATGCCGACTGGCGATCGGAGGGATCCCTTGCTGGGCCCTGCGGGGGGGTGCCCCGAGGCCACTGTGGGTCGCAGTAACGGATGGCAGGAAACAACCCGAGGGTTAAGTGTGATCTGTGAACTCGAACTTACGTCCTGCGAATCTTCAATTCAAACCAATGAGCAAAATGGATAGAACAAGAAATGTAATGAATCTTAACGTGCCTTGTTCTACCAATGTCCCATACCTCCTCAGAAACCGAGCTAATGTCACCTTGTCGACGTCTGGCCATCCCACGGATGTTAGTCCCAGGGACCCAGAGCCGGCAGTAGCTCGAAGCCATCGTCAGAGATGGACCCGGGATGAATTAAAGGAGATGATGTGGTGCTTCTACTATGCAAAAGCGGAAAATGGGGGCTCAGAAATAGAAGTTTTCAAGGTATGGAGAGAGCGGAACCCAGATATGAGACCTACCCTAGACTCAAAGAAGCTTGCCAGTCAACGACGATACATACTCAGCAGTGAATTCTGTCTTAAATGAGGTGGTCGAGACCCCAGGCAGAGATCTAGATATTACTGAAATCAATTACATCATACCGGGTCTTTATCGTATCTTGCAACCCAGGTCTGGAAACACCAACTCTTGTTTTGCCAATTTGGCAACGCGTGAAATACCTTCGACGCCCTTTCACTTTTAGCGAAGCCCGGTCCGCGTGCCCTCAGATTTCGGGCTGAGAGAATGTGTCTAATTTTAGTTGGAAGAAAGAGAAAGCACGTATTCTGTCCTTGTTACTCTTCAAGGTACTGCAGCCACTACACTGAAAAGAGTAAACGCCTGTCTCTTCATAAACGGTGGTCACTTTGAGCATTTACTCGACTGTCAGTCTTTTGTCACTTTAAGATAATTATATTTTATTACTTTTTATTAATTATTTTCAATAATTAATGTACTACTTAGTTACATTTTATTAGTATTTTTAATAATTTTATCGGTCACATGCGTCTTTAGCCCATTTTAACATGCAACCCTACAGGCGTGTACCTATCTGTATGTCAAGCAATTTAACATCCTTAGCAACGGGTTTTAACATCTTTAGCAACGTGAATAAACAACCATTGATTCATCGCAAGTCAAATGTTTATTAAGAAAGAAACAAGTCGGTGTAGAAAACAAATCAGATTCAAATAATTCAGAAATAAATGTAACTCATATTAGTTTTTGAGATAATTATTGTTCATTGTAATAGGTTTTAATAGTGCAGTTAAAATGTGTTTTAGGTAAATTAATTTCGTTTTCCTTGCATTCCATCAAATAAAACTCTTCTTCGGTAATCATATTTACTGACGATCTGAGGTGTCGCCTCTGGAAATAGACGCGCCAACTTCCTCACCGAACGTCATTTCTTTAGTTACCTTTAACTTCAGGAGAATTATTTGTATCCATCTTTTTTCAAACCACGGTATACGAATATTGTTTAAATATATATATCGCAAGCAATACCCCACAATATCATAGTAACATGCCGCAACAACAGAATTCATATGTTTACTATCGCAGTATTATAAATTTTCGCATAAATCGTGAGATTGACCGATAAAATGCAGAACATACCACAAAATGTTACAGTGTTATTACTGCCTCGTCCAAATTAAAAATCTCGGCTCCGCTACGCTCCACCTCGATTTTTAACTTTTGGCCTCTGCGGTAATTACTCTCATAACATTTCTAGGTATGTTTATTGTCTGTTACTAAAGTTTTCTTATTTGCTTAATACGCAGATTCCATAATAATAATAATACACAATTATTATTGTTATAAAATGATGAGCTAGGCGGTAATATTTCACGATATATCTTTTCGATTTCTCTCTGAGCTGGCTTTACTTAAATAATTATTGTTACGTTGCTGTAAATAAATCGATAACTCCCCTTCACATTAATATTACAGTTTTGTTTCTTCAGCATACTGGGCAGAATTGTTTCAAGAGACGTTTTGTTTCCACGCTCATGCCTCAGCCCACCCCACCCCACCCACTCTGTGCAGCGTGAAAAGATTTCGGCATGAGAGCCGTGTACCTGCCCGCCGACACTCTTGAATGGTATCAACAAAAGAAACAGGAAACTTGCTGCAGCTTATGACCTGACGGTTGCCTCCTCTGCTGTCCCGACGGGCCAAGCACGGCTGTCTTGAAAGGTGTAAAAGAGACGCGGTTCCCAAATTACAAAAACCAGAACAAATGCTCTCAGACATGAGTTGCAAGATAAACTAAAGATCCTGTATATGCAATTGGTTATCTAGTATCTCAGATAATTTTGGGGCCAGCCAAGAAACCACCGACAGCCGACAGCAAAACAGAGTAACCACCTCTGTACCCCCATGGATTAACAGAATTGAGAAACGGATAGCCGACACCCGGCGCGAAATATCACTCTTAGCTGAGGCATCTTCTAAATCAACTTACACCTCTAAAGTTCAACGAAAAATATTCAATGTTGAACAAAAATACCAAATTGAAAATGACACCAGCAGGCTAATGGTAGTTGAAAAGCTAAAAGAGAAAATTCAAGCATGGGCTCAAAGAATTAGACGTTACAAACGTAGAATAGATTTCCGTGTACAGAACCGGTTGTTTGAAACAGACGCGAAGAGATTCTATCGCAATCTGACTCAAAAACGAATGGCAAAGCTGTTACTCCTTCAAAAGATGACGTTGAAGCATTTTGGGCAGGAATCTGGGAGGAGAGCAGATCCTACAACAAAGACGCATCTTGGCTTCAATCTGAAGTTGATGCTGCCGATGAACTTGTAGAAACAGTGGAAGATGTTCACCAATTCTCGGAAGAGGACCTCTTCCAAGCAATTAAGAACATGGGAAACTGGAAGTCCCCCGGGATTGATAAGATCCAGATTTATTGGATTAAGAAATTAACAGCAATACATTCTCATCTAGCAAAGGCTGTTAATAAAATTTTAGAAAACCCAAGGAACTCCCGGAATGGCTCACACGCGGCATCACATATTTGCTACCCAAAGCGGAAGACAGCTCTTTGGCGAAGAACTACAGGCCAATTACTTGCTTGCCAGTACTGTACAAAGTTATCACTGCAGCCATAGCTGACAAAATGTACAGACATCTAGATAATCATCTAATGCCAGCTGAACAAAAAGGATGTCGTAAAGGCTCTTATGGCTGTAAGGAAATCTTGCTACTGAATAAAGTCATTTTGAATGGTGTAAAGAAACGAAAACGTAATTTGAGCATGGCTTGGATTGACTACCAAAAGGCCTTTGATAGTGTACCACACGATTGGATTTTGAAGACCCTGGAGATCTATCGATTTCACTCTAGACTTATTGAATTTTGCAAGGCTAGTATGAAGTCGTGGAGTACCAGGTTACTAATACACAGCGGAAAGGAAGCAGTAGAAACCAGAAATATTCAGATTAACAGGGGTATTTTTCAAGGAGATTCACTATCCCCTCTGTTGTTTTGCATCAGTTTGATCCCACTATCGAGACAGTTGTCGCAAGCTGACTTTGGTTTTAAGCTCCATGGTGATGAAAGTCCAGTATCACATTTGTTTTACATGGATGATCTGAAAGTGTTTGCTAAGAATGAAGCGATTCTCTCCCAAATGCTGTCTGTCGTGAATGACTTTAGCAATGACATCTGCATGAAGTTTGGTCTTGACAAGTGTGCAAAAATCAATTTAAAAAGAGGGAAACTCACAACGTCTGAGAACATTGAAATTGATACGCACACTGTGATTCAAGATCTTGAGTCAGGTAAAACTTACAAATATCTGGGCATTGAAGAATGTGAAACCATCTCGAACGACACAATGAAAGAGAGAATTCGCAAGGAGTATTATAGGAGAGTGAGACTGGTCCTGCAGTCCGCTGTGAATTCCAGGAATAAAATATCAGAAATAGGTAGTTTGGCGGTACCTGTAGCCGAATACAGTTTTGGGCTAGTGGACTGGACTGAGCAAGAGGTTCGCACCATGGATCGAAAAACCAGAAAACTGCTAATAATGCATCATGTTTCCCACCCTCGAGCTGATATACATAGACTTTATGTGTCACGTAAGGAAGGAGGAAGAGGTCTCAGACAAATTGAGGTTTCCTGGCACAACGCAATAGTCGGTTTGAGGAAGTATGTTGTCAGCCATCAAGATGACCCACTAATGAGGCAGGTCATGAAATCTGACCGAAGAATGGGAAACAGAGGCATTGTTAGTGTAGCAAGAAGCATTGCGAAGAAGACTATGCAAGACACCCAGAATGATAGAGACACTGAACGTCTGTCGCTACTTAACATGAAATTTGAGACACAAAAATGTTAAAGAAATCGTGGATAGACTAACCACTCCACGGACAATATTTGAAACGAATGGACAAGGTGCAGATCAATAAAGATCAATCATTTATGTGGCTTAAAAGGGGAAGAATGAAGCCAGAATCGGAAGCACTTGTAATAGCTGCCCAACATCAGGCCTTGAGAACACGACATTATGATAAAGCGGTTCTCAAAATTTCCCAAGATGATAAATGCCGCATTTGCCTGGAGCAAGTAGAAACCATTGATCATATTGTCTCAGCTTTTCCAATCCTAGCAAAGACCGAATACCTGAAAAGACATGACAGGGTGTGTAGCTACCTCCACTGGCAAATATGTACCGTCCTCGAAGTTCCGAACACATGCCCTAAGTGGTAAGAACACTCACCGAAACCGGTGACGTCTATTGGATTGTGTACGATATTGTACGACCAACAAATTCAAACTGATCGCACGATAGCAGCAAACAAACCGGATATAGTCATCCGGGATTTGGAGAACAAATCATGTTTAATTTGCGATGTTGCTGTACCTTGCGATGAAAACGTCGTTACCAAGGAGGCAGAGAAACGTCTTAAATACAAGAGTTTGGAAATCGAGATCAGCCGAATGTGGGGCGTTAAAGCACAGGTCGTCCCGATAGTTATCGAAGCTCCGGGATTTGTTCCGCAAAATTTGAGTAAGAACTTGTCTAAATTCCCAGGTAATTCAAAGGCCTGGGAAGTGCAAGAAATAGCTTTAATTGGAACAGCCCACATTTTGCGCAAAGTATTGTTGATGCACCGACAGTCCCTAGATCCACTCCTTAGGTAGCTGGTTGCAACCTGGAGTAGATTTTATATTCAGCCGACTCATAACATCTTTAGTCGTGATGTAGTGGAATAATAATAACAATAATAATAATGTCTTTTTTAATGGCGAGGCTCAAGCCATAGGGCCTGCTCTTCCGCCTAACCGCTCAATCAACATTAATTCAGAGTAGTAACCTTTTAAGAGGGGGAGGACGAGCTATGCATTTTTACTTGGGTTTTTATTTCTTGGCTCGTTCTTGTCTTGATGATGGAATATCTCATGTTATTTTCGAGTTTTGTTGACAAAATATTCGCTCCTATATAATAAATATATTTTCAAAGGTAAATTAGCTGTAAATTCCTGCCCTGAACCCTCATGTTCTTCATGAAAAATAATACTTTTTGCCGCGATAATATGAAAAACGATAATTTGAATAACTATATTTCCCACTGAAATTCAGAAGACGTGCACAAATAATGAAGTTACATTATGTCCAGAAGCAAAACAAGGGACCATCTCAGCATTTGCTCAAGGATCAGGGAAACTTGACGAAAAACCTGATCGAGATGGGGGCCATCAACCCAGAAACTGTGGTACAATACTTGTTACAGGTTCTTTAGAATTATACAGTCCAAATGATAATTACATTAACTATCATTGTTAAAATTAATACTACTTTCCTTTTTGATGCTCGGTATAGTCTCGAATTGTATAGAAACAGTTATGCAGCAGAAAAGATTTTACTTGGGACTTAAACTTTTCTATTGAATTTAATCGTTTAATGTCTTCTGGCAAAGTGTTGTAAGTACATGAATTGTATGTGAATTTTTTGTAGTGAGCTGTTGATACTGCCACCTGGTGAATATGATTACTACGTCGTGTGTTATACTTATAGACATTGGCGTTTGCTGTAAAATATTCCCGCCCTTAAGTAAGTCATTTTTGACAAAAACTACTGATTCGTAAATCAGGAGACAAGGTAATGGTAAAATTCCTTGATTAATAAAGAGAGACTTACAAGAATCACGTGGGTTGGATTTGCTTATCATTCGTACAATTCTTTTTTGTAATCTGAAAGTCTGGGAGCTATAAGATGTGTTCCCCCAGAAAATTATGCCATATGTCTGGCGGGAGTGAACATTCACAAAATATACACAACGAGCTGTACGAAGGTTGACGGAATTTGAAAGAATTCTGAACGCGTAGCATAATGAACTTAATTTTGTGTTCAATTCATTTAAGTGGGCATTCCATTTGAGGTTTGACTGAATTGATAGACCTAAAAATTTTGTAACATCAGTCAATGGCACACCGTTCATTTTCAGTGGAGTACAGAATTATTTATTTGATATGGAAAACTGCATTGAAACAGTTTTCTTTTCATTTACTATTAATTTGTTATTACGGAACCAATTTGAAACGTCTGATATTGTACTATTTACGGTTTCTTTGTTGCTAAGAATATTTGTATCATCCGCAAAGAGAACTGTTTTCCGTTTCGAATCGCTAAGGGCATGTCATTTACGTATAATAGGAAGAGAATAGGGCCTAAAATCGATCCTTGCGGGACTCCACGTGCAATTGGCAACGGAAAGGTGTGTACATAAAGTTCCATCATTCCAGTAAGGTATTTCTACTCTCTGAGATCGTTGTTTAAGGTACGAACATAGCCAATCTAGAGCAATACCACGGATTCCATATGAAGGTAATTTTGAAAGTAAAATGTTATGATCAATTACGTCAAAAGCTTTTGAAAGATCTAAAAATAATCCAATAGTTACTTCGTTTTGATCCAATGATGAGGCAACATCCTTAAGAAAAGAAAAAATGGCTGTTTCCGTAGATTTTGATTTCCGGAATCCATGTTGGCAATTTGAAAACGCGTCGTGTTTATTGAGAAAGGTTTCCATTCGCACATAAAAAGTCTCTCTAATATTTTTGAAAAAACTGACAAAAGAGAAATTGGCCGATAATTTTCAATTTCATTTTTGTTGCCTTTTTTGAAGAGCGGCTTAATCTTAGCTGTTTTAAAAATATCTGTTTTAAAAATACATAAGCTTTACATTAAAGCTTACATACATTAAGCTTTACATTAAAGCTTAGCCAAACATTAATAAAGCAGAATATGATATACACAGTAGTGAAAGAGTAGAGAAAAGATGTTCGGGGGAGGGGTCATAAAGAAAAAATGGGAAATTTGTCAGAGAAAAGGACGGGAGAAGAGGCGAAGAAACGGAGGAAGAAAAAGTAGGCGGAAGTGAAATTATTCCAGAACGCTACTGAAAGCTACGTTCGGTTTACATGAGCACTTTACATAAATATAAAGTCATTTTTAACACCAGAGAAATACAGCACATAAGTTAAAAGTAACCGTAAGTTAAAATGCAATATTGACAGTATTAAGGAACAATATAAAAGTAGAATAGGATCTTAACATCAAATTCTATTTATCGTGTCCTATATTATTTCAGTAGTATACTTTTCGGTTAAAGTAGGGTGTACGGTGCACCCTCAGAGAAGCGATGTGGCGGAGGGGCGGAGGGGAAGGGGGGAGGGGAGGGGAAGGGTGGGAGAAGGGGAGGGGAAGGGAGGGGGAGGGGGATGGGAAGGGGAAGGGGATGGGAAGGGGAAGGGGAGGGAGGGGGCAGAGGAGGAGGAGGACGATAGGAGTCCCCATAAGCCCTCCCTCAAATTACGCCACGCGCTCTGATAGAAATGAATAAAACTTGCCGAAAGGCGGTTTTTAAGGTAGGCGCCATCAAGGAAAGACAAAAATGGATACCTGAATCCCACTCAACCTGCCGAATGCGTGGGCGGTTTCGCCGGCGAGGCTGCCGCGCGCGCGCGCGGCAGCCTCGCCGGCGAAACCGCCCACACTTTGCTTTTCATAAGTATGTAAAAAGTTATGCGTATTGCTCCCCACCCCTCCCTGCCGAATGGTTCCCCTCATAATCCCCCAAATACCCCTCGTCCCCTCCACCGTGGTTTTCCCCTCGCCGGAGCGGCGCGAAGGGCCAGTTTGAACGACTTCCTTAGGTTGCACCGTACACTAGACTTCAGCCTACTTTTCCTTTGCGGCTCTTACACGCAACTAATATTTATGAATGAGGTATCTAAAGAAAGAGAATTTCACGGAGACGTGACGAATTACACTTTGACTTTAAAAATATGATGGTTTTGTTTAAAACGCATCTATATATTCATGTCAAATGTAACCCGCATCACCAATGTTTTCGAATCTATCATCAAATAACTCTTAAGCAAAACTTTCTAGAGCCTTAAAAAGTAAAATTGTGAGGCCACGGACCTCAAAGAAACTTTTTCACATCATAATCCACAAGTTGAGACATTCTTGGACATTCAATTAAATTTTCGGTTCGGCGCTTCAATTTTACCAATGCCACCTCAATATTGCAGCCCTTGTTGCTGGTAGCCATTTTTGTGACGACACGCTTAAAATGCTGAGATTCCTCAATATTATATTTACGCTTTCTGTATTGCGATGAGCCGCAGGGCCCATTCGCGCGCCTTGACTCCCCTTCCGTCACCGGATTAGGCTGCCAGGGCCCAGCGCGTCGCCAACCGCCGATTTGTCACGCACAGCTGAGGAATCTCGCACGCCCGCGCCTTTCTTCTCCCTCCCACAACTCACAATAGGACACTCTGACCCTCGGGTGAATCCAGGACAAAAACAACCCTTCCTGTACCACCGCTCATCACGCTTTGTCAATAGAAAAGCACCGGAACAAGCCATTTTAGAACCTTCACGGCTCCCGTCCAATAATCCAGCATAACTCTATAAAAATCGCAAACTGACAGAACAAGGAGTCGCTTTATCAAGTCAGTGGAGCCTGCGTCGTGTGTGCACGCAACAAAAGCAACCAATTAGACTCTCAAAAATAGAACAGCTATAGGTATGGGGTTGTTAATCGCCTATGCGCTTCCGAATTCCGTGGAATGTTCCAGAACTTTCAAAGAAGCCAATAAGATGCGAAAATCCGATCACGTGATGAGACTATGCATAAATCCAGTGGTAGTGTGGGGAGACTGGAAACGCAAGCGAAGGAAAAGACGAAAACTTGGACATTATTATTGCTGCAAAAGTTTTAGTAAGAGGCGTTTCGGTAAAAGCATTACTAAGTGACGACTGTCGGCGAGATTTGTCAGTGCCGGCAGACTGAAATTTCGACCGCCCGCTATCACCATTGAGTTGGAATTAATTCCATTCAACGGGCGTGTCGTGCCGTAGTCAAAAATAGCACTCACGGTAGTGCTCAGCCAAGTAACAGTAGCCTATATTATTCGATGGGGTGTCGTGTGACGGCCCAATTATTGGTGACTCAATACGTCAAAATCAAGACCGTGGACGGCCGGACGTCTGGGCGAGCGATACGCAGGCAGCCGTTCCCGCTAGCTATGACGTCGTCTGACGCGGTGAGGCGTCGCTGAAGACGCAACGAGCGGAGGCGCTGACCAGACTGCAGGCGTGTGTAATTCACGAACAGGTACCGAAGGCCAGCCAACAAGTACGTTAATGTAAATTCATCAAAAGAATTTGGCTCAAAATCAGAGTACTAATTAATGTAGGATAAAGCACTAATGGTAAGCTCCCTGTAAATTATAGTCAGTAAACGTGTTCTCGCCATTCAACATTTCAACCAGAATTCAGCCTAGTTTTATTTTGTATTTTCTTCTCTGTACAAAACATAGTCAACCTTATGCATCCTCATTAATAGAGTGCCCACCCTTGTGATTCTCATGGCCGGCCAGGCGTCAGGTGAGTGGCGCTTGGCGCCCCTCAAATAAATTCTGTGCGCTCACCTGACATCTGCTCACCGACACATTCCCGTTACGGTGTTTTCCCCCCTTCCACGTGTGTTCCATCACAGTAAACACCGTGGTTTGTGCAGTCTGACGAGGTTTATTTGCATAATCATTAATTCAAGATGTGCTGTCCAGTCAGCAACAACTAGAAGTACTTTTATAGTTGCTTCATACCTTTGAAGATTGTTTCTTATGCGTGTAGTGGAACCATTCAATTAACGTTTTCCCGTGGTCTATAAGTGCTGTGCACCTAATTGTGGAGGGATGTGAGTGTACAGCGAAGAGTGAAGACTGTGTTTGTGTTTTATCTTTATCAGTATTTTCGTTATAAGCAGTGATTCGATGAAATTTTCAAGTCAACTGGTTCAGACACGTAGCTCTCTCAAAAGTAAAAAGCTAATATTTTTGTGACTATCACGAAAACGCTAAAAGCCAACTGTCAAAGAATAATGAATAATTACTTCAAGTGTTGTCTTTAAGGAAGTGTTGTGAATTGTTCCAAGAAAACTCTCCACGATACTGAATAAATCTTTATTGAACATTTCTTTTAAACATCAACTGCATTTTTTATGTGATATTGTGTTAGTACAACTCCGTCTGGAGCAAACGGGTGGATCGAGTAGCCTAACAATAGCTCTTGCGTGTCCCAAGCCCGGGTAAAGGAGGATGGTTGGCGGATCAGACTAGCAATCTACCCGCCGTAAAAATGATATCGCTCACAAAACCACACAGAGCTTTGGAACTGGTCCATGACATGGACACTGTTGCATGCACCGAAACGGAGAGGAAAAAAATAGCTCGTGGGCTTCCAAATGTCATATAGTGTTTTTGATAACCCAATAACTTCCAAACCCGTTTGATGTCTCTGCAAATATGTTCAATACACCGTAATAGTGAATAAAGAAACCAGTCACAGCAGTGCGGCTCAAATGAGGGTTGCTAGGCAATTTTAGCTGATTGCAATGAAATAGTTAAATTGTGCGAAGCAAAGCTCTTGAAATATTAATTTTAAATTTAAGTATTCTCTAAGTTAAAAGTATGTTGGATAAACATTTTTAGAGCTATGGGCAATTGAAAAGTGTCTATTTATATCGTTTTAACGTAAAATTGATCATTTATATATACAGGAACTCGAGGAATGGTCGACGAGCAGCGCGCCAGCGGTCAGTAACGGAACTTTTAGCTGTAAGAAGGAGGAGGTCAGACCGCCGAGGTTTTTTATGCATACTAGCGGTCTATGGTGAAGGTATACTTGGGATTTTATTTCTTGGAGCATGAGAGCCTATTTCTCGATGGAATATCTCAGGGCATTTCGCGTCTTTCTCAGTCATGCTGCTAGATGTCGCGTGATCGCCATCACTGTTCGATACGGTCGCGTTCATGTGACATCTAGCGGAAGGACCGAGAAATATCTGATATGCCGTGAGATATTGCATCATGAAGCGTGGTCCTCATGCGGCAAAAAATAAAAAGCCAAGTTTATACTGCGATTTTTGTAGGAAGCTCTGAAGGCCACTCAAATCCCATCTTCGCGATGGAATATGTCACGGCATTTCGCGTCTTTTCTCGGTCTTGCCGGTAGAAGTCGCATGATCGCAAGCACTGCTTCTTACGGTCGCGATTGTGCGAAATCTAGCGGAACAACTGTGAATGATACGAAATGCCGTGACATATTCCATCGCGAAGATGGGATTTGAGTGGCCTTGAGAGCTCTTCCTACAAAAATCGCAGTATAATCTCCAATTACTGTATTAAATATATTTGAAAATATTTTGTCAGTAATTTACAACACAATATTGCGCGATTTATTTGCTTGATTTGAAAGTATAAGGATACATTTTTAGTGAGGTTGGGAAGTCGTTTTAAGAATTTGCTTTTGGCACTGAGCAGCAAAGAGAGTGCATTTTATTTTGGCGCTAAAGATCTGGCGGCAATCTCGTGCTTGTCCGTGTGATGATGTGGGACGAGAAGATATAGAGGCGTTGTTTTAGCGTTGTTGTCGAGTGTTTGTTTAGTACGTGTACGTAATATTGGTGTGCGGTGTTTGGGAAAAGTAAAGTTTTATAAATTAGTGTAGTAAAAAGTTTCATCGTTTCATCATTTTGTAAATGTAGAAATGGCTCCATTCAGTCCCCAGGCATTGACTCCTCGTAAACGCCAAATAGAAAAATCAATAGAAAAAGCTGATAGCATAATTCGTTCAGGTAGTTTGGGAATTAATAAGAAAAATTTCTATGGAAATATCAAGAGAACGAGGCCAAGGTAAGATATTTAGTGAACTTAGTGTTACTTTTCGGCTTGGACCATTACCACGCTAGTGAACCCGGTATGAATTCATTTCTGTAATAGATTTCGAATATTTAATTTCATGAAAATATCTTCATTGTTCTACTCTATTCACTGTAATGCTTAGTTTGTCAGGAAATTTATTTTTGAGTCTATGATTTTTCATTCCTTTAGTGTTGTTTTCCTATGTATTTTCTATTTTTGATTATTCTCGTAGCCTTTATATTGTCGTTTTTGCTTCAAGGTTTCAATCTCTAGTATTTATTTACATAATAGCACATATTTTTTTATTATTGTTATTGTTTTTAATACCTGATTTTGCTAGTATTTTGTTTCTTTTTGATGTGACATTAATAAATGAAATATTTCTTGAATGAATTATCTTCAAAAAATTCAGCTGATTGTGGTACACTTATTGTCAGTTCATTGATTTTTTTAAATTTATTGTGGCAATAGCTAGGTAGTTTTGTTTAGTATTAATTGTTGGTCAAACTTATCCCCTTCAAGGAGGCAATAAGGAAGTGAGTTTGTAATGGTAAGTCAATTTGTGCTAGCAATAGGTTTTTTTAAAATAATTCTTATAAATATTACATTAATTGAACATACAATTACTTAACACACTTTTGTACACTTACGTGTACTTGTAGCAAAAAGACCTATATTAAATTTTACAATTAAATATTGTGTTGTACATAAATATAGATACAATATTGGAAATATTTTAATATTTATTTGTCAAAAACTATTATGAGTCGCTTTGTCTTTGTTTTATATTATTTTACTGTATATATTTGTATAAGTAAACAACATTTGCAAAATTTTGTACATAAAAAGTTACAAGATTTTCTCATGTATACATTGGAAATTTAATTAGTATTCTAATCATGAGTTTAACAATGAGATGCCACATTATATATCTTAAGAACTGTTTTATGTTTTGTAGTTCTTAACATGTCAATGGAGTGAAAATAGATTGATGAGGTTTCCCCCCTTTAAACGTTTTTGGAAATCAAATAAATGAATTGGAATTTGGTTTCTGCCTTTTTACAGGTTGAGTCAAGATTCTCCTGCCAAAGAACAAGATGATGTGAAGAAAGTTGATGTGTATGATTTTGATGAAAATGGTGAAGCCCTTCAAGAATCAGTCTTTTCTCGTTTAATCAAACCTCATGAAATAGGGTAGATTTTTAAAGTTATTTTCTCTTTTTGTGAACTTACATGTCCTGTTGCCATCAACCATTCAATGTGTATATTTTAATAAAGTGATCATTACATTCCTAATAATAGCAGACTCAATCTTTTGACTAAATACCAATTCTAGCCAATTAGTTTTGCACTCAAGGGCATGCTCACAAATATTTGCACCAGGGAGCTCTGGATTGAATGAGAAGAAGTGAAGAGTAATTCCCACCGATCGTTGTATTTCCTCTATAATAGCAGAAATTTACATATTGCCAATCATCTTGTGCTGGCTCTGATTTGTTCTACCAAAATTTCATTTCTTATTTTGCCACCTCGAGAGAGAGATTGTTTGAAACAATGCTTGATTAAAAACAATGCTTAGGTGATACTTGCCTTTTGTATTTCAGCTGTGGAGATCCCCATTTCTGTTAATAATTTCCTTGATGGTGTCAGTACTTTCCCACTCCTGTCATTCTTGCATCATTTTCATATCAAGGTGAAAAAAGGGATTAAAATATTCGTTGGCTGTCAAAAAATATATTTAAAAAGGATACTGGCCCATCCACTTAACTATTCAATCTCCCTTATCTTCTGACATTGTTCATAAATTTGTTGTGTTCAAGTTATTGCCTGATTTACATGGAAACAATAAGTTAAATAGGTATCTCATTACTTTGAATATATGAAAGTGAATACAATTGAAACTTTTGTTTTTCTTCAGATTTCCTAATCCTCCTGGTACAAACATATGTTGGATGAATGCATCTCTGCAAATTATTTTGGGAATGAGATGTGTTATTGATGATCTTGAATACCCAGGAAATGGAAGTCCAGTTTCTCGTAATCATTTGTCATCAATACTTCAGTCGTTCTTAGATGTTCTGAGACAGTATCGAAGAGGAAGGTTATTGCCTGTCCATAAGAATCTGAGGTTTGTTCAACCTAGTTACTAGTGCGGATTAGATATTCAAATGTATTGTTAACTAATTAGAATAGTCTGGGCATTTCCAAGTTTGTTGATGGAAATTTGTTCCTTTTTTTAATTGGAGAATTAAATTTTATCTAATTGAATACTATTGTATGACTACTGCACAGGGCTGAAGGAAATTTTGTGAAGTTACCTTTTTTTTATTTTGAGGTAATTGTAATTGAATTTGTCTAGCAATCTAAGAGCTGCCTTGTCGACATTGGACTCTGGATTTGCTTGTGAGTATCAACAAGATGCTCCAGAATTTTTGATTCGACTCCTGGATAAATTTAGAGAAGACTTTTATGAAATGGGAAAATCTGAGAAGAATAACAATGGTGAAACAATTCCACTAAAGGAATTGAGTTTGAATAATTGTAATGGTTCATTTACTCAGTCATGTAATAAACGGAGACCAAACCCAATTTGTGACAATTTGCAATTTTCGATGAAAGAGAATTACTGTTGTACAAGGTAAGGTGTATTTTTCTTCTTAACCTTTCAATATCAACATAGATGAAAATCTTGTTTTTGGATTTAGTTACTGAAATGCTGCCGCTAGTCCTTCTAACCTAACTGTATTTTGGGTAGTTGTGGAATGCGGAGTGAGAAGTCTCAAGAGCATCTTGCACTGTATGTAGATGTTCCTGTGGAAAAGGAGGCTTGTACATCAGTTAAGAGTGCATTAGAGCAATATATGAAGACACATATACGAGAATTAAGATGCGAAAAATGTGAGGGTGCTCAGTGTCAAGTTAATACTGTATTTACTCAGTTGCCAAGGTTTGTGTCTTAATAGTTACTTGATTGTAATTACTTCTACCAGTGCATTTAGCCACAGATTCTTTTGTACTTACAGAGTAGTCTGTAATAGAGAAAATTATTTTTCCAGATATCTACTCATCCAAGTGAAACGATATACGTATCTGGAACATTTAACTCAGAAAATAACTAGTTTAATTGCTATTCCGTTAGAATTAAATGTTGGCAATGTGGTGGATAGCAACGTTATTTTACCAAAATCACTGCCTACAGACCAAGAGAAGTAAGAAATTTAAGCCTTCATTTCTTTATTAGTATTAAATATTTTTATTTTCTCGATTAATTTTACAGAGAAAATGACGGAAATGCTGAAAATGAAGGAACAGAACAAGCAATTAACGAGGTAATTACATTAGTTTTATATAAAACATATTACTAAAACTATTATTATTTTTCACTGATACATTGAAAGTTAAATGTTAAACTGTAGACAAGGCACCCACGACTATTCCACTCATGAGGTATTAGCAGGGGGTGTATTTCAGTGACCTAAAATATTACCAAATATCAATAAAATGCTTTCAAAAATATTTTTGAAATGCCCTTAAATCAAAGAAAAATGACAAAAAAATTTATCAAAACCATTTCTGATGAACATTTCAAGCTATTGGGATTATATTACTGACGTAATCAATGTTTTTTTTTCCTTTCGTTCAAGTGAACTCAGCATTCAGACATTTGATTTGGACTGTTCTTTACCAGGATATCTCTGTCTTATATTATACAGAAATTGGCCGAACCATCAAAGATGCTGATCTTTGTCACAGGAACCTTACATTATTTATATTTTAAGTGCTGAGAGAAGAAATCAAATTGGCCACTGAGGAATTCTGTGAAAAACATTTGTTGCAACCTAAATATTATTGTGAGCAAGTGCCATTAAATTGATATTAAAATTGATGAAATCTGCAAAAAATTCTTAAAAAAATTATGGAGAAGGATAAAAAATGACTTCTTAATTGAAATCAACGAAAAATGCATAAAATGACATAAAAATGGCTCGTTTACTTTTATCGTAACATAAAATGAATATCTACACTAAAAATCTTTGTTCTAAAGTGAAAAGAAACTAGTGGTGCTGAATGGCACAGACATTCTTGTAGAAAATGTTTTCAAATTTCTTTGATGCGGACTGGCTTTATGGTCTTGCCCCATTCTCTTGCCAGCTGCCATCTAGTGCTGCCTGAAGTTGTTGGTGTTTGTTTTTTTTGCCTCCAACTTTTTGGTTGGTTTGGGTGATTTTCATGAAGAAATTTATAGCCGTTTTTAAGAAAATGGTATTTAAACGTTACTGTGAATGTGAAATTTGAAGCTCTTTTTCACAGAAAGAATTTTGAGTTTTCTTCATGTGAAGAACTTTAACTCACAAATGCAATAGCATTTACAAATTTCTGAAAATGTGTGTGGTAATGACTTGAGAGATGGTTCAAAAAATTTATATTTGAGTAATTTTTGGAAAAAAACAACAACAACCACAAAGTGAATTTAATATCATTGCAATTAGCACTATTGGCTGGAAGAGTTTGAATAAAAAATTTAGAGCCATTTTTGAGGAATTGGCATTTGAGCATTTCTTGAACTTTGGGAATTTTCACAGAAAACTATTTGGATTTTGAGAAACTTTATCTGACATTATTTAAAGTGCATAATATAATAAGGTGAACAAATCGCTGCTAATGTAAATACGTATTTACAATTAGCACTATCATTATCCAAAAAAGTTTTTTGAGAAAGTCTGTGTTTTGTAATTTTTTAATATTGCACTTATTGCACAAAAACTACTAAAATTTTGAAAAAAATGTACATGACCTAAATGAAAGAACTAAATAGGGAGGACAAATTTCACGCGAAGGAAAAATCTGTCTTCAGTTTTACAGTTGTAGGAAGATGCTGAAAAACATTGAAAATTTCGAAAATGTTTAATGCCACTTTAATAGTGTATTTTACGCCCTTTTTACGACAATTTAAAGAAAAAATTTAGAGTCGATTTTTAAAAATATTTTGAAAATATCCCAGGGGCTTCGAGTACAATACCCTCAAATTTCACAGGATGTTTTTAAAAATCTCAAAGCTTGGACTTTCTGTCAGATGGACTGGGGTTTCTTAAATTTGGAGAACCTGCTATGTATGACTTAGATGCTGGTGGTGTTCACTGACGATTGGACTTTTGCTGGTAGTTGTTTTTTTGGTATCAACGACCCACAATACAGGAATTCTGGCTACACCACGTGTTAGAGGATTATTTTTCTTAATATACAAACTGGATTTATCCACTTTTTCATCATCATTGGCCGGCAGTGAATTTTTTTATGCCGAATATCCGCCTTTTCTTCGCGGAGCGTTACATTTTCATGCAGCATTACATGCTAATAAGACTGAAATAAATCTATGACAGTTTACTAAATCCGAAAGGTCCCATGTGTTTTGCTCTTGAATTGAAGATGATGATCAGATGTTTTGAAATTTTAATGATGTTTTAAATAAATGTTCCTTCCCAACCAAACTTGTACATGAAATCTTCAGCATTTGTATGTATTTCGATAGACCAACTATTTTCAATTCATGAAGCTGTCTCATTTTTGGCTGGAGATCTTATCTAGAAATATGAACAAAAAGTAGCTGTCATCTCTGAAATGCCTTCCGACTGGATCAGGGAATGGACGCTGTCATCTGAGAGATGCCGTCCGACCTGTAAGGTGAGCCACCTTCCTGACAGCTCCGACCTGAGAGCCATCGATACCATGTCATCGTACAGATGCCTTCCGACATGTGGGTCGTTTATTTTATAAAATGCTTCCGACCGCAAAGGGTTCAGTTCACTATAACCGAAGATTCAGTATATCAGAGTTCACTGTAACTGGAGTCGACTTTAATTGTTATACTGTGGGACTTGAATTAAGAAAACTTGGTTTATATTTTTGATTAGTATCTCAAAAATACAGAATCTTTTTGAATCAATTTATATGTATGAATGAATATGATATATACCATTTAAAGGTTACATGAATAACTCTTTCTGATGTTTTAAATGTTAAGGTATTATCATAATGTATTTAATGTCAAAATGTGTTTACATTTTTAATTGTTTTCCTGTATTGTTTAAAGAATTTGCTTTCATTTTATTTTAGAAAAATGCTCATTTAGAAGAAGAGATGGAAAAGAATGATTCCAAGTATTGCTATAGGCTAACTGGTATTTTGTCACATCATGGAGATAACCCAAATACTGGTGAGTTCTTATTTATGAGAGCTTCATATATCTACAAGAAATGACACGTTTTATTGTCTGAATGGTGCAGTTGTTGGTGTATTTATTATAAACTTTCATACTTCTAATATATTTTTGTTCTTTTAGGTCACTATGTGGCTGATGTTTTTCAAAGTATTCCTCAACGATGGTATCATTATGATGATGAAAATGTTGAAAGTGTCAGAGAAGATGAAGTTCTTGATGAATCACGAGAAAAAAGTGGTTATTTATTTGTCTACACATACAGGTAATTGTTAGTAATTTTATTAAATTGAGAACAATGTTCAGTAATATGTCACGCACTTGTAAACCACTAAAATGTGCAGCTATTATATGTGGACAAATTTGTTATTTCTTTAGAACAAATTTTTGGTAAATTTTAGGCAAATTTTATGAAAATATCTTTGAATGTACTTTTTTAACAGAAACATATCAGTACTATTCCGGAAACTGAAGAACATAACTTGTCAGTTGGGATGGACTCTACAATAAATTGAAATATAATTAAAGAAAATTTATTTATCACATTTACCTGAATATAAGATAACCCCTCAATTTTGAAGAGGGCTCCTGAGAAATTAAAAATTTTTTTTACTAATTCTTACTATTAGTCAAAATAATATTGCAAATTGTCTTTTGAATGAGTATGTTAATATTAGAACTTAGGCCTATTAAACCGAGCTAACACTATTTTTTTGCTTAAAATCATCAAAATTAGGGTTTTTTTTCACTGCCCTTTTCAACTTCACGTTTTGTTGTTTCTTTTTGCTCCTGCTCTTGTATTGTAATGACCTCTGACTTTTTAGGAACCTCCTGAAAATTTTGCACATTGAAATTTACACAACCTAATTATTTCCATTGGTGACCACATTTTCCTACTGTTCCACTTACACATGGCTTCTGATAACTTGACAGTTCTTTCACTTTCACAAGAATATACAGTAAAACTTCACCTAAACATTTTTCAGGGAACTGAAGGGGGAGAAATGTAGAAATGAGAAAAATGTGTAGTGAAATTAAATGTTAAGAGCTAACCAAAAAACCTAATATTTTTAGCTGTGTTGTTGTGCATCGATGCCTGCGCTCATGAGTCACATTTAATCTCTCTCTTGCTCTCTCACTCTGTGTGCGTGCGTGTGGGTGTGTGCGTGTGTGTGTGGGTGTGGGCGCGTGGGCGTGCGTGCGTGCGTGTACAGAGAGAGAGAAAATATAGATATATATTAAGACAGATTATTTGTTATAAATTTGTTCTGTATCATTATCTTACTGAAAGAAGTGCTGTTTGATCAGCTTTTGCACTTTCCATTCATACCCGAGGGTAAATTTGGCTTCATTGAATTTTGAAACTTGGAGATAATGTCATTGATTGAGTTACCGATATTCAATTTTTAATTTAATTACTACACAATACTTTTTTTTACTGTATATTACTCCACAAATTTCCTTGAATCTTTTGTTATCGTTCCAAAATATTTATTATGCAGATAGGTCCTTATGTAGTTTGTTATAGATAATTTACAATAATGTTACGTTTATGCCACTTCAAGATTATTGGTTATATGGTACGAACATGATAGCACAAATGCAATAGTGATGTAATCGTTGAGTAATAGAAATGTAACTACTGTTTCATATTTACGTTCCTGATATACGTATCTCATCTTGGAGATAGTGTCCTATCCTGCTTTGTTGCATTATTATATAAACAATGCTTCAAGCGTAATTGTTTATTTTCTACAACAATTCTGCTTATTTCGGGAATGATAGAAGAAAATAAAGGCATCTGTCAACTGCTGAACTATTTCTGGAGGAAGATGACCTTATTTCTGCACATATGATTGATGCTGTGCACATTCCTCCGTACATTGACGAAATGACAGGTAACGAAAATACAGATGATATTCTGGAGGAAAAAGAAGAAGAAAAAGAAAAATTGATTGACTGTGGAAATGTCAACTCATTGAAAATAAATAATAGTGCAAATGAAGAAAAGATGTCACAACTATTATTTTGCTCTTACTTAGTCATGACTAATGAAACCTGAAGACTGCAAAAATGTGGATGTTATAGAATGAGTCAATGCATACACAGGAGACTAAAAAAATCCTATTTTGGTCGACCTACAAACAATTCCTCCAGAAATACGTTGTGATGTAAGGATACTCACAGCGGAGGCTCAGGGCATATATTTGTCATTCTGAGGTTCTAGTTTTCGAGTCCTAACAATGGCAGGGTTTTCGTCAGTAGCTACAATACCTAGGTCGAATTTAGTGGCCATCCAGAGAAACATTGTTGCTGGCTGCTCTCATCAGTGATTTTTCTTGGTTCTCTGATTACTATGCAAAAGCAGGAGCAGTATCCCAACAAATGGGCAACGGACTGCGACCATTCCTTCCTCATCCTTGTCCTATCCTCACCTATTCGTTGCACACCTCACACTTACTTGCACTTCACTACCCCACTTGCTGGAAGACCGATCGGGGGCTTAGAGCTGGTCCACTAGTGGGAGATACCTGCACTGGGAAAACCCGCAAGCCGACAGGTAGGTTGACGTGGGATCTCGCCATCCAGCGGGGGAAGATCACTGCCATCTCCCGTGATATATATAAAACAAAAACAAAAAAACACGCACTACATTTATGAGACTAATGAACATGGAGTTGACGTGTACAGAATCATTTGTCAATCGATCAATAATCAATCATTATGTAGAGCCTGTGATTATAAAGGCAGAAACTAAAGCCAGAAGGAGGCGCAGATTGTGAAAAAGCACTATAATTTACAAATGTAAAAAAATTCCATTTTCATCACCATTTGAATTGTTTTCGATCGTCTCTTGTCAAGATGAATTGATATACCCTAAAAGTCCCAAAGTTGCGTTGTAAATTGACTATTGGTTAGAAAAAATTGTAAATTAATTTTTTTTTTTTCTTACGAGTGTAATGTTAGAGTAAATACATAATATTAAAAAAAAATATTATGATTTCAATCCTTGGTCCTTAATGGGCTGAAACTATCTTATGCGAAAGGGCGCATGAGAGTTTTTTGCGACTTGTGTTGTTGTGTACGAGTGTTGCCGGATTTTGATTGTCCAATGTTCTCGAACGCAAAGGCGCACTGGACAATATAGCGCTCCTAGCTTTTCACCCAGTGGTTTTCTCCAGAATTCCAAACTGGTATGTTGAAACCAGTTGAAAGCATAAGCTGTGTAGTGGCAAAATTAAACGATCTGAATACTGAATTCACCACACGCATTTCTTAGGCTCCTCCACGACTTAGAAAACTTTCGTTTTTGGTCACATGCGTCTTTAACCCTTCTTAATGTGCAACCCTTCAGGTTTGTTTAGGTCACTTGTATCTACCTGTATGTTAAGAAATTTAACATCCTTAGCAACGCAAATAAACAAACACTGATTTTTCTCAAGCCAACTTTATTACAAAAAATCAACCTAGCAATTTACCAGACAAATAGGAATAAGTTCTTCTTAAAGAGTGACTGGTGTATTTTTCGGATTCTTGGAGACCAAGATAGGTAATTTTTGGCACTCCTGCAATCTTGTGAATGCCACATTGACACAAAGCTGCTTTTTCCAAGCCTTAAATGCTTGGTATGCTTTTTCGTATCATCCTTTGGATTATTTTGGGATTAAATCCTGTGTGGCTTCTTCTGCAGCATCTAAAATTTCTTGCGGTAAAGACGAATTTTTTGCATCTGTCTTCTTCGAGCCATGGTATGCAAATGTATTGTTGAAATAGATATATTGCAAACACCACCCTGCAATATCGATTAACGTGCCACAGCAATAGAATTCATTCGTTTCATATCACAGTATTGTAAATTTTCGCAAAAATCTTGAGATATAATGGTGACCAATAAAACGCAGAACATGCTACGAAACGTTAGTGTTATTACTACCTCATCAAAATTAAAAGTCTCGGCTCCTCTGTGCTCTGCTTCGATTTTTAACTTGTGGCCTCAGCAGTACTAACACATAACATTTCTGGTATGTTAATAGCTATACTTATTGGTCACCTATGTACTTACTTGGACGTTATACGGTTTTGACACTGGATGTTCGTGGCCTCCTAAAATACGCTTTTAATATCATTAAAATGGTTTCAGGACAAATGCCAATGTGTGCTTCCACTTTTGCAAGTATTAGCAATTTCAGCAGGAAGTGATTAGATATTTGTAATAGTGGGCATTGTTGATTATGTTTACAATGTCTTTCTTTTTAAGGAGTGTTTGTGCTCTGAGCGACATAAACAGATGTTTAAAAGACATACATGTCAAATTCACAGTGACTCTCAACATTAGAAGTTCAAAATTTTTTTCTGGATAAGGAATCAGAACTGGATTCTTCAGACGTGGACACCAATTTTAGTCCTGGGCTGTTGTCTAGTTTGAGCAATGAAAATTATATTGAGGAGAGTAATAATGTTGCGAATGATTTTATTGGTGAGTTGTCTCAGATTCAAGAGTTTTTATTTCTTCTAGAATGCTGTGAAATTGATAAAGAATTTGAATTACCAGTGTTTGAGAAAACGAGTGAAATAAAATTTCCTGTACTTAGACTCAACTGACTCAGTGTCTTTTTCATCATTTTTTACCACAGTGTAATTTTGAAAATTGAAGGCACAAATAAATAGGTATGCAAACGGAACTATTTCTGAACATCAACAAAATATAATTGTAGTGCACCAGTATTGTTGTATGTGAAGTTCACTGATGTGTTTTTTTGAATTCCATTCTCACTACCATCTTACAATCAAATTATCATAAAATATATACAGACTTAGAGGATAGACAATACTTTAAGATTTAATAAATTTCAAACTGATGTGTATTATAGTATTTGTTTTTCAATGTTCAAAAGGAAGGATATATAAAAAGGAATGATCAACAGTTTTTTTTCCTAAGCAAAAACTTCAAAAATTTATATAGTATTCCATTCAGACATTGTTGATCATTCCTTTTTATAGTTTAATGTAAAATGCGCACATACTCAAGATATCATTTCCATCCCTTGCAAAATGCAGATTCCACTCGCCGGCCGTCAAACCCAGAGTCCATGCAGCCTCATCGATTCGGGAATGCGTTTTGTGTAACAAAATCTCAGCAAGAATTGTTATTCATTTTCACATTGCGTTTTACTTGATACATTTGTTTGAGATTCTCTCTTTACCAACCTATTGAGATATATTGGTTTGAATATCTCAAATTCGCAGTGGAGAGCTGGAATAGAATTGAGAATACAAAATACACTTATATTGTAGATACTCATGATTTAAGACAGCCTCGTATTTTTCCAATGAGCTTTTTAGGGAAAATCCTGGTTTGGCATTCAGGTAAATACGGTATTTAATGCTTCTTGTATATAACAATGTACACGAACCCAACTTATCATGTTCATGTTGTGTTTCTGTTCATGTTACAATCATATTCAGTTCATGCTATTCTTTTCGCCAGCACATGTGACACATTTACGATGACCAAACTGAATTATAAAAATTATGCATTTGTTTTTTGAACTGAGAATGCTAAATGTACTGAGTAACATGTAAATGCCACTAAGATGTATTTTTCTTTTACGTTCTCACGCTTAAGAAGAGTGAGAATCTTTCTTAAGAAGAGAAAGTTGTGTAATGCTGCCTGAAAAAATGGCGAATTTTGACCCGAAAAACTAATTACACGGCCCCGGCAATGAAGAAATGGATAAATCCAGTTGCTAAATTTAGGGAAACTAGTGGTGCTACAGAATGGCACAGACTTTCCCGTATTAGTTTTCTATTTTCCTGGGTCTTCGCTAGCTATTCGGAATTGCCACATACTCTTTCTTGCCAGCTACCATCTATCATCGCCAAAAGTACATTTTTTGTCATTTTCTTAATTTTTCGGTTTCCTATTGGTAGAACAGAAACATTAATTTTAGAATATTAAAGAACACAAAAACCTAGCCGTAAATAGCAATTTTCTTTTAAAAATTATGTGCCGTTTAAGAGAAAATGGCGTTTTAGCACTACTAAAAATGCGAAATTTGAAGCTCATTTTCACAGAAAATTTTTGAGTTTTCAAAATACTTTATTTGAAATTATTTGAAGCACTTACACTCACAAATATAATCATCTTTACAAATTGCAGATAATGTGCATATTAAAGATGTGAGAGATCTTTAAAAAAATTTACATTTATATAATTTTTGAAAAAAACAAAAAAAACTTGAAATAAACTTCACGCTATACTAATGAGTGTAATTAGCACTATCCGTTACAAAAGTTTCAAGAAAAAAATTGCAGCCATATACGAGAAAATGACGTTTGAGCATTTCTGAAAATGCCGAAATTTGAGCTACTTTTCACAGAAAACGGTAGTGTTTTCGAGAAACTTTACTTGACATTATTTAAAGCATATATACTCGTAAATATAATAATGTAAAAAAATCGCCGATAATGTAAATATTAACGACGTGATAGACAAGTAAAAAAATTTACATTTTTGTAATTTTTGAAAAAACCAACCGATAGACCATAATGGCTTTTATGTCATTTATACATTTACCACTATCCCTACCAAAAGTTTAAAGAAAAAATTTGGAGCCGTTTTTGAGAAAATTTGGTTTTTTGTAATTTTTTAAAATTGCACATATTGCACGCAATATTGCACGAAAACTACCAAAATTGTGAAAAACGTTTACATGACCTTTATTAAAGAACTCAATATGCAGAACAAATTTTATTTGAAGAAAAAATCTCTATCTTCAATTTTGTAGTTGGAGAAAGACGCCGAAAAAAAATTCAAACTTTCACAATTTTCGAAAATTCAGAGCTGTACGTGAAAATCGGACCTATGCCATGTTAAAAAGTGTATTTTCCTCTATTCATACAAGAAATTTAAAGAAAAAATTTGGAGCCGTTTTTGAGAAAATATTGAAAATCCCCGGGGGGCTTTATATATAGTACCCCCAAATTTTAAAGAATCTTTTTCAAAATCACAAAGCTTCGACTAGAATAAGATCGACTGGGGAATATCAATTTTGAAGAAAATCGACAGAACGGTTTAGGCGCTAGCGTTGACCACAGAGGGACAGACGGACGGAATGCCGTCAATCGATTTTTAAGTATAAAGAAGCAACAAATCATGGATTTTGACCACACCACGAGATAGAGGATTTTTGTTTCTTAATTTAGCAACTGGTTTTATCCACTTATTCGTTTTCACGGCCCGGCAATTAATTTTTTTCCGCCGAAAATTGGCCATTTTTTCGCGCAGCATTACATAACTTTCCCTATACTACGTATATCACTCCGTGTATACGTACGTATACGGGAAAGTAAAAATCATCTAACTCGTGGTGCAGCCAGAATCCATGTTTTATGGTGCCTTCATACTGAAAAATCGATTGACAACAAAACTTCTGTCCGTCTCTGTAACTTACACTTTCTCAAACAAAAAAAAAAAAACAACAACTTTTCATCATCAATCGTCTTTCTACAACTATTATTATGTAGATGAATTATGAGAATTTTATTTTCTTAATAAAATGTGTTCATCAGAAACATCTTGAAATGTCATGTCTGATTTCTCTCTCCCCCTCTCCCCTTTTTTTTCTTCTTTCTTCTCCTTCTTCTTCTTCTTCTTCCACGAATCGGGCATTTTCCTTTTTTCACACTCTTCATCGGACGAAGAGAATACTTCACTGTCAGATGTGGAAAAATGCCTCTTTCTTTTAGAACAATTATTCTGAACATGCAAAACCTCAAGTTTGTCTTCCGAATCATCTGCCTCTAATTGTTGAAGCGACAACTGAATATCATTTGTAGAGAGGTCCGACATCTCGCAGGAACCCTGCAAGTACTCGCAACACACTCCACGACAAAGAATGAAATGTTCTGATCTCGGCTGTCCGTGTGACCGTGTACTAGGCTATGTAGCCGAAGTTTCGTCCCACTTTTTCAAGGTCTTCATTAGGGCTGGTCTGATTTTTCCTTCAAATAAAATTTGTTCTCCATTGTGAGTTCTTTCATTAAGGTCATGTACGTTTTTTTGATAATTGTAGTAGTTGTCACGCAGTATTGCGTGCAATTTGTGAAATTTTTAAATATTACAAAAAACAGATTTTCTCAGAATTTATCCAAAATTTTTCTTTTGATAGGGATAGTACTAATTGTACTTAATGAGGTGACATTAATGTTAGTTTGCTGTGTTCCTTTGTTTTTCAGAAATTAAAAAAAATGACTAGCCTCTAATATCGTTAATATTTACATTAGCGGTTTGTTTGCATTTTTACATTTAGGAGTACTGCTTTAAATAATGTCATATAAAGTTCTCGAAAACTCAACTGTTTTCTGTGAAAATAAACTCATAATTCTACATTTTCTCATAAATGGCTAAAAAAAATTTCTTTGAACTTTTCAATCGTATAGTACTAATTGCACTGTTTAAGATGATGTAGAATTAATTCTGGTATATTCTCTTGTTTTTTCATAAATTTCACTGTTTTTCTTTTCTTTCTTTTTTGAAAGATTACTCACACTGTTAGTTTGCACAGTTCCATCTATTTGTAAACACTATTGTTTTTGTGAATTAATGAGCTTCAAATAATTTGAATTAAGTTTTTTGAAAACTCAAAAATGTTCTGTGAAAATGACTTTCAAATTTCACATTTACAGTATCGCTTAAATGCCATTTTCTTAAAATCGGCACCAAATTTACCAAAGAAAATGGTTATTTAGAACGAGATTGTACTGTATTTTAATATTCTTAAAATAATATTTGTGTTCTACTATTAGGAAATCAAAAAATTAGAATTATGTCAAAAATATTTACTTTGGGCGTCGATAAGACGGCAGCTGATAAGAATATATGGGAAGTCTGAATAGCTAGCTGAGACTAAAGCAAATAGAAACAAATGCGGGAAAGTCTGTGCCATTCTGTTGCACCACTAGTTCACTTGTGAAGTTATGTGGAGTGAACATGAATGTGTCCAATTTAATTACATTGATCTAGAATTTATTTAAAGTAATTTAGTTGGTTAGCTAATCTATACTGTGTCAAGGAGAAACTTGTGCCAAATTTAATGTAATTATAGTAGATATTTATCAGAATCTGTGTAGTTTTAATGAAACTTTGTACACGTGTATATCATGAATGAATAATACCATATTTTGGAATAATACATTATAGGGCAATTTTTGCAACTTTGGTCTCAAGCCCCGTTTTCTTGATGGAATATGTCATGGTATTTTGTGTCGTTTTTCAGTCATGCCGCTAGATATCACATGATCACAACCGTATCAAGCAGTGTTTGTGATCTTGTGACATCTAGTGGCACGAGTGAGAAAGACAAGAAAGGCCGTATGATATTCCATTGTTGTCATAGGGGCTTGAGAGGCAAAGTTATAAAAATCGCACAATAGTTCATTAATAAATGTAAGTTATTTGTTCCTGAAAATTATTAAGTTTTTGAATAAAGTAATGCACTTATAATTCTAACCTTTGGTTCAATTAATTGAATAAAATTATATAATAATTTTTCAAAATTCAATTTGTCAATCATTGTCTCTGCAAGGTCTGAGTTTTGAGTCCCGACAATGAGGATTTCCGACACTTAGCTACATAATTAGGTTGAGTTCAGCTGCCGTCCAGAGAAAATTTCTTGCGGCCAGCTGCTCTCATCGGTGATTTTTCTTGGTTTTGTCCTATTGATACCAAGCAAATGCCAGAGTAGTACCCTAACAAACAGGCCACAGACTGCGATCATTACTTCCTCACTCATGTCCTAGCACACATTACTGGCACGCACATTTACTTGCTCTACACTACCACACTTGCTGAGAGACTGGTCGGCAGCTTAGAGCTGGTCCCAGCTAGTGGGAGGTACCTTTTGTGGGAAAATCTCGCAAGCTGACACGTAGGTCGACATCGGATCTCGCCATCCAACAGCCTCCTCCCGCGATAAATAACATGCACTTCATTTTCGAGGCTAATGAACTTGACAGTTGACACCCAGAATCATCACTCAGTCATGATGTTGAACATGTGATTATAAAGGGAGAAACTAAAGCCGGAAGTAGGTGAAGATTTTGCAAAAGCACTACAGTTTACAAAAAAAAAAAAAAAATGCTATGTTCATCTCCATTCATAGTTTTCAGTCATATCAGGTCAAGAGGAATTAATAAACCCTATTGTCCCAAAGTTACCTTTATGCAACATTTTGTTGTATGTTGTCTATTAGTTTAAAAAATTATAAATGTGTTTTTTATCCTTTCTAGGGTAATATTTAAGTAAATACATAATATTCAAAAAAATATAATTTCAATTCTTGGTCCTTAGTGTGTTGAAGTTGGTTTAGGTGGAGATCTTGGGGTCTTTGCCCTTTCATAATGACTCTAATCCAGCGTCACGAAAGTGAAGAAAGAGTGATGGGATTGCAGACATTGTTTTGTAGTTTGAGAACGTTGCGTTTTAATTGGTTAAAGTATTTTGGCATAAAATGCATTGGAAATTATGCACCGGGCAGACTGAAAAATGTTTTATGTTAATCGTGTAGGTGACAGGCCAGATCCTCTTTGTGAACTTGCACATGTGTAGCTAAGCATCTAGTGTGACTGAAGTGTTCATCCAAAAGTACTTCAGAATAAAATGAGTTGGAAATAATGTGCGGGGCAGTTTCAAGAATGTTTTATGTTAGTCTAGGTTGAAGGCCTGGGCCTTGAGATGAAATTGGACACGTATAGTGAATTTAATTAGCTTAATTTGCTTAATTAGCTTAATTAAGCCTTAATTTGCCTAAAGGGTTTGTGGTCATAAATGTGACGCCATTCCTCTCACGAGTTAGGAATTTGCGAAGTTCTCATGAAAGTTGGCCGATTTCCTCACATTCTTTTAACGATAAGTGAGAATGTCAATCCTATGCTCAATGTTTGGCTCTGAATGGAAGCAGAACTCAAGTACATGTTAGTGAACAAACATCATTGTGCTCAGCTCACAACCATACAATGTGCACTAGAATCCACATACTGAAAATATCTCCACACTAAGCCCCAACTTTCAACGTTTCTCGCACGAAGTCAAAAACGGTTATATTCCCTTTGTGTAATTTATGTACGAAGGGTTGTCAGTATTGATCATTGGAACTTGAGCCGATCATTACTGGACTAAAGCATGCATGTGTGGATCTGTTGAAGGGTACATAAATCTTGTAGTTTCTCTTCTCTGAATTTGTTTAAGAGCTCCCTAAAATTACCACCTTTGTTAATGATGCAATGGGACCTGTCTCTCTCACAATTTATTTATTTATTATAATTGCCTGCACATCAGGCGTTCCATAGAAGTAATTCTTAATTCTCTTCTATTATTATTAGTATTATTATTCCATTACATCACGACTAAAGATCTTATGAGTCGGCTGAATATAAAATCTACTCCAGGTTGCAACCAGCTACCTAAGGAGCAGATCCGGTGACTATCAGTGCCTCTACAATACTTTACGCAAAATGTGGGCTGTTCCAAATAAAGCAATTTCTTGCACTTTCCAGTCTTTTGAATTACCGGGGAGTTTAGACAAGTTCTTATTCAAATTTTGCGGAACAAATCCCAGAGCTCCGATAACCATCGGGACGACCTGTGGTTTTACGCCCCACATTCGGCTGATTTCGATTTCCAAACTCTTGTATTTAAGACGTTTCTCTGCCTCCTTGGTAACGACGTTTTGATCGCAAGGTACAGCAACATCGATAAGTAAACACGATTTTTTCGTGTAATCCCGGATAACTATGTCCGGTTTGTTTGCCGCTATCATGCGATCAGTTTGAATTTGTTGGTCGTACAATATCGTACACAATCCGACAGACATCACCGGTTTTGGTGAGTGTTCGTACCACTTGGTGCATGTGTTTGGATATTTGAGGGCGGTACAGATCTGCCAGTGGAGGTAGCTACACACCCTGTCATGTCTTTTAAGGTATTCGGTCTTTGCTAGGATTGGACAAGCTGAGACAATATGATCAATGGTTTCTACTTGCTCCAGGCAAATGCGGCATTTATCATCTTGGGAAATTTTGAGAACCGCTTTATCATAATGTCGTGTTCTCAAGGCCTGATCTTGGGCAGCTATTACAAGTGCTTCCGATTCTGGCTTCATTCTTTCCCTTTTAAGCCACATAAATGATTGATCTTTATTGATCTGCACCTTGTCCATTCTTTTTAGGTATTGTCCGTGGAGTGGTTTGTCTCTCCACGTTTTCTTTAACATTTTTTGTGTCTCACACTTCATGTTTAGCAGCATCAGAAGTTCAGTGTCTGTTATTCGACGTGTCTTGCCTAGTTTTCTTTGCAATGTTTTTAGCTACACTAACAATGCCTCTGTTTCCCATTCTTCGGTCAGATTTCATGACCTGCCTCATTAGAGGATCACCTTGATGGCTGACTACATACTTCCCCAGCCCGACTATTGCGTTGTGCCAAGAGTTTGTCTCAATTTGTCTGAGGCCTCTTCCTCCTTCCTTACGTGACACATAAAGTCTATGTATATCAGCTCGAGGGTGGGAAACATGATGCATTGTTAGCAGTTTTCTGGTTTTTCGATCCATGGTGCGAACCTCTTGCTCAGTCCAGTCTACTAGTCCAAAATTGTATTCGGCTACAGGTACCGCCAAACTACCTATTGCAGATATTTTATTCCTGGAATTCAGAGCGGACTGCAGGACCAGTCTCACCGAATTCTCTCTTTCATTGTGTCGTTCGAGATGGTTTCACATTCTTCAATGCCCAGATAAATATGTAAGTTTTACCTGAATCAAGACCTTGAATCACAGTGTGCGTTTCAATTTCAATGTTCTCAGACATTGTGAGTTTCCCTCTTTTTAAATTGATTTTTGCACACTTGTCAAGACCAAACTTCATGCAGATGTCATTGCTAAAGTCATTCACGACAGACAGCATTTGGGAGAGAATCGCTTCATTCTTAGCAAACACTTTAAGATCATCCATGTAAAACAAATGTGATACTGGCCTTTCATCACCATGGAGCTTAACTCATTAGTGCATGTGATCCGATAAATCGGATGCTAAGAAAAGCGTCAACCATGCCTGTCATTGGAGACTTATCTGTTTGAGATACACACGAATCAACGCTCGCATTGTTGGAAAGGCATAAATTAAATGTATACACTGGAACTTTGAGAAGTTTTAGATTTAGAGCGATTAGATTGCAAGATGGCCCATTACAGTCTTGTTGTTTTACGTAGCTGGTAAGTTTTCATTTAATTATAATACCTAACATTGATTGATATGAACAAATTTTACATGAAATGAAATAATGAAGGTTCATGTTTTCCATTTGAATTGGTATTATAAGACAATAATTATAAATAACTAAACTATTTCAAATTAATTTTCGTGATCCGAAATATCGGATCACATGCACAGGGGACACTTCACTGCAATGTATTAGAATCGCTACGTTTATTCTCTCTACGTTTCCAGCAACTGCTTCTAAATGAAAAAGTATTGTCAGCTTATCTGTTGCTGAAGTTTTGAACATGTTAGAAGAAGAACACCCAAAAGGCGCTAACAATTGCAGCAATGATTTTCCCTCATCTGCGGAAATTATGCTTGTTAGATGGAAAGGCAATGATGTTGTCTTTTCCCACAAATCATGAAGGAAATGAAATAGAAAGTTATGCATGGTGGTCAAAAGAGAAGAAAATGTAAAATTAATTTTCGACAGCTTGTAATTTTTAGTTCGTAGAATAAAAGAATGGGTGGGATGGATTTGATGGGCCAAATGATGGCGAACTACGGAACTAGAATGCAACAACGAAAATAGGCCTATATTTGCTTTTTTTTGGATACTTCGGTTGTAAAAACCTGGCTCCTAATGAAAAAATATTGCCAAATGATAAGAAATTCCATTGTTTTCGAAATTTCGAAGAGATATTTGCCTGAGCTTGTTGAACATTCATGAAACATCACCAAGAAAAGAACAACAGCCAAATGATCCAAATACTGACATTCGTTTTGTGTGCAAAAACCACGGGATAATTCCTGTTTCTACAGAAAAGAAACTTCGCCACTGTCAGTGGTAAAGGAAAATTCATGTGCCAAAACTATGATACGGAATTGCATTGCAAATACTTCGAAGACCTTTATGCATATTATAATATGAAAGGAAAGAATTTCATTGTATCTCTTACGAATAAACATCATTTTTCAGGATCGAAATATTTTCATTTGTTTGCCCAGTAACGTAAATATAACGTAAAAATTAGTCTAGACATCAAAATAGACCAAAAGATTAAAATATAATTTATTTTTAGAGTAATATATGACTTAGTACACGGGAATTTCACAGTGTTCTTTTTACTGAAAGCATAACCGGGCAGCCTCACAGCTGCACTTAAAAGAGTACTGTATGCATGTGATCCGATTTATCGGATCACGTTTTTCTTGGAAACGGTGCAGAATAAAATTTTGATAATTCACATAGTATGTCTTTTAAATGTATAATACATGGATATACAATCTTTTCCCCCAAAAATAAGCCAGGAAACTTCATGCACTAATGGGTTAAAACCAAAGTCAGCTTGCGACAACTGTCTCGATTGTGGGATCAAACTAATTTGATAGGTAATAATAATAATTATTATTATTATTATTAATATTGTTATTATTTGCAACAACAGTAAGCATGTTATTCTTGTGAAACCTCTCAACGGTTTCTACACTTGCAAATTTTGGAATATCAATACTACCAGAATATGAAACATGGACTGTTTACAAAAAGAATTATAAGAGGGTGAGTTTGCAAGGACTGGCTATACATGATATGGGTATTTATCGTCTATTGTGGGATATTTATATGTAGCATGACCCTTTTCTTATTTCCCCCAAATAAAGAAAATTAAATCTTTCAAAAATCATGGCAACCATCAGTACTGGCAGAATGGTATGTATTAACAATCACTTTTCACTTGGCGTAGTTGCCAATACAAACACATCCATATTTATGTATCCTTTTACCACAAAGGAAACAAAACACAAAAATATAAATATTTACATACATTCATACTTCACATTCATGAAAAATTTCATTCACGCAAGCGCGCGTTTTTCTAATGGCCTTATTGCTTTTACTTTAAGAAATAAAATTTTCCCCTTTCCAAAGACACATAACTTGGTCTTTTCAAAAATGTCTGTTATAATGAAAACATATCAAAAATAGAACCACTTTGCTTTCAGTGTCTTGATAATAAATTGGTGCGGAACCACAAACCTCCTTCCATTACAGTTCATCCTAGTTCTCAACGCCATTCCCTTTTTGTCCAGCAATATTCCCCATGGACATGGACGTCCATTAATTTCTTAACACACGGTTTGAAATCCAACTACAACATGGCATCATTCTCCACCATCCGTACCCCACCAAGTCTATTGTTCTCGTCACCTTATAGTAAGGACTAAATATCCAATGAACCTACTTCCGGTCAGAACAACAAACTTTTGAAACTATGAATCTGACAGCCCTCCAGTTGATAGAATTCATACAGTTGATTGTTGTCCTCATCTGTCAGGGTCAGATACTCTGCCATGGAAGTCGTTTTTGTTATGTAATAATTCTTTTGTCTCGTCGTTCTTTAGAGTAAAACATCTCATCCATAAACGAGCGTGAATTGAGAAACGTACTAATTGAAATATGACTTCGTATATGAGAAATGGAATTGACAAGTGTTTTATGCAAATAAAAATATAACCTTATAAGTGATCTCTCGAAAAAAATCTGTGTCGATTACACATTTAAAATGTTAGTCCTAACAATACATTAGTATTTCTCATATTAATAACGTTAGATAGTATCAAAAACAAAATAATGGAAGAATTTTAATAAAATGAGTAATATTAGTAACAAGTTAGTAGTAATTAGTTCATTCTTATCTGACAGATTACTTCCTCTGGTGGTCTTATTTGTTCGAACATAAATGTATCTATGTGTCTTTTGAAGACTTGTCGTAACAAGTAGTACTGTACTTATAAATAGTTCATTGAATCAATTGAAACCAGAAAAATACTATCCTCATAAAAAAGTCATTTAATAATGTTTTTATAGCAACATTACTTTATACAACTGTGGTTACATGCAGTCATGTAGTATATACATTGATTTAAGTAATTAGAACTCTCAAGATGCACTTCAACTCTTTTCCATTAGGAATCCATTTGAAGTAAGTTCTAATAGACTAACAAGCAGTACAGATTACTTATAAAATGACTTTAACTCAGCCATGCAACACTGATAAGAACGTATATTTATAGCAGGTAAGTGAGGAAATTTTGTAGACTTAGAATTATGGAATTTTCAATAACTAATCCTCAAAACATTTGACAATCTAGAGATGAGGAGTATAATAATTATATTATAAATTATAGATAATGGTTTCATAAAGTATCAGTCAATAAATAAATTATTAGACATTTCAATGGACAACCAGATCTTCAACTCTTGCATATTTTGATTGCAGTAGCATTCTTAGTTAATGTGTTAATTCCAGTGACTGAGAACATTCTTTTCAGGTGAGCTGAGATTGTTTTGTTTTATTTTTTGCATCTGCTTATGATACTGCTACTGATCATGACATGCAACTAAGATCACACGTACCTATAAACACATAATAACTTTGTAAAATATAATTATATTTATTACAATTTTTTGGTAAAGATCATTAGCAACAATGGATTTCTAATCATGAAAAGTTTCCATATAAACAATTTAAAAATATACAACTGGTAACACAAATGGAATTCACTTATCTCCATTAATTTTGCCACCCATGATGTAACAAAGATGCGAGTGACACGAGTCCCTTCATCCATTAATTCTTTCCATAATTGACAATGTTTATTTCCATTGAAGTTAATTTTGAATTCATGTGATTTTTATGCAAGAACAGGTCCTGGGTTGAGCCATTTCTAACTTTGAAACTGCTGAATCTAACAAAGCAGAACAAGTAATGAATTAATATTCTATAAAATAAAAAAAATTAATTGATTGAACCTTAAACTAAAATACAAAAATCTAAATAACTGATCAACAGACTAAATAGTAGCTGAGGGAAGTAATGCAATAAGAAGGATTTTCACTGAATGCACAACAAGACATGAGATAACTAAAATAAAACAAAAGTAAAGTTGTGGAAATTATAGCACAAGTCACTCAAAAAAAATGACAAATGATCTCAGTGTAGATGCATGGTTGAAATGTTGGCCGAATCTCCGGAAGTCATCATTTTTTGTTGCAAACCTAAATCAAAAACATGTCACTATTCGTATTATTACGATATATATCGGGTAATTCTGGTAATGTTGGCAACAACAATTGCCAACACAAAAAGAAATGAAAATACTCTATGACAATTTGTAGTACATATGTCTATGCAACAGTAACATTTTTCATAAGTTGAATTTTAGTTCTTACTTTAAGGTGATGAGAACATTACAGGCATTCTCTACTCCTTCCTCCCTTCACAAAACGGTCCCAAAACACTCGCTTTCTTCCTCTGTCATTTGTCACATGTTTTTCTTAAAAGAAATTGCATTTTCTTTCTATTTTGATTCATGCTTTCTCACATTCTCTATGTAAATTAATTACTTAATTTTCTCATACTTCTCACATCGTTAAAAATGTCCTTGTTCCATCATTCTTATTAAAATTTTCATCCTTATTTACATAAGGTGTTTTCCTGTTTTCATGCTGCCTTATGGAAAATTTTGGAGAGTTTATTTTTCGAAATTTAACATCAACTTGTTTCTCGTAACTCCAAATTATGTTTTGTTTATTTATCCCTACTGACCTGCTCAGCTGTCTCTAATTTATCAATTCTGGTGTAATAAATACACAAAATGTTCTGATGCCTCCATACCATCACTTGTCATTATGAGCAATGTCATCTTTTTTTCTAATAAAATATTCTGAATATTCATTTTTTTGACGTGTCAATATGAGATTTCACAATGAGTTAATGGTACTGAAGGTAATAAATATTTTTTCTTGTGTGTGAAATTTGGAACAAATTCAATATTACAGTCCACATCTTTGCTGCTGAGTGAGTACTGAAGCAAACAGTTCCACTGTATATGTAGACAAATGACACTTTTGTGAACCCTTTTTTATAGTATTTTCCTTTGCAGTAATGATACATTCATTTATTTGAAGCTTTACAGATGTTGAAGATTCTTACTCTGTGTTGCAGGCATTTACATGATCAACTTGTATTTAAACCAAGTGATGGATCATAAAACAAGTACAAAAACAAAAAAAAAAGAACTTTTATGAGTTTCTTTGTAGTCTTGTTTTCATTTGACATTATGTCAGATTGGGAAGAGAACTCTTAAAATACATGGATTAAATGCTGACAAAAAATTGTTGGTGAAATTGTATATATTATGTATTATAGAAGTACACAAGAAGTTCAAGTCTTAATCTGTAACTTTGTTAATACTTTTCAGAAAAGCATGCTTATCAATTTTATGTTTCAGTTAATTTAAAATTCAAAGATGTAGAAAGAGAGCATGTTTCATTGAAAAGTATTGATAGGGGTAAAAAAGTATTCTTTATAACATGTACATTTAGTAACAATTATAGTACTTTTATGCTGATATTTTGTACATCATTACACAAGGTGTTAATGTTCCAGTTTGAAGCACTGAAGTTCGTTACTTCATTTTGAAGGCTTCAGTTATGAATAACAAAATTTGGGTACGAGGAGTAAATAAAATTATTTGACTGAATATTATTTTTTATGATTGCTAGAGGTTTGAACAAAAATTCTTAAGTTAAGAATTAGATTCATTAATATGTATAAAGTATGTTAGGAATATAATATTTGTAGTACAGTAATTTCAACATGATTCAAATTATGTTTTAAAGTACAAAGCTATCTTCGTAATTTCTGTGTTCTTTTTCTCCTGATTTTCTTTCCTATGTAAGAGGTCCTTTTAAAGAAGCTTCTCTGTTAGCCTGTTAATGTTTTTTTTATGAAGAACGTCATTGATTAAATGCATGAGATAAGAAAGCTGATCTGGATTAAATGATTTGTAATTATTAAAAAAATATTGTTATTTGCTTTCTAAATGTCATATTTGAATTTTTCATTTGAAGGTGTATCCAGTTGTACATATTAATTAAAACCTAAAAATGCACTAATTTTCCTTCCCAGCAGATATTGGATGTTTGGGATTAATCTCTCTGAATTTATTTGAGCTTTATTATTCTGTTTCATAGCACTTTTCCTCTTTACTTCTTTTATACTCATGTAGGTAAACAAATACCTTCATATAGTGTGTAAGAAAAATCTGTTAATTTGTTTATCGAATAGATTTTCTTCCTATTTTAGAGACAAAATCAATTTCTATTATATGTAAAATGGTAACTGGTTTGTTAAATGAGTTTTGCATTGAATATTGATTAGTAAGAGCTCTTTACCGTACTGTCATTTGAATTGTAAAATCCTTATTTTTCTGTGCATTGCGTGATTTGTATATGTATAAATTAGTGTGACCTTTTGGTATATTATCGCAAACAATATTTGTGTTTTGTTATATCTTGTGTTCTTTAAATGTTTTGTAGTGCTTTTGTAATACTAGTTTTTGCAAAACTATTATATTCAGCTCCACAAATTATTTGGTGTACATCTAATTTACTGTATATGTAATCCCCTTTCCCTTCAGAATATATTTTGGTACAATAAATTAATCAAATGAATTAGTATAATGAATGACTTGCTCATTAGTAAACGACAAAGTGAGTGGTCGTCATTTACTTTTTTAAGACCCCAGGAATATTTAAATGGCATTACAGACAGACAATGTGAGTAAATGGTAAGTCTTGATTCAGGTGCGAAGTGTGGCAAATAGTAATTATTGTAATTTCTCTTGTTACAAAGACATTTCTTGTTGTTATTTTGAATGGTATACATAATTTTTATACAGGCATTCAGTGATGTATACGACTTGTAACAATTAATTCAATTTTTGTTGTGAGGTTCGTGCTTTTGGAGATATGCATGTGTTTGTGAAGATGTTTTATGTGAAACAGGAACTAAGGATTTGATTTTAGAGTTGAGATTAATGAGAAATTTAAATTTATTGGTTTTTTTTTTTTTTTTTTTTTTTTTTTTTTTTTTTTTTTTTTTTTTTTTAATACTTGATTCTCTTTTTCTTTCTTTCTACTTTATAACCCAGCTTAATCCATTCTCATTCATCACCTATGTTTTTTACTGCTTTAATGTTGAATAAATAAAGAAATAAAAGGTAGTAATTAGCAAGAAAGTTAATAAAAAGGCGCCAAAATTTTAGTCATGAGTCTGGCAGCATTGGTTGTTCAGATAGTCAACTAAGGTTCATAGTTGTGGTTTACATGGTGTTCATTTTATGTTAGAAGTGCATTCGTTTTTTGGTCATGTTCATGGACACATAGATTTAGCATTGGGAAATCTATATGATGAAGCAACAGATCAATGAATAAGGAGAAAGGATGTAGGAATTTAAGATTCAATGCTTGCATTGATATTTTAGGGATGGGAAATGTTTCTCACACTATGTGCCTAAGAATGTTTTTGATAAACTAGACAATTTAGATGTTCATAAAAGAGCATGATTTTCTGATGAAACTGATGATTTTCAAGAGCGACAGAACCACAGTATAATGGAACCAAGCAATTCAAGTTACAAAACGAACCAATATCCAAAACTATCGTAGTAATTCTTCTGATTTATTCGAAGAGTTCGACATTGATGACTGCAGAATGCCCCAACATATTCAGAAGATGATTCCAGAAGTTCGGAAAGCGAGTGTAAATTTTCAGCCACAGAAAAAAATGATCGTGATGACAAGGATTACTACGAAGTTCATCGACCTACAGTGTGATAGGTCGATCTTGAATTTTAGGACAAATGGCTTTTTAGTTCCTTCAGGATGTTGTGGAAAATAATTACAGATGTTTACGAATCATGACAAAATAGATCTACTGAAAGCGTCTAATGGTGCCAAAATGTGCTAAAAGGGTGGTTGATGACTATTTTAATACGTTCGTACCTAAAACAAGTGTGTTCAAGAACGATCATATTTTATATGCTAAATTTTGAAATTCGCTTTACGAACACTCAAATACTTTTCCGATATTATGTGATCGAATACGTAATCGACAACGCACCGAAAGTTTTCACCCAAAATGCCGAACACAAGCCCTGCAAGTCAACGTAATAAGGAAGTGTCACGCTCATCTCCAGGGGCGGGATTTCGGATCTTTTATTGGGGGGGCAAATTTGGACGCTATTATAAATATCAAAATATTCGTTTACATGCTTTAAGTTAATTAATTGTGCTGCAATTATACACATTGCTTTCAATTTTGTTAATTATAATTGAATGTTATTAATTATATTAGTTGCACACAGCGGAGAGATTCCGCATTGTTACTTGAACGGTCAGAACTGTTAATTCAACGATACATTTTTCTCAATGAATCATTTCTCAACAAATATTGCTTACAAGCATGTCTAGACCTAAACATACTTAAAATAATGGCAGCATGCTTGTGGAGCTTAGGAAACAGTAAAAAGCAGTAAAACAGAAGAATGTTTTATTAAAAATGAAGTAGATCTTCCTGGTGTTGGAATTGGTCTTTCAATTCTGTTTCATTTTGAAGATCCAATATTTTCAAATGTAAATTGTGATTTACGCTGTCAACATTGAAAATGGTAAAGCAAAAACTTTGTTATCTGACTCCATATCAGAAATTTCATGAAATCTATTTTCAAAATACACGTTTATCAGTTTACTTGTACTCAGCTGCATGATTCACCGTGTAGATTATACTCTTTAACATGGTTAAAAAATTTCTGAGAAACAAATCATTTTGTATTATCTCCTGTTTTTTAATTGTTCTTCCTATTTATTTTTAAAAATTATCGGACTATTATTACGAGAGCCTCTTGCTTCCTTTTGCCATGACACATTTTGTATTGACGTCTTGCATGAAACGGAACTTTCCGACTTATCGCTTCTACCTCTCAACGCGCCCCCCCTCTTCAGCACGAATCGCTCGCTCAGGCTGCTGCTGCCCCCATCCGCTCCGGCTGTTGCCGACGGCCCTTTGCTCTCGACTCTTCTTCTTGATGAACCCTAATTTACACTGTAGTACAAACGGCGTTTAATAAAAGTAAATATATTCCATTTTAATAAACGAAAAGATATTAAGCGAGAGAACAAATGGCTATCTTACAAGACGCCGTACCATTCAGCCCATTCACTAAGTTCATGTGCACGAATAAAGTTACAGAATGTAAATCGATTCAAGGGAAAACAATGATATCAGAATATTATCGGAAATATTATGTTGGTATTGTCTTGGCCCAATTCATTTTTCTTTCGAAAGAGAAATACACAAAATTTACTGACTTCGACACACTTTTAGACAAAAACTAATATACGCCGGTAGCTCTTAGCGATCTCGCACCGAAGGATCGCGGGTTCGACTCCCGCCTTGGGCATGGTTGCATTTCTATTCGTTCTTTCACCTCCTATCATCACCATATCACTTCATCTTCACAGTTACCATAACATCACAGTTAACAAATAACAAAAAACAGACATGCAATTCCATGAAATCCTGGGGTCTAGCTATTAGAATCGAAAAAATATACATAATTATTAATGTCAAATTTTGTGTGACCGTACACTTAAACTTTTCTCATTAATACATTTTTTAACAAAACATATGTAAAAATTTTGCTTTAACTATTTTGTTCTTGTTTAAATAATTACATGAATGTAGCAATTTTTCACATGTTAAGTATAAAATTGAATATTGAAATTAAATTATTTGAGGAAAGTGACGATCAAACAATTTTCTTTACAAATAATGATTAATGTTAAGTATTAGAATTAAATGATTGAAGTATTTGAATCGTAATTAAAATTTACAGTTTTAATGACATACAAATTGCGTGCATTGAAGTACATAAATATTAGCTACACAATGCTAAATCGACGAGATAAAAACATTCGACATTCTGGAAAGTGGACAAAACTGTCAGTTTGCCGAACTTTACCATGCACGAACTGTAACGATTCATAGCAATTACAAACCTTTTTTTAAATTATCGTAGTAAAAATTGCTCTGTTGTTCAAAAAAGAACCAAAAAACGATTTTGTTATAAAAACCTTTTTGTTATAATAATACAACCGACATTAGATTAAAACAACAGATTCCCATTTATAATAACAGAGAAGGGAAGTTATTATCAGTGGCCTAGCGTGATCATCATTTTTCCTGGGTAGGCTGCAAAGCAGATTAATGTATTATTTGACACTCCTCTGTCGTCATTAACGAAGAGATGTTATTCTCTCGATTACCCAGAGGATACTAGAATAACGTGAATAAGTTTGCTATTACTTCTAGGAGAACAAAGTATCTATGAGATTGTCGTCTGGTAAAGTCATATTTCCTTCAGTAAACAATAACACTTGTATTATTCATTAGCTATTGATAAAATTCTAATTTGAACTAATAAGAACTCAACTGAGCTCTTATTCTTATGACGTCGCAGAGATGTCATCGTCACCTTTACCGAAAGCCCTCTGACTGAGTGAGGACTAGGACAGTGGTCCGCATTCATGTTGGACAAACATTTATTTCACAGCCCGCAAAAAAAATTTAAGAATGAGAGAACCAAATGGGTGGACAATAGGCTTATTATAATTAACGACTGATTTATTTTGCTCTCTTTTGTGCCTGTCACTCACATCTGTCGTTAAAACATTTTAATTTTATTATTAATAATAGAGTATTCATTTTGGTCTATAAGCAAAATACTAAGAATCAACTTTCCACACCATTTACAAGACATTTCTCTCCACAAGTGTGAATTAAACGAATTACGTGTGAATAGTACCGATTATAATGAATCGTACTGCAAGCCGCCCACTGTTTCCTGACACCTCTTTCAGCGCCTGTGAGGTTGGTCATTCCGATAAGCTGGGCTGATTAATGTGGTGTGTGTGTGTGTGTGTGTGTGTGCGCGCGCGTGCGTGCGTGCGTGTGTGCGTGCGTGTGTGTGTGTGTGTGTGTGAGTGAGTGAGTGAGTGTCGTGGCGAGAGAAAGCCCGCCACTGGCCCCACTGATCTACAGTGCCGAAAGGACACGTACTGTGGATGCGTTGAGGGCTCCGAAAGAACAGAGACTTCGTTCTCTCTTTCGCGTAAGTTCGAAACTGAGTAGGAAGTACAAGATGTCAAACCTACCATAATTTTACGCATGAAACTGTTTAATTTCTAAGTAAATATCATTTAAAAGTAAAATATAGTTGAAGGATGTTTTTTTTAATACGGGATATTCATAGTAACGCTGAACATTATCCCGCCCGTTTTATAATATTGAACTAAAGTTTGCCAATTTATTTATGCAGTATGGTATTATCTTAGCTTAATAAAATTATTATTCCCTTAATTATTATTAAAATTCTTCTGAAAATACAGAAAAAAGTAAATCTTTTTTAACATAAACTTAAATGCAATGTCTAAATATATTTTGATATGTCTCAACATTGGGGGGCAGTTGCCCCCCCTTGCCCCCCCCCCGAATCCCGCCTCTGCTCATCTCTGATCAGCAGACACTTAAAAATTGCAGCCATTCATGGTGCAGCTGCGCTGTTGACAGGTTGAGTTATCGCCGCTGCGCGTCGTCTTCGAAGTCCAGGTGAGGTCAGGCATAGCCCGCTAGTATGCTTTAAAAGCCTCGGCGCTTTGCCCCTCTCCTTGTTATAGTTAAAAGTTCCGCTACTGACCGCTGGCGCGCTGCTCGCCGACCATTCCTCGATCTGCTGCTGCATGCAAATATACGGAGATACGCATTACAAACACAGAACTTTTCGATTTACAGGCTTTGAATTCAAGTATTTAGGCATCTCCATTACTTCTTTAGTAACAGCAGCAATGTTCTTCACGACCTCTTATAAAAAAAATGTTCAGAAAATATGTCAATGATCGTTATTAAACCTGCACTCTCGTCACATGCAAGGAAACTGTTTCTTTGCAAACCTGGCTTAATATATTTTTGAAAGTTTCTTTTCACAACAAACCTTGGAAGTTGTGGTACAACTTTCACAATAAATTGCTCTACCACATATAACCTGCAGGGTTATTTAAAGATGAGAATGATTTGTTTATTAATTTAATAACCACCCATGTTAATTATCTTCACATTCTAAATAAATATTCATATACATTCTTGATGTTTCTGAACGTTAATAAAATATGTAATCCTTACTTCGGCAACCTAACAATTCAGTTTATTCTCAAAATTCGATACAAATCTTGAAAAAACACTCACAAATAGCACAAACAATTTTTGTTTACGTTCAATAAAAACATACTGGCTCCATGTACTGGGAATGATCGTTTGAGACAGCTTCGGATATTTCTCGTATTGTAACACTTGTCAATCAAAAAGTGACACATTTTCTCACAAACGTCATTGGATATCACGAGATGTCTGTTTGTTGATTTTTGTTTCTGATGTTTGATTTATTGTTCTATCATTGTTGTGGAATTTGGAAGCGGACTACGCAAAGAATTAGAAATAATGTCTACATTGTACTTTAGTTGCTCTTATTGAAAATCTCTAGTTTTTTTCTTGTACCTCCATGAGAGCGTCAATATGAATTTCGCTAGTCGAAAGTAATTGTATGACTATCTCTATTAATCTATTATCGTGAGAACGTTTTTACCAGGGCAATTTTTTTTGAGTGAACTTTCCCGAGTATTATTTACAACAGCGTCAGCATTTATTTATAACAGCGCCCGTCGTCCGTTTTAGAACTAGTTTCTTCCAGTTATTTAGCGATTTTTTTCACGAATACTTCTATTTTGAATTTTTACTTTTTTGAGCGTGTAATATAGATTAAAGAATAAATGCAGTTTGAAAATATAAAAATAGATAGTATAAAACTGATAAAATAATAGTTTTCTATTTTCTTCGTTTTCATCCATTGTCTTTAAAAACCTTAAAGACATTATGTGCATTATAATTTTCTTTAAATACCTAAATATACAAGTAAACATCAGAAATAATTAAGAATAAATATTGTATTTTATATGTCAAGAAGAATCGGTACTGGCTCACTAACCAAGTAGATTTCACGCATGCTATGTATTTGAGGATTAATTTGAAGCATTCACTCCACAATTTCTTTTAAGCAAACTGCACAGTGAAATATAATTTCAGTATTGTTTAATATTACCACTAACACGAGTTTGCAATGCCTCATATCACAGTAAGTGACCAAAATCGACCGAATGCGGGCATTTCCCTATGCATTAAAACGGCCCGAAGGTCTCGCGAATGATCGGCGACCAGCGCTCCAGCGGCCACAATGTGAAACTTCGTCCGTTCGCTTACTTCCATAAGGATCGGCGAAGTGCCGCGGCAGTAAGGCATACTAGCGGGCTATGGGTCAGGCAAAAGCCTACTGCCGGACAGGCGAAGATTACAAAATGAGGTTCAATGGTTAAATGGGTCCTGTGGTACAAGTTTTCTTATTTTGGGGGGGGGGAGTGAAGAAGTTTCGGAAGTGAGCATGAGCAGTGTGACCAAATTTGTTTGCTCGTATAAATATGTGCCAGTGAAAAGTCCATTTTCAGCCTTCAAAATGATTTTAATTGACAAGACAGCCTAATGGTAGAAAATTTGGAGAAAATATTAATTATATACTATCCTGCTAATTATGAAAGTGAATAAAATATGCTTGTAGTCTCTCATAAATGTAAAAATACTTTTTCCTAACACAATAAAAATTCCCTAATTTAATCCTTTTGGGATCATTTCTGGACGTCAGAAATATAACTTTTAAATGTCTATTTTTTTGCCGTGCTTAGTTATTTTGCAACCTATTTTAAATGCCTAAAACTTCCATTTTCATGCCTAATTTCGTAATTTTGCCAATTTTAGGTGCCAAAATCAAACCTTTTTGTGCCTAAAGTTTCGAGGTCTAGTGGTCGGGAACAAACTGACAAACATTAAGACACTCGAATACCTTTAACGAGTTCACAGAAAAGTATATGATCGATCCTAATTTTATTCAACAAATAAGCTTTATCATTTTGAAATTTTCACGCAATTCTTGAGTGATGTAATGGATGTAGTTCACGAAGCAAATACGCCGGACAATAGTAAAAGATATTCGCCTAAATCGCGAATCATTGGCAAAACACGAATGTACGAAGAAATGTACAGGCCTACGATTTTTCTGTGTTCTTTTAGCTGTGGGATTGTTCTCGGTAGGCCTACCGTACGTTAGTAACTTTTGGTCGAAGATTCCCGTGTTTCACAACGAATTTATTTCATCGGCTTCAACCGGAAATCCATTTTTTGTATTGAGATTCATTAATTTTGTCGACAGTGAACAAGCTGTGAACAGGCTAAATAAGGTTGTAAAAGCACTCACTATGATAATAAGGAAAAAATGAAATTTTACAACCAGGTCGAAATCTTGTAATAGATGAAGGTATGGTGCCATTCCGAGAAAGACTTCATTTTCAATATACGAAGGAGTACCCAATAGTAACAGGAATTATCTTTTAAAAGTTTATATATATTTACAAAACAACCTTATCACCTTAAAATACTCCCTTGCACTTAGTACTTTCTCGTATCTGAGATTCCATTCCTGGGAACTTTTTTTTTTACTCTATTGAAATGGTCAACCTCCTGCCTCCTTTTTTTAACCGCCTCCACGTTAAAACATCATTTCGTGGTCCTTTTCTTTCACGGAAACATCGAAGCGCGGTCAGGTGAATAAGTGACGTGGAGCAAGAGAATCACTTTTTTGCTAAAAGCGTTGTAGGAACACTTTTCTCTTGCCTGCCAAAATTGGGCATTTTTTGTTGCACACTCATGCAATCTTAAAACATATGAGTAGAAAGTTTGATTAACAGTCTGATCTGGTGGGCGAATTCAGAGTGCACTATCCCTCTTGATGTTTGATTTCACTTGAGCTTTTTGGAGGCAAGGGGACTGAAGTTTTCCACTGGCTTGACTTCTTTGGTTAAGGTCGTAATCGTAGCACCATGCCTGACCAGTATCATCGCCAGAAATGACTTCAGAAAATTAGTGGTGCTACAACAGCACATACTTTCTCGCATTATTGGAAAGCTACGTAATATTGAAATATTGCATTTTATGCGCTACCAAAATCTTGGCTATTATTTGGAAACGTCCAATTCAGCCAGGAAGCGAGCAACTCACTGTTTCCATCGCAGTGTTGTCAAAATTGTGAATTCGCTTGGCTAATAATGTTAATACAGTAATTAAAATATATGCATTTGACATCAAAATAATTACGAAAAATCTAGGTGTTCACTCGTGAGTTTCCTTTCATCATTCCGACACCGTTTCATCGTTTTTCTTATATTTAATACGCATCAAATTTCTTTAAGGATCAGATGATATTAAATGGTATATAACTAGACCCCGGAGCTTTGCACAAAAAAAGTTAAAAATATGCATGCAACCATGCACTTAAATTGGCAGTACATGCTTATAAAATAGCCAATATATGCGCTTAAAACTAAGAATACGCATTAAACAAAATGAGTTCGCATCAGTTAACATTTTTATAGGTAATCATTTTACACCCTAGTACAAAACGCGTATAACAAAACAGTTATTTTCGTATTGAGTGTGGAAAGTTTCCGTTTGACGATCAAGGTTGAGATTCTTTGCCGAGACCGTGAAAGAAACGGAAACTTATTCACAGATGAAATCTAAACATTTTTTCTACATACAAATATACTAATACAACATTTTTGTAAACTTGTATTGGAAAAGGAAGCATGATACCCCACACAATATAGAAATGCATTTAATAGAGCCATGATTAGAGAAGAGTATTCTAAAAGTGTGCAAAAAATACTCTATTCATTGCAAATGGTAGAGCGTTTGGTGCAAAAACTAAGTATTTTCAACCAAGTACATCATCAAATTTGACAATTACAACTCTTTCATTCAGCCATATCAAGTCACAACAATAACATGTAATTCACAGAAATTCGGGAACCGGCGAAGAGGAATTCCATTTTTGCATTCCCTGCATTGTTGATATGCCCTAAGATGAAGCCATTTTTATTTCATATATTTCCAATATGTTTTAAATAATTTCTAAAATATTAATGTGTTAATGTTTGGCAAAGATGAATGTAAGAAACGAAAAAAGAAATAATATACAAATTCGAACTTACGAAGCGTCCAACATTCTAAAGCGCTGTAGATTTGCAGCAGGCTGTTTGTCACGAAATTATACAAAAACTTCGTATTTTCAAAAAATTAAGCGTAACTTTATTTGGTGTGCTTTTTATAAATATATTTCATTGAGAGGAAAAAAACTTGTATTTTCACAATTGTAGTTGTAAGAAGACGCCGAAAACGAAGCGCAGTCAATTCCGAGCGGGCTAATGTTTGTCACGAAATTATAGAAAAATTACTCATATTTTCCAAAAATTCAACATGACCTTATTTGAAGATCTGTTTTTGATGAACACATTTCGTTAGGGGTCATCCATAAATTACTTAATGCTAAAGGGGGAGTGAGGGGGATCTGAGCGTTACGCTGTGTTACATAGAGATAGGGAAGTGCGTTACGAGAGGTTGGGGGTATTGAAAATTCTCGAAATTTGCGTTCCGTAATTTATGGACAGGCCCTTAAGAAAACAAATTGTATCTTCACAATTGTAGTTGTAAGAAGAGGCCGAAATATTTTTAATTTTTAAAAAACTTTGCAAAATGAGGCATTTCAACGAACTTGAGACATGCACCATTCCCCAATTTATTAAAAAAATGTTGGGTGTAAGAACAAATGGTTTTAAAAAAATAAAAATTGCCTATACGTGTGACACAAAATTTCGCAAAAGATACACATTTTTTTGAAAAATTTAACATGACCTTATTTGAAGATATGGTTTTATGAACACATTTCATTAAGAAAAATTTGTATCTTCATAATTGTAATTGTAGGAAGACGCCGACAAATTTTGCACTTTTCGAAAAATTAGTTTTCAATCAACATAATACCTGCACCATCCTTACACGTCCTTCAGACTATCCAAAAGCAAAATTTAATAAAAATTGTTGGCGCCATTTTTTTGAAAATGTCCCAGGGGTTTCATGTAAAGTACCCCCAAAATTAAAACATCGGTTTCAAATTCCAAGGGTCTGGACATCAGCCAGATCGATCAGGGAATATCAATTTTGGAGAAAATCGGCTGAACGGTTTAGTGGCTACCCTTGTTCACGGACAGACGTTTTGCCGTCAATCGATTTTTCGGTATCAGGGAGCCATAAGACGTGGATTTTGGCTGCACCACGAGTTAGAGGATTTTTTCTAAATTTTGCGACTCGATTTGTCCACTTTTCGATACCAGAGCCCTGTAATAATTTTTCTGCCGAAAATTCGCCGTGTTTTCGCGCAGCATTAAATAACTTTGTCTTCTTAAGAAGAGAAAAGTGTGTAATGCTGCGCGAAAAATGATGGACGTCTAGAACAAGGTTTGTCATCAAGTGACTTATCACCTTTGAAAGGAGGAAACCATTCGTACACTTGAGTGTTTACCACAGCACTGTCCTTGTAAACTGTTTTACCATCACAACAGTTTCTGTAGCGGTTTTCACAAGATTTTGAAGCTAAATTTCACAGCAACGCGCTGTTTACTTAAGTCCGTCATAACAAAAACGAGCAAGCGCAACTGCTTTTACAAAACATTACTGTAAAACAACTATGCCTTCCCATACGACAACAATGTCTGCACTGAACCCTGAAAGAGTTTTGCTACGCTCACCAGTCGGAGAAATGTGTACTGCCAAGGCTCTACCAACCGCAGCACTATTCAGGTCATTTTTGGGTACGCCTATGAATAACTGACATCTCGTAAATGTGATGTAACACTAAATAAATTGTGTATTCCCAAGGGATATACCAGCGTTATTGTATACCCTGGCAAAGGAACTACAGATGGAGTCAGTCACTGGTTAGATTGTTGAAGGTGATACAAGAGTAAGAAAGAATGCTCTACACTGATAAATTGGATTCTAGCATCGCCTTAACCAAAAACTTGCATAAGATGATAGTGTACTGTGGGATATTAAGAACAAACTCTTAAACTAATTCCTACTTATTTTGATGCAAAAAGTGTCGAGAGGAATTCTTAAAGATGTTAAGCGGCAATATACAAAAAATTGAGATTTTTATTCAGATAGGTACTTTAAGCCATGGCGTAAATATGGTGAAGCCACGCCACCTCTACGCGTGACGTCATCTTGGAGCTTCGCGCTCGGCGAGCGCAGGGCAGGCGTATGTCTTCGCCGGTCTGAGTTACGTTAGGGAGGTTCTGCTAAAACTTGAGGCATTCGCATCTTTATCAGTTCGTGCTTCAATGTATAATTCGTCTTTACAACTCTAAATGTAGCAGGTATTTCTATTTTTACGAAATAAGTGGGCCACCTATTTTAGGAACGAAAGGGACCCCAGACGAAGTTATTTTTCATTAACGTAGGAATTACCCATTTTATTGCTGTTTTATTCTATTTTATTGTCTTATTTATGTTTTGAGCTGAAGCAAAGAAAAAAAGAACTGGCATATCCCGTCCTACCTGTGTTTAATTGCAGTTGGACTGATGTAAGATCTAATTCCGACCAAAAATCTAGTTCCTTCACCCTGAATTTGCTAGATGCATTAGGGATTGTTAATAATGTTAAATCATTTCTCAATAAATATTACTATTATTTTGCATTCTAATCACTGTCATTAACTTCTTCAGTTGTTCTTCTAATTGCACTTTCTCTAAACAGTTCAGAATATTTTCTTTTCCATATTCTTATTTTATCATGAAACTCGTTTATTGTTTGTGTTAAATCAATTTGAAGACTATCTCCACAAACTGCGTTTTCATTAACTGACTCCTCTGAAACACTATCCATCACATCCATTGTTGCTTGTGATAACAGTACATCCACTAATTTGTGCATATTCCTTGAAACTAGTCAAATGGTTCGACTAGGATTTATTTTTTCAAAACCAATAGGCAACTTCTCGGTAGGCACTGCGTCAGGTTTTAAGTTTCGACTTTTCTGTGGTATATAATTTAATAATACCGGACGCAATGGTATTGCAAAGCTATCCTAAGCAAAGTGGATAGAACAAATGCGCGCTGAAAATAATTACAATTAACGTCACTATAATAAAATAATTTACGGAAACAAAAGACACCTTAATCAGTTAACACCGTTCTTTACATTCATCTTATCCTTTCTTTTACAAACATTTATCCACGCTTCACATAAATTGCTATCTTTCGGGAAAGAAAATTACTTAATGTCTGTTCCCTTCGTTTTCTTGTTCCAGTTTGTGCAACCAAAAATAGCGCACGACAGCGTTGTTTATTTTATTTCAATATCAATTCACGATATGTTCATCTTTCTGCCACTAAAACACTACTAGAAAACTACTAACACAAAGCAAATCGCGATAACAAAAATTCGGCGTGTACTCAACGAACGCGTACCATACAATCATACTAGGCGCCAAGCAGGTGAGCATCCATCGTGACGTCATGCGCAGAAGAGAACGAAATTTCGTTCGGGATCCGTCTCACCTTTATTCTTACACCATGCTTTAAGCCAAGGCCAATTTTCCCTCAAAAGCGGTATGTTCCTCTTCGTCACCTTCGAGTTCAAACAAATGTCGATAAATGGTACAGGTGTTAACTCCAGTTGCCATTGTCATTTTAACTGCCACATTCATTAGTGTTGGCAAAAATCATTCTACGTTGAAAACTGCTGGGAACAACAGTGAATTATGTTCGAGTTTCATACTGTTTAACTTTACCGCCAGTTTTGGTGTAAAGACATTAGTTTTATTTTTTGAAAAATGTTTTAGTAAGGTGTGTGACATAACACCACTTAGAGGAAATCCATATTCAGATTTTTTCCCAAATTCAGATTTAAATATTGATTTATATTCTTTTCAGCTCAATGATATTTGCATATGCTTAATATGGTAAATAGCCCGGGAAGAATATTTTTGACATAGTTCCTTGAATAAGAATCAAAGAAAATACTTAAGAAATACAAAAATTGTTGATAACTAAAAGTGATGTCACTGAACACCTTTGAGAATTCCAGTCCTCAATTATTAAAAAAGCCGAAGTCTTAGTCCTATAGCAAGAAGTAAAAAGCTTGTGGTGGGTTTACAAATGTCATGGTGATTTCTAGCTCCCCGAACCACACGTCAGTTCTGATAACCACTGGAACAAGTAACAAATGGTGAAGAAATTTTACAACCAGGATGCATAATCGATTACAAGAGGGCATATACAGGAATGAACATCAGTGGTCAAATGTCCTACCACAGTGTAAGCAAAGTATACCGGAAAGCAATTTTTGAAGTTCTTTTGGGCACTACCGAGGTAAATACTTGATTTGTTTACATGGTTTCACTAACAACTACAGGTGCTACAACTGCACATATTTTGCCGTATTATTAGGAAAAGTTACGAAATATATTGCAATTTCTGCCTTCCCTTCAACCATCAGTTGAAAAAGGCCAAACAAATTGAAATGAAGCGCCTGCAGTAAATATCTGCAATTGTTTCGATAGTCAGGAATAGTAGCCTATTTCTTACTACTATAAAAAACAGACATTAATAAATCTCAACTATTAAAATATTTGCAGCACATACTGACAAGCAAGGATATTTTCACCTTTAAATAGAACATTCAGAACTGAAGGCCATCCAGTTTATCGCCCTAAGAATGCATATATAGTATGCATATGTACGAGGATGTAATTGAAAAGCCGAAATATTTTTTTACAGCTCCTTTATTACAGACAGTTGGAACAAGTACGCAATTTTTCCATGTCCCCTTGCTTTTCGATGCATTTCCGCCATTGAGTCGGGAGGGCACGGATACTTCGGGGGGGGGGGATTGGCTGGCCATGCAGCCACACATGCTCTGCCTGTTTCACCTCCGTGTCAGTCGCAAACCTTTTCCCACTTATACTGCGATTTTCGTAACAGCGTCCCTGACAGAAATCAGCTGTTTCGCTGCCATCCAATCGGCAGCTTATATTTCGCGACAGTGACGTCACTATGGTGACGTTCAAGCTCCGTATTGGATGAAACCGTGAACAGCTGATTTCTGTCAGGGACGCTGTTACGAAAATCGCAGTATAAGGAGTCCTTTAATGGGTCAAACATGTGGAACAAAGAACCCCCCGGTCGTTTTCAAAAACGGCTCCAAATTTTTTCTTTAAATTTCTTGTAAGACTAGAGTAAAATACACTTTTAAAGGTGGCACCAGTGGCGGCTCGTGAGTTCAGTAACAGGTGAAGCAATGCTGGCAAAGTCTCCCCCGCTTCTTAGAAAATGTAACCTTCTGTATGTGGACGAAATTTAAATAAATGATGAGTAAATATAAGAGATAAGAAAGAATAAAATAGGAAATAAGTTCCGATAATGGTTAAAACTTACTATAAGTGACATTAGAGATGGAATTATTTCTTGAATGCAAGGTCAATTCTTCTATTCTTTAAGGCAGTAAACTTATCAATGATGTCATCTATGAATAGTTGGGTATCCAATAATTCATTTAACAGTTCTTTTTCGTTTGAAATTTTCGACATATTTGTAAGTCTGTCTTCGGCAATGGTATTGCGCAGATATGTTTTTATTCTTTTTAAACACGAAAAACTACGTTCTACAGAAACACTGGTTGAGAGAATAGTAAGTATTAATGAAAAAAGTCGATATGTCTCTTTAAAATCATCACTATCGCCGCCGATAGTTTTAAAAAAAGATTGGGGTTCAGCTTCGTGATATTGTTCACTACCATAAATTAATTGTAATTCAACTTTTAACCTTTGCAGCTGTACATCGTTAAAAACAGTAGGATAACACTCCTTCAAATTGTTTTGTGCATCTATCGGAAAGTCTTTGGAAAAGTTTGCAAATTTTGAAACATCCATTAATCTAACAATTTTTTAAATCTTCGAAACGGATATTAATTTGCATTGAAACCATATTTAATATTTTGAAGTACAGAAGTTGGTATTTTTCAAACACTTGATCTCGTGTTAGCGTGACTCTGCTAAGGCCCTCACGGTGTTCTGTGAGAAGCGTTTTTCGTGAAAGTGCAGTTTCAAATAATTTCAGAAATGTATTTTTGTTTCTTTTACTATCTAATAGTTTCTTAGTATTTTCAATTTGTGAAACCAGTGAAAGTGAACTGTGAAAATTACAATAAACAGTTAACAACGAAGATAGTATATCGGGACGAGTAAGTCTGAACATTACCAATACCACCATAACCAAACGGAATTAAAGGCAAGACCAGATTCATTACCGTTTCAAACTCGTGAAGCATTAATACACCAGTGCGGGAAGTGAGGTTAGAAAGATACGACCAGAAGTGACACACAAAACAGAGAAAACAGAACAACGAGATAAATATGACACAAACTAAATACACGGACAAAGAAGAGAAGAGTAAGGAAGATAGCACTCAATGCAACATCTGCAACTTAAAGGTTACAGAAAATGACGAAACGGTGGAATGCGAGTATTGCAACAGGTGGCAACACAACAAATGTGCGGACATCACAGTCGGCGAATTCCAGATGCTCAAACGAAGCAGATGCAAACTAACATGGCTATGCACTGATTGCAAACTGCAAATAATTGCTAACAAAAAAAAGAACATGCAAGAAAGCGCAAAAACACCAAATGAAACCAAACAAACCTGCAATGAGCTAAACAGGAAATTAGACAATATCAGTGAAACACTGATGCAAAAAATGGCCCTACTTCTAGAAACTCAACTGCAACTAACCGAGACAATATCGTCATCTATACAACAACCACGTGCAGACGTGCATAGCACCTATACATCCGTAATAAAACAAACAGGAAAAGCAGCCATCAGAAAGGAAGCAGAGCCCCAGATAGAAAGCAAACAAAAAGAAGAATCAGATAAAAACTCCCAGCAGGAGACAAATATCACTAACATCACATTTACGAAGACACAGGCACCCGTCTCAGACAACAAAAGGGGGAAACAAAGAGAACCAGTAATAATTGGAAACATGACGGAGGCATCTGATATTCAAGCAGGACAACGCAGAACATGGCTATACATAGGAAGACTTCACGAAACAACCACGGCGGAAAAAGTAAAAGATTATGTGCAGAAAAAAGGGATAAATGGAGTCGTAGAATGTGAGGAGGTCGACACACCAGGGAAACTAAAAGCATTCAAACTCGGCATACCACATGATGAACTAGAAATCATCAACAAGGCAGAAGCTTGGCCAACGGGTGTTCTGGTGAAGAAATACATTTTTCGTAGGTTCGGACGAGAAGGCTCAAGACTCTAAAAGAACAAAATCGTGGAACATCTTCCTGTGGAATGTAGAAGGTTTGGAAAGCATAAAAAGAAACTCACCTCTCAACATACCAACTCACGACATATTAATACTAACCGAAACATTTGCCACCAAAGAAATAGGATACTATGGTACTCACAGCCTAGCAACGCAAGGAGAAGCAGGAAGACCCAGCGGTGGAGTATCCTGTTACTTCAAGCCCACATTAGCCCCAATAAGAATACTACAAAAGACCACAAACACCATAACAGTCCAAACTAAACTATTCACAGTGATAACAAGCTACTATCAACCAGGTTTTCAAATAGAAAATATAATAGAAGAACTAAACGAAGCTCTAGCGAAAGCAGAAGACAACCCAATTTTACTTGCAGGAGATTATAACTGCCGCACCGATAAAAGATCACACAAAACGGAGCTACTATTAGAGTACTTACAAGAAGAAGGTTTTGAACTAATAAACAATCCTAAACACCCAACGTACATATGCCACAACCGAAGCAGCACAATAGACCTAGTATTCCTGAACTCAAGAATGAAAGCAATGACTAACTCTATGCAATCAACCATCATACAACTCCCGTACAGAAAACACCTACCAGTACTCACAACGATAGAAACAAAAACTATCACAAAGCCAAACCCAAAACAACCACAAGGGAAAATAGGAAGACAACTGGATATGTCAAAAGTAGAGAATTCCAAAACGGAAATAAGGAATATAAAAGAAATAATTAACGAAGGGAAAATCGAAGAAGCAACAACGCGGATAGAGCGAATAATGAAATCAGCCCAAGTACGACACACACAAAAGAAAAGAAGATCCAAACCATGGTTCGATGCCGAATGTTACAAGGAGAGGCAGAAGGTCCTACAACATCTACACAGATTACAAAACATGGAAACCGCTCTAGACACTCGTATCTACACTCAAGCAAGACGGAAATACAAAACGCTTCTGAGAAGGAAACAAGAAAATCACACAGAACAAGATGCTCAGAAAATCATAAATTTAGCGGAAACCAACCCATTCGCAGCTCTCCAGCCACGGAAGACGTTTTTCACTCAGGCAATTCAAATGAAGGAATGGGAAGAACATTTCAAAGCCATTCTCAACACGGAAAACACAGAGCAAGCATACAACACAATCGAAAAAAGTCCAGAAGACTTCTACCCAATAACAAAGGACGAGGTAACAGAAACAATACAAGGATTAAAAACCGGGAAAGCGGCCGGACCAGACGAAACGTACAACGAACATCTAAAAGAAGCCATACACGTACTAGCAGACACGTGGAGGGAACTATTCAATAAATGCATAGAAACAAATCAAATCCCCAGCAGCTGGAGAACATCTATCATCAAATTAATTTACAAAGGGAAAGGGAATGCACAATCCCCTGACTCGTACAGAGGAATAACCCTGAGTAACACCATCGCCAAAGTTTTCACAAAAATAATCACTAAAAGAATGACTAAAGAAGTTGATCACCTAATACCAGAAGAACAATTTGGATTCCGGAAAGGAAGATCAACACTACAAGCCATCTCCATTCTGCAAGCAGACATACAAGATGCCCTCAGGACACCCAAAGGAAAACTTTATACAGCTTTCATCGATTACAGCAAGGCATTTGACTCCATAGTTCGTGAAAATATAAAAGGAAAACTGGAAGAAATGCTTGGACCAGAAAACTATCTCGCAACCACCACAATAAACATGCTAAAACACAACACCATAACCATATACAATAACATTGAAAGATCTAAAGCAGTCACTCAAACTAACGGGGTACTACAAGGAGACCCCCTGAGCCCCCTATTGTACAACATCGCAACAGCTGATATAATACAAGCGGTAACCACAGAAAGTACCAAAGCATACCTCTATGCCGACGACATGGCCTTATCCTCCAAAAACCACGAAGATCTACAAAATAGCTTAAACAAACTCGCAACATGGGCCGAGGAAAACGGACTGAAAATCAACATCAGCAAAAGCGCACTAATGGTCTTCAGAAGAGGGGGAAAGGTAGCGGAGAAAGAAAAGCTTAAGATTGGATCCGAAAAACTCGAAGTAGTTAATGACTACAAATATTTAGGAATTACCATGCAAACATCAGGAACCACCTTCAACAAGCATGTAAAACAAAAAGCAATCGCCGCCATAGCTGCAATGAGAGACATCAGACAAATTCGAGAAATATCCCTAGAAACGGCAATGAAAATTTTCAAAACAAAGATAATACCTATATTAACATATGGAATCCACATAATAGGAGAATACCTGAAACTAAGAGATCTACAAGCAGTGGCGTAGCGTCAGGGGACGCTGAGATGCTGAGCATCCCCGTATATAAGAACCTTAAATACTGTATTGATAATCTTACAAGTGGTCTGTTGAGCGAAACACGTTTTGTATTAATTTAAAATTGATTTCCTATGATTGAATTCGGCGGGCTGTTGAAGCTGGCCTCTGATTGGTTGGAAGCTAAAATACTTCAGCGTCTGCCGCCAGATTGCGACGAGCAATGACGCATGCGCAGATGGCGAGGTCCCCCTCTCCCCTCTTCACCCCTGGCCAAGAGAAACCCGACTGCTTTACGCTAGCGTCTATTGCGGAAAGAAGCTCGTTTGTGCACGAGAGCGCAGCACACTTCAGGCGGTCAGTAAATTATCTCTCTCTCTCTCATTCACTCACTCACTCGGGAGTCCCCGTTTGGTCATGGGTACAAACTGTAGAAATAGTGCCTGTCTACTATTTCTTAATTAATATCCAAGAAATTGTATTATCTCTTAAATAGATTACATATTATTTAAGTCTGCAATGTATAAATTAACAAATGGTCTTATTGCCATTCGCGTATAAGAATTAAAGCTGAGCCATTGTATAATTTGCTTTCAAGACATCGGCAGCCCTGACTGCTGTGAGGATTTTGTGGGAAGCGCCTACACCATCGTAAGCAATCGAGATCGTGGAAGTAGTCCCAGTGTATCTGCCTTGTGTTGCGTTCGCCTGTTAGATGAAGTAGTTGATAGTGACATTTTGTGTGTTATTGTTGAGCATCCCCAAACGTGTGAGTCACGCTACGCCACTGTCTACAAGTACTAGAAAACATCAAGGCACTGTACCTGAAGAAAGTACTAGGCGTATCCAAATACACACCATCCAGATACGTGTATCTACTAACCAGAGAGCCCTTCCTAATTGAGGACCTAAGATATAATCTACTACTACCATCTACCACAGCATGCAACACACTGCTAGCGGAAAGACAACAGAAGAGAGAAGAGGTGGAAGAACTTTTCTACTGCACGAGTGCCATGATTGACAGGAGTTGGACAAAACCAAACCAGGAAATGAGAAGTGTAGTAAACAGATTAGCGGTGCATGGATTCCACCATAAACTCTGCAAGACAACCACATATCACACCGCCAGTGATCTATGCGTGTGCAAACTGTGCAACGAAAAGTGTACCAAGTATCATGTGCTTTCATGCAAGGAAAACAAGAAAACAATTACGGAGCTCAGCTCCGAAGACTGAACTGTAAACTCCATGCACACTTGTGCGCATTTCTTAATTATATTATTCAATTTGTGAAACACAATAATTAATGCCAAACGATTTCTTTTGCAGTACATCATAAGTCACATCTGTATATGTGAAAATGTCACTGAAAATAATTTACCATGAGAGCAAATTCAAAATCATTTAATTCTTTAAGGAAACCCTTGCTTTGCCTTGTTGATGTTTGATCAGAGCTCTCATCGTCTATTATTTGAGTGAATACTTGTTTTGAAAAATTCCCAGTTATTATTTATAGTATTTAAAATTTTCGAGTTAGAAGTCCATCTTGTTGAAACGGCGGTTGGTATTCGTCTACCCATAACCATATCGGCTACATTAGTGCGTTTGGCAGAATGATGAAAAAATTGCGGTAAACCATTAACAGTTGCAAAAAAGACACGACATTTTGAAACTGAGTTACAATTTTGCTCTACTACCAAATTTAGGCCCGCAACAGACTACACCGAGGAATGTGTTTCCAGAAATGTGCAACGAGAAATGCGGAAAGAGGCCAGCGAGGCCGCGTCCACACACTAGAAAGAGTCATTCGATATCTCGAAATGCCACAATCGTGGGTCTCGATACCACTGTATACTTTTTGGTTTCTGTGCGTCCTGCAGAGCGGGCTACACGGAAACGAAATGAGCTGTGATCAGAGTGGAATAACAATTTTGTCGCCTGTAGGCACATTAAAAAATTGCCGACCGTTGTTCTACGATTAATTCTTAAAATTACGTACATCTGTACTATTAACATTAGAAAATATAAACGAAATAAGTCATCTTCAAACAGATTATCAAAATTGTATTTATTAAAATATATATAATTTATTCATAATATAAATTTTAGAAATGTATTGTCACAAATTTAGATCAAAATTTTTGCCGCCTCCAAACTTTGCCGCCGTAGACACGTGCTTTCTGTGCCTACGCGCGAATCCGCCCCTGGCTGTGATAGGTACCTAATTATTTCATTTGATATTGTTTTGAACTCACCATGAACGATGTTGCAATAAATCAAATGGAATCGTCGGATGATGCAGAGTCCGAAGAAGAGGAAATAGTTATTCTTCATTTAATTCGTAAACGACTCCGAAGCATGTGGGTGAGGAACCACATTCGCTTTCGCGAAGAAAAAGTCGAATTCCACAGTCTGGTACCGGATTTAGATGACGAGTCCTTCCGAAAATATTTGCGGGTTACCAGGGTACAATTTATGGACATTCACCAGATCGTGGAATCGACCATTAAAAAACAATACACTAATTTTCGGAGGCCCATTGGAACCGAAGAACGGCTAACCGTCACCCTAAGGCAAATATTCTTAACTTCATTGTTGAAAATAAATATACTTTTTTAATATATTTTGTTTTTAACAATACATTTTCAACGATTCAGTCAATTAAAAAAGAAATCCACTTGATTTACTTTTGATGTTCAAGACTAACACAATTCTCTCTCTTTCAGATATTTAGCCACTGGGGTGTCATATAGAACACTGTCTTATAGCTTTAGAATAGGAGAAAGTACAGTAGCCCAGATTGTTAATGAGGTCTGTGATGCCCTATGGACACATTTACAACCACTGTACTTACCGAAGCCAGATAAACAGTTGTGGCTTCGCAATAGCAGAGATTTTGAGCAGCTTTGGCAGTTTAATAACTGTGTTGGGGCAATTGCTGGGAAACATGTAGTTATAAGAAAGCCCATGAAAAGTGGATCCCAATTCTTTAATTATAAAAAACAATTTTCCATAAATCTATTTGCAGTTGTTGATGCTGACTATAAGTTTTCTGTTGTAGACATTGGCTCCTGTGGTAAATTTAGTGATGGACATGTTTTTAATGAAAGCATGTTTGGAAAGGCCTTGCGAAGTAATAAACTTGATCTTCCAGAACCATGCATATTAGAAGGTAGTAAAGACAGTATCCCATATGTATTTGTAGGAGATGAGGCATTTCCTCTGCTAGAGAATTTAATGAGACAATTTCCTAAGACTCAGTTGCAGAGCACTGAAAAGAAAATTTTTAACTATAGGCTCTCTAGAGCCAGAAGATTAGTAGAAAGTGCATTTGGTATTTTAGCAGCAAGATGGAGGGTATTCCTGAAACCATTCGAATGCGATATAAAAACAGTGGACAAAGTTGTGAAAGCAACAGTAGTTTTACATAATTACCTCGGAACTCAAAAGAACACTCACAGTGTAGAACAAGACTTGATTAATTTTAGAGAGGAAGAAGATTTCAGTGAACCTAAAGACCAGTTCATTCCATTAAAACATTATGGTTACAATGCTACAAAAAAAGCATTTGAAATTAGAGAAAAATACATGAAATTTTTTTCTTCATCGCAAGGGAGTATTCCATGGCAAATGGATGCAATTAGGAAAGGTCATTTCTAAATGTTTCTTTTGTTTTATCTTTGACTTAACCTTTGAATTTTCTTGTATTATTATTTTTAACAAAATAATTCTTAAAATTGAATTGTAGATTTTAGATTTGGCTGATTTTAAGGACAGGGTTCGACTCACTAAAACAACGGCGCACGGTTCACTTGCGCATGGTTCACTCGCGCGGACCACGAGAACGGATCACTCAGGGAGCACTGCTTGCATTGTGCATTGTGCGGTGTGGTGCGAATGTGTAATGGAGAATTACAATGGTTAAATGCATAAAATGCGTTGCATGCATAATGTTAAATGCATAAAATGCGTTGGTAATTATGCGTTGGACAGACTCAAGGATGTTTTATGTTAACGCGAGGGCCGAAGGCCCGAGCCTCGTCCTCAACTTGGACACGGGTAGCGAAGCGTCACGATTCCACACGAAAGTGCGTTGGCCACGTGGCCGTGTGGCAGGGCACACTGTGGCGGCGCCGCGAGTGACTCGTTCGGAACCGAATCGTGCGCGTCAATAGGAGCCGAACCCTGTTCTTAAAATCTACCTTAGATTTTTCTCAAAAAATACACTGATAACCTCTTCTTATTTACTTCACAATTTTATAATTCAAGAGCTGAAACGTAGCTCTAGAATGCATGACTTTGGTGTTCATCTGTACCCCTCTGAGCTATTTTAAACAAATGAGATTCTTGATACAATAAACCACATTTAAAAGTATTAATTCATAGTTATTGCTGATAAATTCCATACAACTTTAACTTACATTAAAAAGGCGTTATCTTTAAGTTTGTAATTCTATTCTGTGGAACAATACGTATTTTATCTGTAACTTCCAAGTCCACCAAAACAAAACAAAAATTATAAAAGATTTCCTTGTAAATTTCTTAATATTTAAATGAGTGTAAATCTTTGCAACATTTACACTAATTTAAAAATTAATAATATACTTACCATGCTTTATTTTATCACACACTAAATTTATTGATGGGCTCACAAAATTATAGGATCATGGAATAAACATTTTGATGAGACATTAATGACAAAGTAATCCAGCATTTCCTAATAAGTATTTATTTATTTATTCATTAGCAAAATACACGCAATCACTTGATGAATTCTCTTCCAACTCCACCTGTGCCTCTGCCTCTTGGACTGCTGCAAACAAAATATTTTTAAAGTGCCTTTGGTATGCCTTGGGTAATTTTTTGATGGAGTGTAACATAGACAAAAAAAAATAATCTAACTCGTCCTTTTCTTCATCTGCCTTCATCGTACTTTGGCGTCTGGCTTCTCTTTCTCTCCTTCCTTTTTCCGAGTACTCCAAAATTGGGTCAACTTTTTTCCCCAATTTTGGAGTGCTTGAAGTTTCCTTGATTTCATTTCCAGCACTAGAAGAACAAGGCATTTCTTCTTCAATATCTTGTACTTGTAACTGGTACATTTTTGCCTCCTCTTGCATGTTGCTATGCCTTTCTCTATTTGCCATTGAAGGCAAAAGGAAGGCCATTTGCTCTTCATATCTCCATTTTTTTTTACTTGTCCCTCTTGCCCTGAACGTACAACTTTCCTTTTAAGGGCATCTCGGTGACAGTCTCTTAACTTTTTCCATTCTTCTTTGGCATCTGAAAACACCCATTGCAACATCACAAGATATGTGATTTGATATGCAAGGTCATTTCTTCCAAATATAAAAGAAAATAATCTGATGAAAAGTACAAAGATCAATACATATTTTATTGAATTGTTAATGAATATGAAAATTAGTTATAGAAAACATATTTTAAATTGTTAAAGAATCATCTTATATTATTGGTGTTAAAATTATAGTTAAGCTGCTGTGTAAAATAAAAATGGCGTTGCTATTTAAATTAACAATAAGCTGTTTGTAAATACATAAATGCTAATTATAATTCCAAATGTGTTAGCTTATTTCCATTTAATTCTTCGGATAGAGTCCTCCACGTTTCATCCTTCAACTTTATATTTTTGTATTGTTCATTACTTGTTTCGTACAAATACGGGTAATTTTTCACACACTCAATTAATTTTTCTAAATTCATTTCTGCTGCTCGAAATTTCACACTACAAAACACTCCAATATCACTTCTCACCTGCTTCCAGCTTCGCACCACGATCGCGCCAATCCAAATGTTTAAACGTCTGGTAATCCCACAGAGCGTAGAAAACCTAAAAAACAAAAGAGGGAACAGAAATGTGTCCGAGAAAACTCGCTCGCCGACCGACTCGAGCGAGGACCTCTTTCGCCTCCGCAGAGGCGAACGAGAAAACTCTTTCTAGTGTGTGGAGGTCCATAAGAGTACCTTGTTTCGATTTTCCACATTTCTCGTCGCACATTTTTGGAAACACATTCCTCGGTGTAGTCTGTTGCGGGCCTTACACGGTGTGCTAAACACATGTTCACCGTAACGCCAGAGAACTCGGGGAAGTCCCCACGAGGGGATAGTCACGTGATCCGATCTTCGCGGCACAGCTCTCGGCGCGAGTGAACCAGACGAAAAGCTTGCTTCAGTAACGTGACATAACCGCCGGGCGAAATGCGTGGACACTCCGCAGCCTACGCACCGTTGCCATAGCAACCGTGTAAATAGGGGAATCAAAACTAAGCGAGCTGTGAATTGCTTCAACTCGCTGCTTTCTTTGAGATGGAAGCGTTTCATTCGTAAAATATTACAATATGAATATAATCTAAATACTATTTCTTATAGAAAATAATCTGTTTTTACTTATTTTCTGTGGAAATTTCTAGAAACACGGAATTAAATATTCACTATTAGAGCAGAAAATTAAGGTGAATCAGTGCTTCACTTGATTCACCTAGAGAGCATCCACTGGGTGGCACAGGTCCCATTTTCACGGTTAACTCTGAATTTTCGAAAATTGCAAAAGTCTGAAATTTTTTCAGCGTCTTCCTAGAACTACAAAATTGAAGATGGAGATTTCTCCTTCAAATAAAATTTGTTGTCCAAAGTGAGTTCTTTCATTAAGGTCACTACATTTTTTTGAAAATTTTAGTAGTATTTGCGCAATATTGCACGCAATATTTGAAATGTAAAAAAAATTAAAAACAGTTTTTCTCAAAAATGGCTCCAATTTTTTTCTTTAAACTTTTTGTAGGGATAGTGCAAAATGTGCTCTACTAGATGACATTAACGCCATATTGCTCTATTCTTTTGTTGTTGTTTTTCAAAAATTACAAAAATGTAATTTTTTGACTTTCTCTCATGTCGTTATTATTTACATTAGCGGCGATTTATTCACATTATTAAATTAATGACTACATGTGCTTTAAATAATGTCAAATAAAGTTTCTCGAATATTGAATAGTTTTCTGTGAAAACTAGCTCACAATTTAGAAACGCTCAAACGCCATTTCCTCAAAAATGGCTTCAAATTTTTTTGTCCGTTGTTGTGTCAAATTGTTTTGTCGAATTGCACTCTTTAATATGGCGTAAAGTTCATTTTGGGGTATTTTTGTTTTTTCAAAAATTACACAAATGTAATTTTTTTGAAAGTTTTCTCTTACCGTTAAAATGCACATTTCCAGCAATTTGTAAACACTATTGAATTTGCGAGTGTAAGTGCTGCAAATAACTTTAAATGAAGTTTTTAGAAAACTCAAAACTTTTCTGTGAAAAGGAGCTTCAAATTTCCAGTAGCGCTTTAATGCCATTTTCGTGAAAACGGCTCCAAATTTTTCAACGAAAATTGCCATTTAGGACAAGGTTTAACTGTTTTTTTTTATTTTCCCGTATACGTACGTATACACGGAGTGATATACATAGTATAGGGAAAGTTATGTAATGCTGCGCGAAAAAATGGCCAATTTTCTCCAGAAAAAATTTGTTGCCGGGCGCTGATAAGGAAAAAGTGGATAAAACCATTTTCTAAATTAAGAAATAAATTCCGTAACACGTGGTGTAGCCAGAGCCCCTCTTTTGTGGGTCCTTGATACCGAGAAACCAGCAATTGAAAGGAAAACGTCCGTCTGTCCGTCCGTCCGTCCGTCTGTGAACACTGCTAGCGTCTAAACCATATGTACGATTTCTTCCAAAATAGATATTCCCCGGCCGATCTGGTTCTAAATTTTGAAAAAGATTCTATAAAATTTGGGGGTACTTTACATGAACCTCCCCGGACATTTTCTCAAAAACGGCTCCAAATTTTTTCTTTAAATTTCTTGTAAGAAGAGTAAAATACACTTATTAAGGTGGCATATGTCCGATTTTCACGGATAACTCTGAATTTTCGAAAATTGTAAAAGTTTAAAATTTTTTCGGCGTCTTTCTGGAACTACAAAATTGAAGATTCTTCTTTGAAATAAAATTTGTTGTCCAAAGAAAGTTCTTTCATTAAGGTCATGTACATTTTTTTGAAAATTGTAGTTTTCGCGCAATATTGTACGCAACATTTGAAATTAAAAAAAAATGACAAAAACAAGATTTTCCCAAAAACGGCTCCAACTTTTTTCTTTAAACTTTTGTTACATTAGCGGCGATTTTTTCACATAATTATATTTACGAGTACATGTGCTTTAAATAACCTCCAGTAAAGTTTCTCGAAAACAATCGTTTTCTGTGAAAACTAGGATAAAATTCTACATTTGCAGAAACGTTCTAACGCCATTTTCTCAAATAGGGCTGCAAATTTTTTCTTCAAACTTTTGTAACGGCTAGTGCTAATTACACTCTTCTATGTGACGTAAAGTTTATTTTGAGCTGTTTGTTTTGTTTTTCAAAAATTATGCAAATGTAATTGTTTTGAAATATCTCTCACATCTTTAATATGCACATTAATAGCAATTTGTAAACATTATTATTTTTGTGAGTGTAAGTGCTTCAGATAACTTCAAATGAAGTGTTTTGAAAACTCAAAAATTATCTGAGAAAAAGAGCTTCAAATTTCGCGTGTTTAATTGTGCTAAAACGCCACTTTCTTTAAAACGGCACAACATGTTTAAAAGAAAATTGCCATCTAGGACTAAGTTTTTGTGTTGATTAGGAAACCAAAAAATTAAGAAAATATAAAAAAAATGTACTTTGGGAGATAGATGGCAGCTGGAATGAATATGTGGCAATTCCGAATAGCTAGCGCAGACGCAAGGAAATAGAAAACTAATACGGGAAAGTCGTTGCCATTTTGTAGCACCACTAGTCCTTCAAACTTTCCTATCACCTTTTTCTTCAAATTGTTGAAACATGTCTCAAAATTGGTAGAAGTCTTTTGGAAAAAATCGATACAATACTTCAGTTATCATGGCCAGTGGCAGAGCTTTCATTTTGTTAATAAGTTGAAATGTCTCCCTTTAAAAAAATACGAAAATGTGTGAATTTTTTATTTGTGCATTGTATATCGTCGCTTGGATATTTATGTTTTTGATGTACATGTACAATTAAATCCTTTCAGTGACAAAGTTGTGGCGAAAATGATGTAATTATTTTTGATCATCACCCGAAGGTTTTCGTTTGTATTATTTATGTGCATTTGCAGTTTTTTTTTTAAGTGGAGCCGCGCGTGACGTGAGGCGACGACGTGACGGTCGACGGAAGACGCGACGAAAAGACGAGGCATAGAGGCGGGATGTGTGATCTGTGGGTTGAAACAAATATACTCTTTGGGTTGAAAGAAAGTGTATGTTTAAATGACGCAATCAGCGGAAAAGACCATCCAAGTCAATACTCGAATGATCACGAGAAGCCAGAGGCGGGATTCGGGGGGGGGGGCAAGGGGGGGCAACTGCCCCCCCAATGTTGAGACATATCAAAATATATTTAGACATTGCATTTAAGTTTATGTTAAAAAAGATTTACTTTTTTCTGTATTTTCAGAAGAATTTTAATAATAATTAAGGGAATAATAATTTTATTAAGCTAAGATAATACCATACTGCATAAATAAATTGGCAAACTTTAGTTCAATATTATAAAACGGGCGGGATAATGTTCAGCGTTACTATGAATATCCCGTATAAAAAAAAACATCCTTCAACTATATTTTACTTTTAAATGATATTTACTTAGAAATTAAACAGTTTCATGCGTAAAATTATGGTAGGTTTGACATCTTGTACTTCCTACTCAGTTTCGAACTTACGCGAAAGAGAGAACGAAGTCTCTGTTCTTTCGGAGCCCTCAACGCATCCACAGTACGTGTCCTTTCGGCACTGTAGATCAGTGGGGCCAGTGGCGGGCTTTCTCTCGCCACGACACTCACTCACTCACTCACTCACTCACTCACTCACACACACACACACACACACACACACACACACACACACACACACACACACACACACACACACACACACACACACACACACACACACACACACACACACACACACACACACACACACACACACACACACACACACACACACACACACACACACACACACACACACACACACCACACACACACACACACACACACACACACACACACACACACACACACACACACACACACACACACACACACACACACCACACACACACACACACACACACACACACACACACACACACACACACACACACACACACACACACACACACACACACACACACACACACACACACACACACACACACACACACACACACACACACACACACACACACACACACACACACACACACACACACACACACACACACACACACACACACACACACACACACACACACACACACACACACACACACACACACACACACACACACACACACACACACACACACACACACACACACACACACACACACACACACACACACACACACACACACACACACACAGCTGAGGAGGGTGACGCTGTTAACACGCGCTTCGTGTCCGTTCCTGCGTTTTGCGGACATTCTGACGGTTAACCACCGCTGTTGGAACGGCAGGTATGTGAATTTAATAGTTTAATAGCCGGCGAGTTCAGAGTGGCTAGTACCAGAGTGGCAGGATTTTAGAGAGGCAAGTGACAGATCCGTAAAAGTGGCTAAAAGAGTCTGTGAGGGGAATGGCTGGTAGCGGCGGGAGTGACGTGGAACTCCGGAGGCTCGGAGCGACCGCCACGCGGGCTGCGACAGCGACGCCTCCTGGCGGAGAATGTAGAGTAACGTCACCTGGCGGTGTAAGAATAATTAGGAGGGGGCCACATACAGCGCTCCCTAGCGAAACGGACGTGTACCCGGTCGCATTGGCAGAGCAGACTAGCGGCCGGGACGAGGAAGCACCCAGTACGGCGGGAGATTCGAATCTGCCGGAACGACATGAGCGGCGGGAGGCGGCTTCGGCGGAGGACTTGAATGCATGGGCCACTGCCTCAAGGAAACAGGAGGTAGTCGGTATCCTTGAGAAGAAGATCATAGAGCTTTTGGAGTTTGTTAAACCTCGGCACAATGTGCACGGAGAGATCAAAAGTTGGCGCATGAAATTCGTACATGCTTTAATGAAGTTGTGGCAGTTCTCGAAAGAGAACCGTCAGTCACAGCTAAGGAGCCAGAAGAGACCGTCAATGAGGTGTCCTCCAAGAAGAAAAATCCAAAAAACCCCAAGGGGAAAGGAAAGACGACAGGAATGGTCGGGCTACCCAGGGTGGAGGAGTCGCATACCTCACAGAGGACCCCACCAGAGTCTAATGAAGCACCCGGGAGCCAATGGAAGACAGTCGAGCCAAGGAGGAAGAAACCATCGCACTCCATTCCCAAGCATCGGGATGCCCTGGTAGTGAGAGCCAGCGAGAGCGGCACGTACGCGGACATTTTGCGACGCATGAAACAAGCCCCGGAGCTTGAAGAACTGGGACGCAACGTGGTAAAAATAAGAAAGAGAGGCACCGGAGACTTGCTTTTTGAGATGGGACCTGCGAGTGGCTCGAAGGCAGCACAGTTCCAGACTGCGGTGGCAGAGCAACTTAAGGGAATAGCGGAGGTAAAGACCCTGTCAACTGAGGTGCTCCTGGAGATAAAAGACATGGACGAAGTTACAACAGAAAAAGAAATTGTTGAGGCCTTCGAAAGGCATCTGGAGGCGGCAAAGGAAAGGAAAGTTGTAGTTAAATCCCTTCGTACCGCCTACGGTGGCACCCAAACAGCGGTGATTGCACTACCAGCAGATCTAGCCAGGAAAGCGGTGCAATTGGATAAAATTAAGATTGGTTGGGTTAGGTGTCGCATTCGAGAGAAAATAGTTGCTACAAGGTGTTACAGGTGTTGGGCTTTTGGGCATCTGGCGCGTAACTGCAAAGGGCCTGATAGGTCCAAAAACTGTCATCGTTGCGGAGAGGGAGGGCATATCGCTAGGACCTGCACTAAAACCCCTAACTGTTGTCTCTGCCAGGGAAAAGACGGAGAACCGCATGCAACTGGTAGCTACAAGTGCCCCTATTACCAAGAGGCCATAAAGAAGGTGGAACGGGGGAAGAAAGAATGAGAATGAGAGTTATTCAGCTTAATCTAAATCATTGCGAGGCGGCACAAGATCTTCTCAGCCAGACAGTGCACGAGATGAAAATAGACGTGGCGATCCTGTGCGAGCAATATAGGAATATCAACAGTCCTCAATGGGTTTCGGACGCGAGTGACCGAGCTGCGGTGTGGATTTGCGGTAATAAACCAGTCCAGGAGGTTAAGCAAGTCCCGGAGGATGGATTCACTTGGATCAAGGGGTGCGGCATATATTTTTACAGTGTTTATTCTGCACCCAGTGAGTCCCTAGAAGAGTTCAAGGCATTACTCGATAGGCTATTGGATGATGCGAGAGGGCGAAGACCTCTAATTATTGCTGGGGACTTCAATGCATGGGCCACGGAGTGGGGCAGCAGGGTAACGAACCAAAGAGGGACGGCTCTCCTGGACAGCCTAGTCAGTTTGGACGTCTATCTCTGCAACACGGGTAACAGCCCGACCTTTGCTATGAATGGTCGCAGCTCCATAGTCGACCTGACATTCGCGTGTGGTAGCCTTGCTAGAAGGATTACGGCGTGGGAGGTTAGTGATCACTATACACACAGCGACCACCAAGCTATTGTATATGAGGTCAGTGAGAAGAGTAGGGAGAGGGCTGCTAAAGACAAGAGAAGAGCAACGTGGAACTATAGGACGTTCGATCGAGATTCTTTCGCTGTCATGATGGAGGGCAACGTTACGATGGTCGGAAACTCGGAGGATATGGTGGGAACTCTAATGAATCGGGTCTTTGACGCCTGTGATGCGTCAATGACGAAAAGCTCCAGGAAAGAGCGCCGTCCTCCAGTGTATTGGTGGACTGACGAGATCGCGAAACTTCGCAGGGAATGCCACCGCATGCGCAGGTCGGCGCAACGAGGGAGGGGTCGTCCAAACTACGAGATCCTCAAAAAAGAACATATTGCTGCCAGAAGAGCTTTCGCAAAAGCTATCAAGATCAGCAAGAACCGTTGCTGGAGAGAGTTAAGTGACGAGGTGGATGCTGACCCTTGGGGACGGCCGTATAAGGTGGTAACGGCCAGACTCAAAGTTCTGTCCAGGCCACCCCCGACTTGTCCGGCCTTCTTGGAGAAGATAGTTACCACCTTGTTTCCTCACCAGATGGATACGTTGCAGCCTATGAACCCGCTTGAAGATCCACAAGAGGTTCCGGCAGTTTCATTAGAAGAACTGACATGGGCTTGTGGCAAGGTTCAAGAGTGCAAAGCCCCCGGGTTGGATGGGGTCCCGAATGTTGCTATTAAGACCGCTATTAGAACTCGGCCAGATCTGTTTTTAGAGGTATATAATGCGTGCGTGAGAGAGGGGAATTTCCCCAGACGGTGGAAGAAACGGCAGCTAGTCCTCCTTCCGAAAAGCGACAAGTCACCTAGCGACCCGGCGGCATATAGGCCTATATGTCTACTGGATACAGCAGGGAAGATTTTAGAGCGGATCATCTGCAAGCGGATCGAAGCATACACGGAGGGACCACAAGGACTATCCGACCATCAGTACGGTTTTAGGAAGGCAAGATCTACAGTGGACGCAATTGGGGTTGTCGTCGACATCGCACGCAAGGCTATCGAGGGCAAACGTTGGAGAAGAGGCGCGAAGAAGTATTGCGCTATAGTTACTCTTGACGTCAGGAACGCTTTTAATACGGCTAGGTGGGGTTCCATACTTGCTGCGTTAAAAGAACTGGGAGTTCCGATATACTTAAGGAAAATAGTTAGAAGCTATTTCGAGGAGAGGATTTTGGTGTACGACACAGAGACTGGAGTTAAGACGTATGCTATCTCGGGTGGTGTCCCACAAGGCTCGGTACTGGGTCCATTGTTGTGGAATATTATGTATGACTCTGTGCTGAAGCTCCAGCTGCCGGAAGGTGCAAGAGCTATCGGATTTGCTGATGATGTTGCGGTGGCTGTGGTAGGCAAATACAAGGAGGAGGTCACACAGGTTGCCAATGAGGCTGTGGCTGCGATCCGGAAGTGGTTAACGTCGGTGGGGCTCCGGATGGCTGAGCACAAAACTGAAGCTGTTCTGGTGACAGGCCGAAAAGTTAAAGAAGATATTACTCTCAATGTAGGGGGTAGTAAAATAGCCTCCCAGCAGTCTCTAAGATATTTAGGAGTTCAGATTGATGCGAGACTGCATTTTGATGAGCACTTGCGGGTAGCCTGCGAAAAAGCGTCTCGCATGGCCTCCGCCTTGGCACGAATCATGCCTAATGTTGGCGGTCCAAGCCAAAGTAGCCGGAGACTATTTTCCGGGGCCGTAAACTCGATGCTGCTCTACGCAGCCCCCATTTGGGCGCATGCCTTAGGGGTACAATCGTACGCCCGCGGGGTGAAGTCCGTGTACAGAAGGTCCGCCCTAAGGGTGGCCCGGGCATTCCGAACGGTCTCGCACGATGCTGTGTGTGTGATAGCCGACATGCCCCCAATAGACCTCCTGGCTCAAGAAAGGGCCAGGCTCTACAGGCGTAAACGTGAAGGAGTTAGTAATAAAAGCGTCATCATGAAGGAAGAGAGGGAGGTGACATTGGCCCAATGGCAAAGGAGATGGGTTACATCATCTACTGGTAGATGGACATTTCGCCTTATTCCGGACGTTGTAAAGTGGAATCAAAGGAAACACGGAGAAGTGGACCATTATTTGACCCAGTTGCTAACGGGGCACGGGTGCTATCGTGCGTACCAACTTCGCTTCCGGTTGGACGATGACGCCTCATGCCCAACCTGTGAACCACTGGTGGAAGATGTGGAGCATGTGTTTTTCCACTGCCCACGTTTTTCTAGGGATAGGGATGAACTTCGCCAACTCCTCCAGGTAATGACTCCTGATACCATCGTCTCTGAGATGCTGGTGTCCGAAGATAACTGGAGTGCGGTAGCCAACTATGCAGCCCTAGTTTTGAAGAGGCTACGATTGGAGGAGCACCTACGAAGGAGTAGCCGAGAATAACCGTCAGTATCTGTAAGTAACCCGTGACACAAGTAGACAGAGCTACAAGCCGATCAACCCTTCCCGCGATGCAATGCCTGACGGCGGTTCCGTGGGGAGGGGATCGCAGACATGGGAGGGGTTTTTAGTGGGTAGGCACAGACTAGCTGTGAATCCTACACGCTGCGGGGTGCGGGCCTCGCAGTGTCTTTCGAAGATTTTCCCCTGCCCTCGTAAAAAAAAAAAAAAAAAAAAAAAAAAAAAAAAAAAAAAAAAAAAAAAAAAAAACCACACACACACACACACACACACACATACACACACACACACACACACCACATTAATCAGCCCAGCTTATCGGAATGACCAACCTCACAGGCGCTGAAAGAGGTGTCAGGAAACAGTGGGCGGCTTGCAGTACGATTCATTATAATCGGTACTATTCACACGTAATTCGTTTAATTCACACTTGTGGAGAGAAATGTCTTGTAAATGGTGTGGAAAGTTGATTCTTAGTATTTTGCTTATAGACCAAAATGAATACTCTATTATTAATAATAAAATTAAAATGTTTTAACGACAGATGTGAGTGACAGGCACAAAAGAGAGCAAAATAAATCAGTCGTTAATTATAATAAGCCTATTGTCCACCCATTTGGTTCTCTCATTCTTAAATTTTTTTTGCGGGCTGTGAAATAAATGTTTGTCCAACATGAATGCGGACCACTGTCCTAGTCCTCACTCAGTCAGAGGGCTTTCGGTAAAGGTGACGATGACATCTCTGCGACGTCATAAGAATAAGAGCTCAGTTGAGTTCTTATTAGTTCAAATTAGAATTTTATCAATAGCTAATGAATAATACAAGTGTTATTGTTTACTGAAGGAAATATGACTTTACCAGACGACAATCTCATAGATACTTTGTTCTCCTAGAAGTAATAGCAAACTTATTCACGTTATTCTAGTATCCTCTGGGTAATCGAGAGAATAACATCTCTTCGTTAATGACGACAGAGGAGTGTCAAATAATACATTAATCTGCTTTGCAGCCTACCCAGGAAAAATGAAGATCACGCTAGGCCACTGATAATAACTTCCCTTCTCTGTTATTATAAATGGGAATCTGTTGTTTTAATCTAATGTCGGTTGTATTATTATAACAAAAAGGTTTTTATAACAAAATCGTTTTTTGGTTCTTTTTTGAACAACAGAGCAATTTTTACTACGATAATTTAAAAAAAGGTTTGTAATTGCTATGAATCGTTACAGTTCGTGCATGGTAAAGTTCGGCAAACTGACAGTTTTGTCCACTTTCCAGAATGTCGAATGTTTTTATCTCGTCGATTTAGCATTGTGTAGCTAATATTTATGTACTTCAATGCACGCAATTTGTATGTCATTAAAACTGTAAATTTTAATTACGATTCAAATACTTCAATCATTTAATTCTAATACTTAACACTAATCATTATTTGTAAAGAAAATTGTTTGATCGTCACTTTCCTCAAATAATTTAATTTCAATATTCAATTTTATACTTAACATGTGAAAAATTGCTACATTCATGTAACTATTTAAACAAGAACAAAATAGTTAAAGCAAAATTTTTACATATGTTTTGTTAAAAAATGTATTAATGAGAAAAGTTTAAGTGTACGGTCACACAAAATTTGACATTAATAATTATGTATATTTTTTCGATTCTAATAGCTAGACCCCAGGATTTCATGGAATTGCATGTCTGTTTTTTGTTATTTGTTAACTGTGATGTTATGGTAACTGTGAAGATGAAGTGATATGGTGATGATAGGAGGTGAAAGAACGAATAGAAATGCAACCATGCCCAAGGCGGGAGTCGAACCCGCGATCCTTCGGTGCGAGATCGCTAAGAGCTACCGGCGTATATTAGTTTTTGTCTAAAAGTGTGTCGAAGTCAGTAAATTTTGTGTATTTCTCTTTCGAAAGAAAAATGAATTGGGCCAAGACAATACCAACATAATATTTCCGATAATATTCTGATATCATTGTTTTCCCTTGAATCGATTTACATTCTGTAACTTTATTCGTGCACATGAACTTAGTGAATGGGCTGAATGGTACGGCGTCTTGTAAGATAGCCATTTGTTCTCTCGCTTAATATCTTTTCGTTTATTAAAATGGAATATATTTACTTTTATTAAACGCCGTTTGTACTACAGTGTAAATTAGGGTTCATCAAGAAGAAGAGTCGAGAGCAAAGGGCCGTCGGCAACAGCCGGAGCGGATGGGGGCAGCAGCAGCCTGAGCGAGCGATTCGTGCTGAAGAGGGGGGGCGCGTTGAGAGGTAGAAGCGATAAGTCGGAAAGTTCCGTTTCATGCAAGACGTCAATACAAAATGTGTCATGGCAAAAGGAAGCAAGAGGCTCTCGTAATAATAGTCCGATAATTTTTAAAAATAAATAGGAAGAACAATTAAAAAACAGGAGATAATACAAAATGATTTGTTTCTCAGAAATTTTTTAACCATGTTAAAGAGTATAATCTACACGGTGAATCATGCAGCTGAGTACAAGTAAACTGATAAACGTGTATTTTGAAAATAGATTTCATGAAATTTCTGATATGGAGTCAGATAACAAAGTTTTTGCTTTACCATTTTCAATGTTGACAGCGTAAATCACAATTTACATTTGAAAATATTGGATCTTCAAAATGAAACAGAATTGAAAGACCAATTCCAACACCAGGAAGATCTACTTCATTTTTAATAAAACATTCTTCTGTTTTACTGCTTTTTACTGTTTCCTAAGCTCCACAAGCATGCTGCCATTATTTTAAGTATGTTTAGGTCTAGACATGCTTGTAAGCAATATTTGTTGAGAAATGATTCATTGAGAAAAATGTATCGTTGAATTAACAGTTCTGACCGTTCAAGTAACAATGCGGAATCTCTCCGCTGTGTGCAACTAATATAATTAATAACATTCAATTATAATTAACAAAATTGAAAGCAATGTGTATAATTGCAGCACAATTAATTAACTTAAAGCATGTAAACGAATATTTTGATATTTATAATAGCGTCCAAATTTGCCCCCCCAATAAAAGATCCGAAATCCCGCCCCTGCGAGAAGCCCTTTCGTGAATTTCGTCTTGCTGTGTGTTTTCTGATCAGTCGATTTTTGATGGTGGATGTGAGTGCTGATGGTGAATGTAAATTGGTAAAGAAATGTAGGTACGAAAATTTACTCAATTTTGTAATGTGTTATTATTAAGGAATCCGAATGGATTGCAGGTAAAATGGTAAAATAATTAAAGGTTGTGAAAAAAATACAAGTATTCGAGAACCTAAAAAACATTCCGAAAACGAAGTCAATCTTGTGAATGAATTTTGCAGTGCAAAGGGAATCAGCAGACTCCCTTCTTTGGAATAAAACAGAAAAACGATGAGAGAAAAAAACAAGAAAAATACAGTTAACGGCACTAAAATATAGAACCACTAGGGAAGTGAAATTCGACGATTTTGTACATGATATGGTACGTCTCAAATTCCATGCGTTTCTATTAAAAAAATTCCTGCAACAGTCGTGTGTGTAATGAAAGCTGCTAATGATACACATTTATCAAATTTCAAGGATTCTGCATTTTATTGCAATTGATATTATTGCGATTTGAAATTGAAAAGCGAGGGAAATTGCTCTAATGATTGAAAGATATTATTTAGAAATGAGAAAAGAGACAGTGAACTTGGACAAAAATTGAGAAAACATTAGTTGTAGTGTATCACATAAATTAATCATTATTAATGTTGTAGTTTATTACATAAATTAATTAATCATTATTTGACGGTACAATCAAATTAACAACGGTACAAAATCAATTATATTTTTTCATTTTATAAGAGACTAGAAAAACCCGGCAGACGTTGTTCTGCCCTTCATCTCCCTCTTTCCTCTCCCATCACCCTTTCTCACTGTCTCTCCCTCCTTCCCTTACCCTGTCCCTGTCTCATGCCGCTCTGTGTCCTTCTCATTCACATTTACTTGCAAATTCTGCACGTTTCTGAGCTGGTGAGACAATATCGAGAAGCGCCGGACCAGCAAAAATATAATAAAATGTTCGAGAAGAGCTCATTCTGTATATTACGGTGTGAGAAACGGTGAGTTGCGGTTTTATTGAGCCTCAAAATATAGTTTTTAAGACCCTAGAACGCCTCATTTAGGAGTTATTTAACGATATAGAATCAATGCTGCTCAGTATGTTGCGGGTTGCATTTGACATGAATATTTAGTTTTGTTCTACAGCGCCATGTAGTGTAGTTACAACCAGGGACCGAATACCGAAATAATAGCGGTAAAGGTATTTATACCGGTATAGAAATACCTTTACCTCTATTATACCTTTATTCAAAATACCTTAAAAAATACCGGTATAAGACGTCAAATACCGGTATTTTTAGAGGTATTTTACCTTTATTCGACGTCTATACCGGTAAAATACCTCTAAATAGAGGTATTTTACCGGTATTTTCTCATGAAAATACCGGTATTTTCATGACAAAATACCGGTATTTCAGTAGAATCATACAGGTTTCGAAGGGAAACAATCTGACGTGTGGGCGCGCGAACGCGCGTGTGGGAGCGCGAACGCGGGTGTGGGAGCGCGAACGCGCGTGTGGAAGCGCGAACGCGCGTGTGGGAGCGCGAACGCGCGTGTGGGAGCGCGAACGCGCGTGTGGGAGCGCGAACGCGCGTGTGGGAGCGCGAACGCGCGTGTGGGAGCGCGAACGCGCGTGTGGGAGCGCGAACGCGCGTGTGGGAGCGCGAACGCGCGTGTAGGAGCGCGAACGCGCGTGTGGGAGCGCGAACGAGCGTGTGGGAGCGCGAACGCGCGTGTGGGAGCGCGAACGCGCTTGTGGAGTCGTGCGAGCGTGTAAGGGAACAAACGCGCGTGTCGGGACGCAAACGCGCGTGGGGTCGCGCGCGCGTGTGAGCGCTCGAACGCGCGTGTGGGAGCGCGAACGCGCGTGTGGGGAGCGCGAACGCGCGTGTGGGAGCGCGAACGCGCGTGTGGGAGCGCGAACGCGCGTGTGGGAGCGCGAACGCGCGTGTGGGAGCGCGAACGCGCGTGTGGGAGCGCGAACGCGCGTGTGGGAGCGCGAACGCGCTTGTGGAGTCGTGCAAGCGTGTGAGGGAACGAACGCGCGTGTCCGGGCGCAAACGCGTGTGGGCGCGCGAACGCGCGTGTGGGAGCGCGAACGCGCTTGTCGAGTCGTGCGAGCGTGTAAGGGAACGAACGCGCGTGTCGGGGCGCAAATGCGCGTGGGGTCGCGCGCGCGCGTGTGAGCGCGCGAACGCGCGTGGTGGGAGCGCGAACGCGCGTGTGGGAGCGCAAACGCGCGTGTGGGAGCGCGAACGCGCGTGTGGGGACGCGAACGCGCGTGTGGGAGCCCGAACGGGCCACTGATCGGACATCTTTTGTTCCTAATCCTTTCGCCTTAAATACACACTCTTTCACGCTCTACACTATTAGACCTCAGGAGACTAGTCAGAGTGTGTTCCTATTAACGATTGAATGATTATAAGTGATTCCGAGCGCGGCAATTGCTAACCCCGTAAGTGCAGCGCGTTTTCTACGAGAGGTGGCAGTGATCTTCCTCATTGCATGGCAAGATCAGGCGCCGACGTACCGTCGATTAGCGGGATTTCCCTCAACCAGGTATCTCCCACCAGCGCCCCCCTCCCCAGCCGGCAAAAGCTCCCGCGCGGTCTTCCGGCATGTATGGCAGTGTAATGCATGTTAGTGTAAGTGTAAGTGAAGGGGTGAGGATAGGACAAGAGGAAGGAAAGATCGCGCGCGATCTGTGGCCCGTCTATTAGGGTACTGCTCCGGCATTCCTCTGATATTGTTCGGAGAAACCAAGGAAAACTACCGATCAGAGCAGCCGGCCGCTAGAATTTTCCCCGGCCCGCGCGCGATCTTTCCTTCCTCTTCCTTGTCCTATCCTCACCCTCAAAACTCATAAATATGAAATTTAAGTGAAGTATGGCAAGTAGTTTTTAAAACAATTGCAACGTGCCGCCTCTCGAAATGCAGACATCGCCGTGCGTGGTCGGGCCTGCGGCCTCTGCCAGGATATGACCTTCGACATCAGTTGTGAAAGAACGAAGGCGATAGAAATCTGACATCGGTTGATAAGACTTCACGCAACGTTCCTTGGCGCATTCCGATTCTCGGAATCAGTTTCCCTTTGTAAGAAGTGCGAGGGCTGCGCCGTTGCGTAGGCAGTTTCCGGAGGTCAGCGTTTCGACCCACGAGCGTCTCTGGTTCGGCAGAGGATAACGCACTCGACCTATATACTCCACGCTATTAATTTCTTTTCGTAGTGAGTAGAATTGAAATATGAGAGAAGGATGTTTGACCGTAGGCCCCAACAAACGCTTTGCCGAATGTATACTGTGTGTGTGTGTGTGTGTGTGTGTGTGTGTGAGAGAGAGAGAGAGAGAGAGAGAGAGACAGAGAGAGAGAGAGAAAGAAATCGAAAGAGAACGAAAGAGAGAAAGAGAAAGAAAGAGCGAGTGTATATAGCGCGTGGGTGCATAGAGCGTGAGTGTATAGCGCATAAGTGTGTAGCGCGCGTGTGATAGGTGCAAGCGTGTGTTAGGCCCTCGCGTTTATTCGGCTCGCGCGTTTGTTCGGCGCGCGCGTTTGTTCGGCTCGCGTATTTGTTCGGCTCGCGCGTTTGTTCGGCGCGCGCGTTTGTTCGGCGCGCGCGTTTGTTCGGCGCGCGTGTTTGTTCGGCGCGCGCGTTTGTTCGGCGCGCGCGTTTGTTCGGCGCGCGCGTTTGTCCGGGCGCGCGTTTGTCCGGCGCGCGCGTTTGTTCGGCGCGCGTTTGTTCGGCGCGCGCGTTTGTTCGGCGCGCGCGTTTGTTCGGATCGCGCCTTTGTTCGGCGCGCGCGTTTGTTCGGATCGCGCGTTTGTTCGGCACGCGCGTTTGTTCGGCGCGCTCGTTTGTTCGGTGCGCGCGTTTGTTCAGCGCGCGCGTTTGTTCGGCGCGCGTGTTTGATGCCCGCACGTGTTGGCGCGCGCATGTGTTTGGGGCGCGTGTGTTTGGCGCGCGCGTGTGTGGGCGCGCGCGTGTGGTTAGCTCGCGCGTGGGTTTGCCGCGAGCGCGTGTGGCACGCGTTTGTGGCGCGCGCGCGTTTGTGGCGCGTGTGTGGGGCACGCGGCACTATTTCCATTGAAAATACCGGTATAATACCGGTATAACCTTTATGGACGTCCATACCGGTATAGACGTCCTATAAAGGTATTTTACCGGTATAAAAGAATAAAGGTATTTTATACCGGTATGAAAAAATACCGGTATTTTACCGGTATTTTTACCGGTATTCAATACCTTTTCGGTCCCTGGTTACAACCGAATTAACAATATATAAAGCTTTTGGGTGAAAAAACACGTAGAAATGCCTTCTTTTATGGAGATCGGTCCAATAGTGTCGGAGTTTAGCTTTAGTTATATATATATGAGATATAATGTAAAGGGTCCCTGTGTATTAGATACTTGTGCCAATAAAACGGCAATAATTATATTATCAATAATATTAGAAAGCGGGCGAATAAACAATTTTTCAGTAGACGCATGTATTGAGAAAGGTAGCCGTGATTTTCTCGAGCGAGCGTACAAGGGAACGAGCCGTGATGGCAACACCGCGCGAATTCTCCATTGTGCCTTCAGAACTTGGAAAGCAGTATAGAAAAATCGTAGTACACTTTTACGAATCAGTGTTACCTCACTAATTTTTTATTGAACTGTTTAGTGTATATCCGCAAACATAGATTACAAAATTATTAGAATCTTTTAAGTATAATTGACCGTTCATCACGTGGCAACGCTAATATTAAATATCAGTGTAATAAAATGCCAGTGCCGTAACCTATGGTCCGATTAAAATAAGTTGGTGATTGACAGTTGTACTTTTTGAAGCTGTAACTTCGTACAATGTGAATGTTTGATTTGGTTACTTTCATAAATATTTATGTCGTGTTTACTTTGTATCCCGGGAACACGTGCTCAGTGTGCACGCGAACTGTCAACGTCGCTCCCTTCCAAACCCAACTGTCAATCACCAACTTATTTTAATCGGATCATACACTAAGGCTAAAACGCAGTGGCACTTCAACGTGACGATCTTAGCTCTGGCCGGAGAGAGGGACATTGTCACCCAATGGGGAGCTCTGATACGGCTTAAATGTTTGGATTTGGAGGTTCCGATTGAATGACTGTCCCCCTCTGCTTCCAGTGCGCGACTTTGAAATGCCACTACCTTTAAATCATAGTGTAAGCAACAGATTGAGAAACGTCAGCACATTCCCATTGTTGCCACCGCAGATTACGAAACAATTGAATCGTTTGACTGAATGTTGCACCAGCTGAGTGTCATTACAAGTGTCGATAGTGAGGTTAATGGTGAAGGGGTTAACTGTTTTGCATGAGCGAAAATTCTGAGTAGCGGTGATGTAGTTCTGTTGGTAAAATGTTGAATTGATATATCGTGTCGTGATAACTGGACTGCATGTTCGCGGTAACGCCATTCCTCTCTCCCAAGTCAACCTTTATTTAGAAATCGGAATTTGAAAATACAATTATGCCAGAGGAAACTCGCTCGCCAATCGAACTAAGCTACAAACACTTTCGCCAGCGAAGAGGAGTGAGAAACCCTTTAATATAAGAATATAAAGAGATAAAAAGAAAAAAAAGTGAGTTTCGGTACGTGCCCCTTGATTCGTATTTCCACGTTTTTGGGGGTCTAAGGAAGGTCCTGCTTACACTACTTAATATTCTGCGGGGCCGACTACACGATGAGGTAAGCAGAATTGTACAGATCATGATGTACATTATGTATTATTATATTTACATCATGAAAGGGAGGTGAGTTAAGCATGACTTCGGTGCAAGATACAATCGTGACCAATCTCTTGTGGTCAGAAATCTCAAGGTGTGTTTAGAACAGTGAACAGTGGAGAAAGTTTAAAAAAACATCCCAAATCGAAAAATGATAAAATTTATGGTAAAGCCAGTTCCCTGCTCCTGGGAATTTCTCTGTACAATAGAACGCCCAAGCAGCACTCGAGGATCGTTTAAAACACGGTGTAAGACACGGTGGTTTACAATCTACGTATACGTTCATACTATACGGTGTCATCGGGAGTTCAAACGCCATTACATTAGCTACAATTAAGCTCCCGATTGGATGACACCGACACAGCTGATTAAACGTCAACATACTGTATGTGTAAATCAGGTGTAAATCGAAGTATTTGTGCCAGTACCTCCACTATTGGAATAATACAAAATAGGTATTTCTATGGCACCTTCAATTCATTGTATCGGGGTAAAATGTAATTATGTCTGAGAAAATAAGCGAGCAGCACGCCTTCTTTCATCTATTTTTGATGTATAAAATCCAGACAATGCAGTACCGTAATACGAATATAGTATGTACAGTAACAATTTGCGAAGCGTGATTGTGATAATTATCTACAATGAAGGATTAATTAGATATACTAATAACATCTCCATTTGCTTTCAGTGGTTTAATATTAACAAAATGGTTTCTGTAGTTAGGGATAAAGTCACCTATCTCTTTCGTGTTTTGTGACGATACGCATTTAGTTTTCATTTGCTTGTATGTTACGATGTAAGATACACCTTGTTCCATGGTTTTCCATGAAAGGCGGGAACTTGTTTTTAAAGCATTTTGTTGGTAGGTTTGCCAATCTGTAGAAATTTAATAAATGTATGAATTTATTGAGTGTTTTTATATCGGGGTATTGCTGTGCAAACTGAATATGAAATTCTCTCAATATATAAAATTTAAATATTATTTTTGACTTCTAAGGTTCAGTCACTTTTCACAAGTTATTTCTGGAGCAAGTATTCACACGCGTAAGTTTGCAAGCATGTGTCAATCCGAGAGACTTTGATGAGAGATGAAAGCGGGATGCTTTCGTTGGAAGCTGGTTGGATACACATGTGATTGTGTGCTGAGCGTGAGCAAGTGAGAAGTGGGTACTTGCGAGTTGGAGTTGATTTGTGTTATATAGAACAGTGTGGGAGGAAGAGCGTGGTGATTCATGAATGTTTATTGTGAAATGGGATCAAAATTCAAGGGCATTGCATTGCGAATAGCGCTGTAACGCTACCCCTTTCATGGGTAGTGTGTTGTGGAACTTTCGAAATGTCATGGGGTTGATATCTAGAATTGTGATTCACATATATTTTTAAATGGATTGTTCCATAGATTAATGATCTAATATACTGCCGATGTATTAAACGTTGGTAATCATTTGTGACAGTGCTCTGAGGAAAAAGAACAATTTGATTTGGACCGAGGAAAATATTTCCCATTATTTTTCTCTTTAAATTAAGTGTTATTTTGAAGCTGAGAATTATCTATCCCTTAAAAGGTTCTACATGCATTTTAATTTTTTGCTGGTATTCTGGAAAGAATGGCTAACAATTCTATTGAAGAAGTTAAGACAGTTATCCGTGGACTTCTAGTTTCATCTCCTGTAGAAGTAACTGTGTTGAAGTTGCGTCGTGACTTCAAAGCCCAAGAGGGTCAAGATATACCCTTTTATGAATTTGGGTTCCATGATGTCACAACATTTCTGAGATCTATACCCGATGTTTGCAAGGTGAGTTGGTTATCCATCTTTCAAAATGCATCCACTGGTTAATAACGTGTATTTGAAAGTATTCAAATTTAAATATAGTGACTTGTGATGGATTATCAGCTTGACGTGTTTATCCATTCAGGAGCTTGGTTACAACTTAAATTTTTAGTATTAAATTTCTGATCGTATAACTGTGTAACTGCTAATGTCCTGTCACAAGCCACTTTATTTAAATTGGACAATTGTGTTATGCTTGAATTCTTTTTAACAAAAATTTCATGGTTCCTTGAATTGCCAGTAAAAAAACATGGTAAATAAATTACTTTATTTGCTAAAGATAAAACTGCAAGGATCTTTTATTATATTTGAGTGTCTTTATTCTTTTCAATTTTGAAATTTTGTTATTTTAAAGCTTATGTAATATTTTGTGTAATTAATCTTGTACATTTTATTGGCAGGTCTGCAACAATGAAAGTGGCCCATATGCAATTGTCAAACTTGTAGAATCTGTTAAGAGTGCTCATGTTAGTTCTCTGGTTTTGCGACAAAAAACAACTTTCAAAGGCAAGCGTCGACATTCGAGTGTTTCAGTTAGAGCAAAACCGCCACGTATGTGTGTCAAAGCTGCCATTAGTAGTTCCAGAAATAAAAATGGACCTGTGCCTTTTGAAGTTCCAAAAAATGGATATTTGCCAAAAACTGATTTCAGTTTTTCTATTTACAATAAAGTATCAAATACAAATCATCACAATATACCAGATCTTCCTGTGTACAATTCTGTGCATCAGTCATGTAATGGATATGATAACAATGTGGAAACATGGCTGTATGGTAATGAAGAGCAAAGTGAAGTGCAAGAAGTTTACCCTTGCATACCTGATACAAGTGGAAGTGAATTTGTGGACCTGGAGCCAATAGTTGATCATCATCTGCGTGATATTTTGATAAGTGATGAGGTCAGTTCTCAGTTCTTTGTTAGTCTAAGAAACACATCTAAATTAATTTTTTAAAATAATTTTGTTTATTGTAGCTTGGCCATTCTGGGTACAATGTCTGTTTTATACTGTATAAAATATATGAATTTGTTATACTGTTTGGTATAAAAGCAAGTAAAGGTAGTTCAAAAGAGCTTTGATTCTGGAAGTTGCAAAATTCCAAAGCATTTTTATCCCAAAATACATTTATGGCCAATTCATTTGCGTTGCTTGTACAATTCCAAATCTACATCAAGGCTCCAGCAAGAAGCTTGTACAGTATTCATAAAACAAGTTTGGCCAACACAAAATTGCCTGTGCATTTGTATGCCAAACACCACATCAGATATGTTTCTGTCCTCTTCAATGCCTCTTCTGTCTGAAGATAATAAGTATTGAAGGTTTGTCCAATGGACATTAGTAAAATCTGCCTGAAAATAAAGTGTCCAAACTAAAGTAAAATTTTACCAAGTTTTTAATAAATTAGTGTTACGTTTTTATTTTTTATGAATTCTGCAATTTTCTGCTTCTCTTCAGAATGTCAATTATCTAATAATGATTACATGACTGATTAGCTCTTCAATGTGGTGGAAATAGATAAAAAGCTTCTAACTTCTTGATGAAAAGTACATACTAAAGGGTACATGCTAATGTGGGAAGAAGGTCAGTATTTTATCAAGTGCTGAGGAAGTTGGCTGTAGTAGAAAATATTTTCTGACTCCCAACCCCAACATTTCTTATAGTCACTTGTTGAGACTGACACCTGATGAATGTGATTACTTCATTGTGTGTTATAATTTAGGTAGATTTCTGTATGCTTTAAAAATAGACTGTACTGCTTATTTGGACAACTGCTTTTGCACTTTGTATGATGGAAATAGAATTGTACAGCTTATATCTTTTGATTTGATTTCTAAATGAATAGAATACTTTTAAGATACATTTTGGTTATTGTACTGCTCAAGTGATTTATGGAATCTTTTTGTTTCTTTATAATTTTGAATCTTTGAATGATGTATTTCTTCCCCAATAGTAAATATTTCATAATTAAGATAAAAAATTCTTCAAAGCAATTTAATGTTTACCTTAACTTTTATATGTTAACTTCATAATGATTTGTCCAAATCTGATTTGTTTTTCTTGTGTATACTCAGATTTTTTCTGTTTCAGTAATTTTGGTTATTTGGGAGTTATTCCTAATATTTAATATTTAGAATATTAGATACACACTCACTGTTTGAAACATTACAGAAGCAATGTGTATCAGTATTGTCAAACAAAGCAAATCTTTTTCAGGTCTGCATTTCTTTTAACTTATGATATTTTTTTTCTTTTTAGGGATTATCATTAAAAGATGTTGAAGAATATTTGAAAGACGTCCTTTCTGCTAGTGAAACAAATTATGGTAATTTAGATGCAGTTAATTTTGAACAAATTATACGAAATTTACCGTATATTAGGATTTTGGATAATTACATCTACCATGAACAGTTTCTGACTTCAGAATATGAAGAGTTACTCCCAGAAGAATCTTTCAACAAATCAGGTAATTAAATGCATCCTCTTTAATGACATCTTGTCTCTTTTTCATGCAGTAATTGGTATAGCACAAAGGGGAGACAAAGAAGACACTGCACCTCCAAAAAAAAGATTAGAATGTAAACTGGCTGACTTTAGTTCAGAATCAGCATTGCTACTGAGAGCGTAGGCTCTGGGGCCAGAGGCAGTAGCTAAACATAATTTTAAAAATAGTGTCCTTTAGCACTTTCGCAGCTGTTATAGTGTTATCCAATTGGGAGCTTGAAAGTCACCGTAATAACATCAGAGTAGTGACTTATAAGCTCCAGATTGAATGAGATCATAACAGGTGATGAACTGTCAAAGGACACTATAAATAAATCGATGATAAAACGTTTGCTGCCTGGGACATGTCCATTCTAAGCACAGTTGCCAACGTTTCAGATTCAACTTTTGTTTTTGTTTATCTCGCAAGTTGGAGAACTCAGTTTTAGTTAAAATGTTTCCTTTCCTCCCTGCAGACGTTGGTCAAATGAGAGTATGGGCACCCAAGGACCAGAGTCAGTAACTGCTCGACTGTCCAGGAGACTATATCCTAGGCACATGTGCCAAGGTTTTCGGACATTTTTTACTTTTTAGTGCTTAAGAAGGAACATCTGAAGATGAGAAAATTATGTAACGCTGTGGGGAAAAACGGCAAATTTTCGGCGGAAAAACTCTTTTTACAGGGCCCTGGTAACGAAAAGTGGATAAATTCAGTTTCTAAATTTAGAGAAAAAATTGTAAAAAGTGGTAGTAGCAAGAATCCATTTTATGATCCTTGGTACCAACGAGTTAGAGATACTAGAGTGGCAATATCACCGCCATATTTGAAACAGTAGTCACTGTCCGCCATGTTAAAAGGTGTCAACCTTTCCGCGGGATTTCAAAATTTCTTCGTATGCAATGCACTGACATGAATGCAGCACTGCAGCGTACGTTCAATGAAATTGAAAAAAAAAAGTTATTCAAACATTTCAATTATATTTTCAAAATTAAAGAAACAAAATTTAATTTATATATCAATTACAATACATTGTAGTTATGTATACACAAGTGAAAAAAGTGAACATTAATTAATTTAATTTCTCTATATTTTAATTGAATAATTTTATGTTGATACTTGGTTAGAGGAGTCTGCTGTAGCAATTAACACATCAGAAAGTATTCTTCTCACTGAAATAAAAATTGGTATTGTGGGGAATATTACACAGAAATGTTTCACATAAATTGCACGATATTAATAATAGGCCCAATAAAAGAGAAAATTATTATATTTTTATTAATGTTTAGAATGAAAAGTTTTCATTAGTTTACATTGGCATACACAGTTTTATTGTCCTTTAAATAAAATTAATTTTGTTAACATCTGTCGCACATTCTTTCCTTTTATTTCTGCAGATCTCTTCCTACAAACATAATGAATTCTGCAAGTAAAATAATGTTTCAAAATTAATTTTACAACAGAAGCAAAATGAGAGACTTCATCTGCCCCCGTAGCTGTGAACATATGCTCACAATCAAATAAGGAGCAATCTGATAACATAGACATCACTTCAGTCTGAAATTTTAGTAATCTATTCTTATGATTTCTTTCCACAATTGCCTCATTTCTTCTGAAAACTAGTTCAGCAGTCTTACAAAATTTTACCACTCCTTTTAAGGGATTCACAAGGGAATCATTTACATCTTTCAATACAATTAATTTTGATTTCCTCTCCCTTTTGTTTTCAAACAGAGCATTGAAACATTCAACACATTTAATTTTTTTTGAAATTCCATTCACTACACTACCTGCGATGTATTCGACAACATTTTCTACATAAAGAATAAGGGTCTCATACCCTGGATTGCAATAGTCATGGTCATCTACTACTACGCAAGTGTTCACTTTTTCATTAGTCTGACCTTCTTCAGAAAGCATTTCACTATCAAACAACAAACAGTTGCCATTCTCAGATGGAATGACCCGTGCAATTAAACATTTCCTATATGCTGCTTGGAACTGAACAGCATTTGGATTATTTCTGTGACCACCTCTTGTTCGTAAAGAACTAAAAAATAATTCCAGATGGTCTTGGCTAAGCCTACGAGTTAACAGATACTTTAGTTTTGGATTATCATCCCACACATAAGTTTCTGCAATACCTTTTATACTTAAAAGGTCATTGACAAACCCATACAAGGGCATCTTTCTGGCAGATGTCCACACAGATGATCCGTCTGCAAATTTTAAATTTTGTAAATAAGCAATACACTCATCAATTTGATTACACACTGCATCTCTATTTCTAATAGAAATGCAAGATTTTGTCCCTTTACCCATTGGATGACAACTATTTAGCAAGTCAAATATTAAATCAATTGTTTTTATGAATTTTACTGTGCTTTCAAAATCCTGGAATTCATCCCAATATTTTTGCAAAACAACATTGCTTTAGCCACTGACAGACTGAGAGTCTGAGCTGCTAAACCAACTTTCATTTTCTGTGTTTTCATACAGTAGATGCTGTCTTCTTAATTTATTTGCAGCATGCAACCCTTCTTTCTCTTGAACACTGGTCAACTTCTCAAAATACTCCCATTTAACTTCACTGAAATTTTGTGCAGTACCATCAATCAGCACTTTTTTCTCTGCCAGAAGATTGCGAGTTAACTTGAGCATGTGGGCAGCATCAAAAATACAGAAAACTTTTTGAGTTTTATCAACTGGATGCCAAAACCAAGATTGTAATTTGTCAGCATTGATACCCAGTTGATTCATTGCTGACCTGTTGGTCGTTAGCCCATCACAAACAACACCTACAATGCGTATACCTGTCTCGTGCAATTTTCTAAGGTACTGCTCTATTAGATTTTTTTTAATAGGAGCAGTCATACCATTAATAAGGCAATATCCCACAGGTATTTTCCAACTTTTGTTCAATGGAGTCACCATAAACACAAGGGCTTCTGAAGCTACTGGACATTCGTCACTTTCCATAGATCCCTGACCTAAATCAACATATCCACATATGTTCTTGCCATCCCACACTATATCTTTTTTAATCGCCATTTCATCAAACATAAGACAAGCAATGATTGCTTCGGAACTTGCCTGAACTTCTTGCCTTAATTTGATAAAACTTTCTTCAGTAAATCCTGGCTTTCCATCCATGACAGATGCCCACTGACGAAGCGTCCGTGGATGAGGAAGCTTGACTGATTTTCTTAAATATCTATAAGCTGGCGCTGAATAAAAATGAAGTGTCAGAGCAAATATTCTCATCTGCTGTGTGTATTGGCGCACATGACCACCTTTATTTTCTAAATCTATTAGTTCTTTCAACACTCCAGTAAATTTATTTAAAAATTCTGACCCTGATTCTCCAAGCTTTTTATTTAAATTATTTATAGTTTTTTGATACTTGTCTATCTGAGTTTGTTTTTGAATAATTTTCACTTGAGCAGTTCTCAATTGGCTTTTTAGTTGCAAATTTTCCAGTTCCATTTGATCACAAAATTTCTTGACTTTGCGAGGACTGGATGCCAAAACCAAGATTGTAATTTGTCAGCATTGATACCCAGTTGATTCATTGCTGACCTGTTGGTCTTGCTGGATGTTTGTATTGGAATCTGAAAAAAATCACATTTCAATAAAACAACAAGGCTTAAATACATATTTTCGCTTCCCAACTAAATATTTAAATATTTCATATATATATATATAATATTATTATATGTATATTATATATATTATATTGTAACAAATCTGCTTCTTCTACTGTTACTGAATGTCAAATCTACCATTTGCTTACCATGAAACTGTTTGGGCCACCCGACCCGCCCGCCATATGGCGGACGCGAAACCTCCGTGAAAGTTTTTTGGCTATTGATTGCTGCGGATTTGCTCGTTGCTTGCAGACATTTTCTCACTTCTGGATCACAATTCAACTTATGACTGATCTTAGCGGTCGCTGCACCTAAATAACTCAAATCACTTTCAGGTTGCACTACAATCAGCAATTTTATTTTTACTTCAATGAACGAATACAACTTCGCAGAACTTTTGGTTACAACTCTCACTCGTCCAAACAAAACTTTCTACCTCACAAAAAGTCGACTTCCTTCTTATCATCAACAAAGCCCCCTAGCAACCACCTGCCATTGTCTACTCTTTTCCTGAATAATTGGTATATCACAATATATGTATATTATATATACCGGGTCTTTAGTCTAACTCGCAACCCGTATCTGAGAACACAACCACTTGTTTTGGTGATTTGGCAACGTGTGAAATACCTTTGGCTTCCCTTTCACTTTCAACGACCCACCCCTCGTCGCAGATTTCGGGGTAGGAGAACGGGGCTATTTTAGTTGGAAGAAAGCAAGCACTTGTTCTGTCCTTGGGCAGTCATTCGTTCACGTTTCATTCATTATCGTAGGAACTCGCGTTTAGGAAAGAAGAATCGCTTCGAAAATGTTGACGAAGGTTCAACGTGTGATTGTGGTGGAAGTTTACGTTGGCACTAAATATTTCTTAAAGAGTCGGGAAATGTTTCAAGAATTTTTTTTGGAAACGCCAGTTCCCAACAAATCAACAATTTGTAGATTAATCCAGCGTTTCAGAGACACGGGGAACGTGGGTGGAAAGCGGAGTCGCAGTGCCTGTTTTAAAGGAGGAGAAATTATTAGAAAATTCAAGAGTTTTATCCTATTAATATTTTTATTAATTTTATTACGATTTTCCAATTTCTTTAATTTCCAGGTACCATAATTAATTATTGTTATAAATAATAAACAGCTTGGCGGTGATGTTTCACGAGATATCTTTGTAATTTCTCTCCGAGCTGGCGTTCATTAAATAATAATTATTATTACTTTGCTGTTAATAAATCGATAAATCAGTCATAATTTCCCTCCCCATATTCTGTGTTACAGTTTTGTTTCTTGAACATACTGAAGAATACAGACTCGCCATTCCTAAGCAGACAGACTCGCCTGAAGAGACGTTTTGTTTGCTGGCTCATGCCTCCACCCACCCCACCCCACCCACCCTGCGCAGCGTGAAAAGATTCCGGCTTGTGAGCCGCATACCTGCCCGCCGAATCCCTTGAATGGGAAAACACAGAAAGAGGAAAGTTCCTGCAGATTATGACGCGCAGCTCACTTACTTCTCTGCTGTCCCAACGAGTCAGCCACGGCAGTATTGAAAGAAGGCAGAGACACGCGGTTGCCAAATTGCCGAAACAAGAACAGGCGCTAGCAATCATGGGTTGCAAGATAAACTAAAGACCCTGTATAAGCGTTTATAGTTCGGTAACCTAACTGAATGTAATGAACATCTTATTTGTACACATGAAATATCATTTATTAATGCATTAACAAATACGTATTATTTTTACGGAGCGTACGGAGCGTTGACTCCGGCCGTGAAAGCCTTCAATGCTTTATAAACTACACAGAAGACAGAATTCAATAACGCGATGATACAGTTCATAACACTACCGAACACAACCAACACAGCTCTGACCCCTTGAAACATGGCGGCCATATTTCACAAATATCACGCTAGGAGCGCTGAAACAAGGCTGTCTGCCTCTCTATGTAACTCTAACTCGTTGCTTGGTACCGAAAAATCGATTGACAGAAAAACATTTCTGTCCGTCCGCCGGTCTGTCCGTCCGCCGGTCTGTCCGTCCGCCGGTCTGTCCGTCCGCCGGTCTGTCCGTCCGCCGGTCTGTCCGTCCGCCGGTCTGTCCGTCCGCCGGTCTGTCCGTCCGCCGGTCTGTCCGTCCGCCGGTCTGTCCGTCCGCCGGTCTGTCCGTCCGCCGGTCTGTCCGTCCGCCGGTCTGTCCGTCCGCCGGTCTGTCCGTCCGCCGGTCTGTCCGTCCGCCGGTCTGTCCGTCCGCCGGTCTGTCAGTCCGTCCGCCGGTCTGTCAGTCCGTCCGCCGGTCTGTCAGTCCGTCCGCCGGTCTGTCAGTCCGTCCGCCGGTCTGTCAGTCCGTCCGCCGGTCTGTCAGTCCGTCCGCCGGTCTGTCAGTCCGTCCGCCGGTCTGTCAGTCCGTCCGCCGGTCTGTCAGTCCGTCCGCCGGTCTGTCAGTCCGTCCGCCGGTCTGTCAGTCCGTCCGCCGGTCTGTCAGTCCGTCCGCCGGTCTGTCAGTCCGTCCGCCGGTCTGTCAGTCCGTCCGCCGGTCTGTCAGTCCGTCCGCCGGTCTGTCAGTCCGTCCGCCGGTCTGTCAGTCCGTCCGCCGGTCTGTCCGTCCGCCGGTCTGTCAGTCCGCCGGTCTGTCAGTCCGCCGGTCTGTCAGTCCGCCGGTCGGTCAGTCCGCCGGTCGGTCAGTCCGCCGGTCGGTCAGTCCGCCGGTCGGTCAGTCCGCCGGTCGGTCAGTCCGCCGGTCGGTCAGTCCGCCGGTCGGTCAGTCCGCCGGTCGGTCAGTCCGCCGGTCTGTCAGTCCGCCGGTCTGTCAGTCCGCCGGTCTGTCAGTCCGCCGGTCGGTCAGTCCGCCGGTCGGTCAGTCCGCCGGTCGGTCAGTCCGCCGGTCTGTCAGTCCGCCGGTCTGTCAGTCCGCCGGTCTGTCAGTCCGCCCGTCGGTCAGTCCGTGTGTCCGCCTGACCGTCGGTCAGTCCTGTGTCCTATTCGTCGGTCAGTCCATGTGTCCGCCTTCCCGTCGGTCAGTCGGTCAATCAGTCTGTCTGTCCGTTCGTTCGTGTCTATCCGTCCGTTTGTCCTTCTGTCCGTCCGTTTGTCCCTCTGTCCGTCCATTTGTCCCTCTGTCCGTCCGTTCGTTCCTGTCTGTCCGTTCGTCCCTCTGTGCGTCCGTTCATGCTAGAGATTATTCTTAATGCAATTTATTCTGAAAATTAGATATTTAAACGCTTTCATGTACAATTTTTACTTTCTTGTATACGTTCGTCTGCATGGATCGATTTCGAGATTTCAACGGGAATGCACATTTGGAGTCCCGATACCCAACAAGAGCTGTTTTTTCCCAAAACGTCCGCCCGTTGTCGATCGACTCTGAGGCCTAAATTACTAGTTGGAATTTTGCGAAATTGCGTTCCCCTGTCAACTGAACTGGCTGGATGCCCTATGATTTTGAAACATTTAAATTTTGGGGATATTTCACATGAAGCCATTTGAGACTTAATCAGATTTTTTTAAAAAATGACTTCAAGTTTTCTCTTGAAAGTTCTTGTAACAATAGAGTGACAAACTTACGAAGATGGCATACATCTGGTTTTCGCTGTTACCTACGAATATTTGAAAATTGCCTAAGTTGGAAATATTTTTGTCCCTGAATGCACTGTAAACATTGATATAAACAATTTTGCTGTGTTATTTGTTTTGTTTCGTTTTTCTCTTCCACATTGCTAATATACAGAGTCTTTAGTTTATTTCGCAACTCATGTCTGAGAGCACTTGTTCTTGTTTTGGTAATTTGGCAACCGCGTCTCTTTTACACCCTTCAAGACAACCGTGCCTGGCACATCGGGACAGGAGAGGAGGCGGCGACCGTCAGGTCATAAGCTGCAGTTTCTTTGTTGATCCCGTTCAAGAGGGTCGGCAGGCAGGTACACGGCTCTCTCATGCCGAAATCTTTTCACGCTGCACAGAGTGGGTGGGGTGGGCTGAGGCATGAGCGTGGAAACAAAACGTCTCTTTAAGCCAGGGCCGCTCAACCATTTGCTCCGAGGAGGAGCTGCCTGTTGCTCTCTCCTCTTTTGCGGAAGAAAGAGCAAATGACGTAATCAAATATCGATCGGCGGCATGTGGCACAGTGGGTCGCGTCGTCTTTCTACGGGGTATTTTCCATTGTTCGGAATGAAAAAGTCTCACTGCTCTAGGAAAGGATATTACGACAGAAAAAAAAACAGTAAAATACTTTTGTAACATTTATTGGAACAGTTACTAGATATAAACATATTAGTGTGATTTGGAAATTAAAAAAACGACAATTTGCAATGCAGCATGGAAAGAAATGTATCTTTTTGCAGTTTGCGCCGGCAATGCCAAATGTTTAGTTGCAAAAACAGTGCTCAATAACACAAAGAAATTTAATAGCGGTGACATTACACAGTTTATAATGCTGCTGAATATGAAAAGTGTTATAAAAGTTGCCCAAAAAATGTTATTAAATAAACTAGTAATAAAAATACTAAAAGTAAAGGAAATTAAAATTAAAAAATGAAGTTGACTGCAAAATCAAATACTCTAATTACACCTTTTAAGTGTTTTTTCTCGCAATATACTTTCTATATTTGAAAGGGATGACATGGTGCTATTGAGCCGTAACATGCATTTCAGATTGTGGTCTGTAATTTGTTGATTGTTTCTATACAATTAGAGACTATACTGATCGTGAAAAAGAAAAATAATGTTTAATGTAACAAAACAAAGATAAAATGAATTAGTTTACGTTTGCATTGTATACATTTTCAAAAAATATTTAATACGCCTGTAACAAGAAATGTACTTCAGCTTCCGGGTCAATGACCCCCATCTCGATCAGGTTTTTGTCCAGTTTCCCTGATCCATAGAGCAAATGCTGAGATGGCCCCTTGTTTTGCTTCTGGACGTAAATGTAGCTTCACTGTGCGCACGTTTTGTTGAGCACTCCTTTTGCTTGTAGTTCATTTAGTTGAAATTGATTTTCTATAACTCGGGAAAAAACATTTTTCAAATATTTTGATTTTTCTAAAATAATTATTTTCTAATTTTTTTTTAAAATTCTGGCCCTCAAGAAAATGTGCGCAGATAAATTTTATTTCCCCACACGTCATATACAGTTTTTACTGTTTTTTTTGACAAATAAATAAATAAATAAATAAATTGTACTTCTCATTCGAGATTTACAAATTTTCAAAGAAGCAAAAATTGCTCACAGTTGTATGTTGATCCAAACGTACTTAACAATCGAGCAGCATTCCAATGCAGTTTTGGAAAACGGTTTTGTGGGAAGTTCTTTTCCTAAATGCTCACGTTGTAGTATCGGTATGCAATAAAATTAAATTCTTTTGTATTGTGTTATTTTACTGTCAAAACAACATAGGAACATCAAAATTCATCTAAAACGTACTTCTAGTGAGGCATTGTTTTTCAGAACACTGAAAACTTCCTTTCGTTCTTCTTCAGCGTATTTGTCATTTTCATCAGCATGATTAAATGTATAATGTCGCTGCAAATTAAACTTCACTTGATTGAACCCTTTATGTAAACTAAACATTTGGCATAGCTGCCGCAGTCGGCGAAAATATACTTTTCTTCCTATACTGCATTGAAAATTGTCGGTGTAGATGCTCTGGTCTGTGAAGTGCTCGCGTCGACTTCCAAGTTTCCGCGACTGGAGTTACCGGGACACTGTATCAGAGGTTATCGCAAGGCGCGCAACGCTCGGGCTCCGGTGTCCCGCTCTCGGCTGACAACACGGCTCCGCGCTGCCGATTTGCTCTGCTTGAGCGGCCCTGCTTTAAGCGATTCTGTCCAGTATGCTGAAGAAACAAAACTAATGGAAGTTATGACTGATTTATCGATTTATTTCCAGCAACGTAACAATAATTACTTAAGTAAAGTCAGCTCAGAGAGAAATCGAAAAGATATATTGTGAAATATTACCACAAAGCACTTCATTTTATAACAGTAATAATAATGTATTATTATGGAATCTGCATATTAAGCAAATAAGAAAACTTTAGTAACAAACAATAAACATACCTAGAAATGTTTTGAGTGTAATTACCGCAGAGGCCAAAAGTTAAAAATCGAGGCGCAGCGTAGCGGAGCCGAGGCAGTAATAACACTAACATTTTGTGGTATGTTCAGCATTTTATCGGCCAATCTCACGATTTATGCGAAAATTTACATTTCCCAATAATAAATTCAATTGGTATACAAGCTTTACCGAAAATTTACATTACTGCGATAGTAAACATATGAATTCTGTTGTTGTGGCATGTTACTATGATATTGTGGGGTATTGCTTGCGATATTTCTATTTAAACAATATTCGTATACCGTGGTTTCAGAAAAGATGGATACAAATAATTCTCCTGAATCTAATGATAACTAAAGAAATGACGATCGGTGAGGAAGTTGGCGCGTCGATTTCCAGTGGCGACACCTCAGATCGTCAGTAAATATGATTACCGAAGAAGAGTTTCGTTTGATGGAATGCCAGGAAAATGAAGTTAATTTACCTAAAACACATTTTAACTGCACTATTAATACCTATTACAATGAACAATAATTATCTCAAAAACTAATATGAGTTACTTTTATTCTGAATTGTTTGAATCTGATTTGTTTTCTACACCGACTTGTTTTTTTTCTTAATAAACATTTGACTTGCGATGGTTGTTTATTCACGTTGCTAAAGATGTTAAAACCCGTTGCTAAGGATGTTAAATTGCTTAACATACAGATAGGTACACGCCTGTAGGATTGCATGTTAAAAGGGGCTAAAGACGCATGTGACCAATAAAATGATTAAAAATACTAATAAAATGTATCTAAAAATACATTAATAATTATTGAAAATAATTAATAAAAAATAAAATATAATTTTCTTGAAGTGACAAAAAACTGACAGTCGAGTAAATGCTCAAAGTGACCACCGTTTATGAAGAGACAGGCGTTTACTCTTTTCATTGTAGTGGCTGCAGTACGTTCAAGAGTAACAAGGATCGAATACGTACTTTCTCTTTCTTCCAACTAAAATTAGACACATTCTCTCAGCCCGAAATCTGAGGGCACGCGGCCGGGGTTCGCTAAAAGTGAAAGGGTGTCGAAGGTATTTCACGCCTTGCCAAATTGGCAAAACAAGAATTGGTGTTTCCAGACCTGGGTTGCAAGATACGATAAAGATCCGGGTATTCTTTACATGCGTTTTAATACGTTATTACATTTGTGAATATAAGTCCTTAAAAGGATTTCATATGAAGTTTCTTGAAAATTGATCATCTTAGAGTAGCAAGAAAGAGCTATTCAAAAAGTTGGATTTAATATCATTGATGAAAATAGTAAACATTGGTGATCGGAGGTTTGCACTTTGAGGTAGTCCAGACATGTCATTTATGACACAACTGAAATTCGTTGTATTTTACATATTGTATTCCGTCAGATACGACTGAAGCCAATGATCCAGTGGTATAATTTATTTTGGTTTACCAAGCAATAAGTGAATTTAGACTTTATCAAAAGGTTTGGGAAAGCCCACATAGCATCCCCCAGTTTCCCGTTTTCAAAGGTTTTCATGATTATAAATAAGATTGTTGAAGTTGCGAATATAGCTTGAGATGTTGGGAGAGGGAATGACCCCTCGTATGTCTCGATTGATGCACGGGAAGTGACGCCGTGAATGACGGAATCACACATGCGAACGCACGCACGCTAGAGGAGTTACTCAAATACTGTATAGGGATGAGTGGAAACACCTTCTGACAATGAGAAATTATTCTGCGAACTTTACGCCGTATCGCGTCGTTCGTATTGTTAGATTGCAACTTCATAACCATAGAAGCCAAAGATCTGAAAAGTGAATCTCAAATTATCGTACATTAAATAAAAGTTCGTACACAATTACTTTCAGTAATAAATTATAATTAAAACGATAACTATAATTAAATTAAGTAAATTATAATTAAAAGTAAAGTGAAAGTCGACAACACCACGCGCGTATTCATCAAGAAAAATCTTATCAATCTTAGAAATAGAATGGTTACTAGGCCCTGAAAGAAACGCTCAAATTAATAAATATTTCAAATAAATCACCTGGATATTACTTTATAATATAATATACTAGCGTACCCGTGCGAGAACTCTCGCATGTTAAATCCCACCCTTTCCCTATCCATTTGTCTATCCTTTCCATAAAGGAGAGGAACTACTAATGTACTTTCAGAATATCAAACAAAATAACAATGCAATTGATGTTTGAAACAAATTTTCAATTAAAGTTTATTCAACATTATAGAAAGATGTTCTTGGAACAATTCATAACATTTAAAAACATTTGAAGAAATTTTTCAATCTTCCTAGAGAGTTAGCTTTTCGCTTTCCATGATAGTCAAATAATAGAAAAGGTTTTTGCTCTTGAGAAAGCCAAGTAAAGTAGTGCGGAAATACCGGATCGGGCAAGAACAGACCTACTCATTGCAATATTATTTAACTTTCCTTGATTTGTTAGAAGAACCGAGTGGGTTTTGGAGAGTCAGGGTGCCAGCTTTCTGGGGTGAGAAAATTGAAAAATTATTTGTATACTAAAAAGTATTTAATTATTTTCTGCGTCCTTATGTGCCTCAAGAAAAGCAATTCCGAGCCAAAAAATAATCAAACTAATGTTTTCACCTTCGAGAACTAAATACCATTTCAAGAACATTAGAAACAATTCAGTAGGCATCAGTAAGCCCACTTCGGTACATGGGAATGTTGCTCAAACGATGTTTGCATTTTTAATATCTTAACGAACCGACACCTTGAGATTAATATCAAACGGTGTTTTATTTACAATATGTTTGCAGCTGGGCGTTGGTGTATATACTTCCAGATACCGCCAACATTTAAATCACGCGTTTGGACTGGTATCGTTGGCAGTTGTCGGGTGACTTGCACAATTCCTTCTATAATTTTAAATTTAGATGTTTTTTAATTCATTCACGTAGTATTGTAGGCTAGCGCGTTTTGGTTTTTGTTTTCCATTTATTTCAAGCTATTTTACTTTAGCTACTTTAAAAAGTTTGTTCTTTGTGTTGTGCCATAGCACAAGTTTTCCCCCACTACCTCTGCGTACCCGTGCGAGAACTCTCGCATGTTAGTCCTCCACACTCATCCCTATCCTTCTATTTTCTTTCTAAGAGGGAAAGTAGTTAACAAAACGCGTTTATTTGTTTAAAATCTATAAAAGTAACTTGCAATGTACTAACACAATTACAAATAAAAATAAAAAACAATGCAATTAATGTGTAAAAGGAATTTTCAATAAATATTTATTCAATATCATAGAGAATTTGCTTGGAACAATTCCCAACACTTACTTAAAGACATTTGAAGTAATTATTCAATATTCTTTGTCAGGTTTTAGTTCTTCGTGATAGTCATAAAAATATTAGCATTTTACTTTTGAGAAAGCTACGTGTCTGAACCCGTTGAGTTGAAAATTTCATTGAATGATAACCAAAATATTGGTACAGGTAAAACACAAATACAGTCTTCACTCTTCACTGAACACCCACATCCTTCCGCAATTAAGTACACAGCACTTATAGACCATGAAAAAATGTTAATTGAATAGTTTCACAACACGCATAAGAAACAATCTTCATAGGTATAGGTATCAAGCAACTATAATAGTACTTCTAGTTGTTGCTGGAGAGCAAATCTTGAATTAATGATTATGCAAATAAACATTGTCAGACTGCACAAACTACGGTGTTAACAGAAAGCGTAAATAAAGATTGTCGAATCAAATCCTTCTAAGCTTGTCGCCACAAAAATTAATACCAGCAGGAAGAGCTGAAATATTGAGGTGGCCTTAATAGTACTGAAGCGTGGAACCAAAAAGTTAATTGAATGGATCGGAGAATGTTTTATCTTGTAGATTATTGTGTGAAAAACGTTGCTTTGAGGCCTTTGGCCTCAAAATTTTACTTTTTAAGGCTCTAAAACGCTTTGTTTATGAGTTATTTGCCGATATATGTTGACATGTAATGCGGGTTGCATTTTACATGAATATTTCTATGCGTTTTTTTAAAGAAATCATCCATATTTTTAAAGTCAAAATGGAATTCGTCAAGTCTCCGTGAAATTCTCTTTCTTTAGAGCCCTTATTTATAAAGATTGGTTGCGTGTGACAGCCGGAACCCAAAGGTATACTACTGAAATAATACAGGAGACGATATTGCAACGCCAGTCGCTCTCCGCAACACCGGGAGCAGCGGACTTTCCTGCCGGGCTAGCTCAGATGGTACATGGTTCTGCTGAAATAAAACTGATGGATGGTGGACGTGACGTTGCGTAAGAATTAAATTAAAAAAAGTTGAGGTCTGATGAAAACTAGAATTTAATTTCAAAGTGCGTGAAAAAAAATGTACATTTTCTCAACAAGAGACCTCCTTCACGAGCTCGTGTCCCCCAAAATATCGATACAGTGACACTTTAAACTAATGGTTTAACAAACTTTTTGCTGGTTCTCTTGAGGGCCAAAGCGCGGCCACGAACCGTTCTTTCCAATTACACCTATTGAGAAAACTTTATGGATTTTGATAACCTAAAGTTATGATAAAAAATAGTTTTCTCGCCAGAAGGGCGGTTGCGAGCGCAGGCTGGCTCGAAAGAAAAGTCACCTTCCAAGGTCAATGTCTTCTGTTCAGCAGGATGACCGCCTGCGAGACGCTGGGCGGAGAGACATGAATGAAGCCCCTTTTCTTCTCCACGCAGGTATACACAGCTGAGTTGAATGCGGCGGCTCAGGGCCGACTCACGAAAAGCTGTCGTGGCGAACGACGGCGAAGTTCTGGGTCACGTCGCGTGAATGCAACTGCACCACGTTATGGCGGCTTAATGTCTCGTTCGAGTTCGTTTTTTGATAACGAGAATTTCATTGTCACCTTTTTACGGCCAAGCACGGCTCAAAAAAGACAGAGAACACTTCAGTCCCAAATTCTCTGAGTGAAATTAAAACAATTTACTTCTGGGTGCTTCTGTCAATAGAAGAAATTTTCTAATTGACAATAATTGTCCAATACGGCGTTTATGTTAGCCGATTCGAAAAAAATTCCCGAAGTGCGCGGACCCCCTGACACGGAGCTCCGCACTCTTCAACGTTCAAAATTCGAGTCCTTCTTTCTGGCTGTCACATAGCAGCTGCCCTGTTTTCCCCCACCAAAACGCACTAAAGATTCTAGAATTTTCCAGAAACTGGAGTAATCTCATTTGAGATTGGCTGACACTCGCTACGTAGTAGCAACCCTTGCGTCCTCAGAAACTGGATGGAAAATTTCCACTTGCGCTCTCTGTTTAATTCGTTTATGGAGTGCACGTGCACTTTCGAGCGACTGGCAAGCGGACGGGGTGGTGATAACATGTTTGAAGCGATCGCAAACCCGGCACCCAGGGTGAATCCCTGGTTGTCCATGCCTAAATGGGTGGGACGGGTTGGCGAGCGCGAGCGAAGGGCGCTGGTGCGGTACGGCGCAACGAATCTCGCCGGCGCCAGGCAGGCGAAAGAATCGGAGGCGGCCTGGTCGTCTCCTGGAAGCTTCCGCGTACTCGTCCCGTGAAAAATAATTTTATTTACCTTTTATTTTATTATTAAATATTCGGTAATGCTATTATGCTATTGGAAAAAGAAGCCAATATAGAAATGCATTTCATAGGACCATGATTAGAACAATGTGTTCTAAAATCATGCAAAAATACTCTACTCACTACAAACGGTACAGCATTTGGTGCGAAAACTAAATAGTTTCATGCAAATATCAGCATAAATTTGACAATTATAACTCCTTTTCATACAGCTACATCAAGTCACAACAATGGCACGAAATTCACAGAAAAACTTATTTTTTCGATTTCTTAATGGTAGAACGGAAATATTAATTTTAGAATATTAAACAAAAACCTCATCTTACACGACAATTTTCTTTTAAAAATGTGTAGCCGTTTTTAAGAAAATGGCGTTCAAAAAACTTTGAAGTCATTTGAACCACTTACACTCACGAATATAATAATGTTTACAAATTTATGGGAATGTGCATAGTAAAGATGCATAGATATCTTTTAAAAAAAATTACATTTGTGTAATTTTTGAAAAACAAAATACCCCAAATTGAATTTTACGTCATATTTAAGAGTGCAATTAGCACTATCCGTTCCAAAAGTTTGAAGAACAATTTAGAGCCACTTATGAGAAAATGGCGTTTGAGCGTTTCTGAAAATGCGGAATTTTGAGCTAGTTTTCACAGAAAACGGTTGTGTTTTCGAGAAACTTTACTTGACATTATTTAAACCACATGTTCTCATAAATATAATAATGTGAACAAATGGGCGCTAATGTACATTAACGGTGAGAGAGAAAAGTCAAAAAGTAGTGATGATTTGGGATCATTTACGGCTATTTGGAGACATTTTGATAAAAAAGGGCCTAGTAAAGTTGAATTGAACATAGAAAACTTACTAGTTATTGTAAACATAGCATAGGATAAAGAAGCGACGGCAGTGCCCCGTGTAAATATTACTTTTTGACCACGGAAACGCCCGAAGGAAAATGAATTCGCGCATCAACGTTCGATGGCGCAAATTCAGAGGAGAAATTTAAAACTTATTTCATTAAAATCGGACCATGGTTTGCGTTGTTTTAGCAAATTTTAGAAAATGCATGTTCGGCAGAAAACTTCAAGTAAACAAGCGAGTGTTACAACTTGTGACGTCACTCGGGGTAAAATTAATGTTTTCTTCAAGTTTACGGCGAAACGGAAGAACTAAATTAAGCCAGAAATTACAAGGCTGCAGAGGAGAACTTCGGGAAAATTGTGAATGTAATACCGAAAATTTAGGACACGGGAGAAGAAAATAAACGAAGTTTTTCGAATTCATAAAGGCGTTGTAGCCGAAACAATTGACGAGAATACGTGGTCATGACATGGAAAAAAATGTAATGAATTTTAAAATAAAATGTTTCAGCTTATTAGGACGCAGGCCGTCGGTAAAGACTAAAATAGAGACAGTAAGAATTTTAGAAGAATTTAGAATGCAATAACATGACAGGAAAACGCAAAACGGGCGAAATATAATTATTTCGCAAATAACCAGACAAGAACAATAATGGCAGCGATCTTGCTTTGTTTAAGCTGGAATCTATAAAGAGCCCAGACAACAATGCCCTTCAGGAGCAGACGAGAGGTTTTGATTGCAAGCAGTCCGTGTATTTGTGGCTGCGATATTTTTTGTTTTGTTGACATTTAAACTTGCATTTTTATGAAAATACTTAGTGTAAAGAACTTTAGTTGCGAATGGAATTACTCCTGAGCAAATATTAGTGAACTTTTAATTTACTGTGGACAAATTTCGTAATAGCGAGTTACTGTGTTGTGCGAGGAAGTAAGTTATTTAAAATTATTTTCCGAACTTTAGGAAGGAGACTTGTTGACGTATTTACGTCATATAAATAGATTGCTGCAATAATATTCGTGAAACATAAATGCTTGCTTATTCTATTGTCGCGAAAGGAACATTACTAAAAATATTCGCGGAGTTTTCGTGAAGCGAGTGCGCAGTACGTCACCAGTCGGTTTCGCGTGTTAGTGAGAGGCGGCGACTAGCGATGTGTCGATCGCGAACGAACTCGTTCAATTGAACTATTCTTGAAAAGGAACGGTACGATACGGAACGACCATTTAGTGAACTACAGTTCATCTGTCACGGGTCATCGTTCGTAGTTCGCCGGTCACTATTCCTAGTTCGTTTAGTTCAGTAGTTCATTTAGTTCTCTTAGTTCGCCGGTCATCGTTCATTAGTTCAGTAGTTCAATTAGTTCTCTCCTGTAGTTCAGCGGTTACAGTGCGCATGAGCTCACTGCGCAGGTTTCAACATGCAGTGGTCGGAATTCACATGACTTTGGGGATATTGGGTGTTTGTATTGTGTGTTATGTACCTTTGCATGCTGTTTATATTGCTGAAATTGCATTTTGATAACTTGCTGAATATAAATGTCACTAATCTGGATTATCAAGGGCAGAATGCCTAGCATAGAGTAATAACAGCTATTTTGATTAATGATTCCCATGGAGTTATTTATTTTACAAATAATATTCTTTATTTGTAATCCTACTTGTAAAACGGGTTTAGTGAAGTGCGCAGTTGAATGTGACAACATATTCTATCTGTCACATTCAATGCACATCTTTCATGAACTGCATGTAGATGCAGTAGAGTAGAGTTGGCAAATAGAGTAGAATTCAACTTTTCTGCTGTAAGCAACATTTTAAGGGTTGTTTAATATATGAGAAAATTGAACTAGAATGAAGCATGTTAGATACTTATCAAAAGAAATCATTTAATATGAGACGGGTATTCTTGTAAATGCCACCTAGCTGTCCCAAAGTGACGTGACACGGGCACGAGAGAACCTATAAAAAGAAGTTACTCTTGGGGAAAGCAAAGCGTTCTGAGAATTAAATGTTTAGCACTAGCGCCAAAAGTAACATTTCATTACATAGTGACATATTCATTATATTCAGATAAAACTGTGAATATAACAATGAAAACAAAATACTTTCGTCTGATCACCGGAGCCACTTAATACAACGTAGATTTAATGCATATGTTTGAATTAAAATATAATGAAACTCAGAAAGACTGTCTACAAATAGTGTATGACACATGCAGCGATTTTATTTAGTTCGTAGGATTCGTAAGTGATTTTATTTAGTTCGTAGGATTACGTCACTCGGCTTATCGGCCACATGTTGCAACATTTCACGCAAAATAAAATGAAGCATTTACCCAAAATCAAATTCTATATTTCTGTCTACAATAAAGGCAGATTCTGCGCTTTGTTAACAGGGTATGATATAGGCTATTTTTTATATCCATTAAAAAAGACTGTTTCCAAGACAACTGAAAAAAGTACTTCATTCACGGGAATTTAACGAAGTATCCCTTAGTAATGCTCTCTAACCTATTGCTCTTTCTCGAGATATCAAACACTTTATTGCAAAATAAAGTTAAGAACTTTTCCACATATTTTTATATTATAATTTTTATACAGATGTAGAAAAATATTCTTATATCCTGAGCTAAGTGTGATTTTTCATGGTCTCTGTTGATTTTTTGGTCTCGACCTACGGTGTCGGCAAAAATTTCAACTTCAACGCTGAAAAAACACCTACGTCCAGGGTCGCCAGATCCCTTCTGGGAAAACCCGCCAAATAACCCAGTGGGGAAAAAAAGGTAACCGGTGAATAAAGCTCGTCTGACACTGCTTCTGATAATTTCAAAATAGCTGCACGTTAACAAGAAGTTTAAAAATACTCTTGTGTACAAAGCCTACCTACTAAGCCTAGCCTTATGACTTGTTAAATTGCTAGAAAAGGGGTAAAATGTATGTAAAAAAATGGGCTCTTACATTTTCATAATAGCTGCATGGTGTTCAAAACTCAAACATTTTACATACGCCATTTCTGTCAGAAGTCATAAATACTTGTACAATTTGTGGGAAAATGCAATATTGACGATTTAGTAAGCGAAAAAAAAGCATAACGCCCACAGCCCTCCCAGGATACAAAGAATTACGCCCTATGGACGGAATCCCCCAAAATGCATTTTCTTCCCGCAAGTCGACGCTTGCTTTTCGCCCAATTGGCGGTATTCCGCCCAATATGGCATCCCTGTGTACGTGGCGAAAATAAATGAACTATTTCGTTCTTTTGAACTAGTTCACTAAAAAGAACGATCTTGTGAAGAACTGTTCACAAAAATGAACGATTTTGCCCATCCCTAGCGGCAACACGAACTGTACAACACGTCGGGCTAAATGTACCGACACTAGTTCAATTTGTCGCCACCACGTGGCAGCACCAAATTTAGTGAATTTTACTTTGCCGATTACGTCTGACAAATGGTCCGATTTTCGATCTGTAAACGGCATTTGACTTTGAATTTTAAAATAGAATTTACGCTACGTAGACCTTTTTTCCAAAAAACTAGCAGAAACTAGTTTTTTTAATTTTTTCTCGTACTTCCGGGAACAATTTAAAAAATGTGGGCTTATAGCGCGATGGCGACAAGCTTCCAGAATCCAACGCCGTGTCAATCATGCAAATTGGATTAATAGGAGCGTCGTAAAGTCAAATTTGGAAAAACACCTCACACCCTCCCACTTCCACACCGTCGCGCCATCCGCCCGTGCGCCCACGCGCTCCCTGCGCGGCCACCGGCAGGGAGTCTCTGGGCAGACCCAGAGAGTATATATCAGAGTCGGCACTCACTGCTATTTCCAACGATCTTAACGGTTCTTATTTTCATGGAGGGGGAAGCATCCATCTTGGACCCAGCCTTTAGCAGCCAATAGCGTCGAAGGGCGATCTACCAATAGAGATGGCGTGAAGATGTTGACCGGGGCATTTAAAATTACATCACTAAGGATTTTTTCAAAATTGTGAAAAATTATATGAATATAATTTATTTTATGTAAATCACGATAGGCAATTTAGAAGCCAATAACTATTAACATTTGGGATTCTGAGTCGGATAAAGGAACTGATACAGGCAAAATAAAAAGTTATTTCATATACACAATATTTATTTCTAAATTATGTAAATAAATATGGTCATTCACAATATAAACAGCTTAATTTAATTTTTCCAAAATCAATATAATAATACGTTCAGATTATTCACTTTGCTGTTGACTGAATATTGAAATCATGCATTTAGAAAATTGTCAAAATACAAGTAGCCATTATTCCTTTAATATTGTATAATGAAAATAACATCCCTGTTTTAAACACTGCTAAAATTTTAGCTTTATTAAAACTGCAAATAAGGTATTATAATAGCAATGAATATTATTGAAAAGTTTTGTAAATAAACAAGAAACTTGCATCTGCACAAAAAGTCTACAAAAACTATCCAGTCCACTACCACATTAAGAGACACAATACATCCATTTCTATTTACCGACTTTAAATATGTTTACTATTTAATCAAGATAATTAAGCAGAAATTAAAACAAAATAAGCTTGAATAAGTGTCAGTCATAGCTCTGGAATTAATTGATGTTTAAGATTTCTTGATTAAAAATGTATTGTTGAGGCGGCGATATAGCTCCTTTTTCAGAGGTGAGATTTCAGATTTAGGTTATTGTTCGGGAGAGCGCATCGGTTGATTTTGGCGAGACGAACGGGTATGCTCGCTCGCTCGCTCGCTCGATCTCTGAAAAGACACAGTGTACCTCTCTTATTAGAAGATAATATAAAGAAATAAGCAATCAGAGAATAAATCGTTCAACTTTTTACCTCTCACATGAAAAGCAATGCCTTCTTTTAATCTGTATTCCACAAATTTACTCATGCATTCACAAGGTTTCCCGCGGAAAAATGGTTGTTCTTTGAACGGCTTTCAAAAAGGCGACAGGTATGCCAACCTTGCTAAGTTAAACTGTTCTCATGGAACGTTAATGCGAGTGCACTGAAGCTCGTTCACTGGGCGGAGCGACTACTTTGGAAAACTTGTTTTGCCGTTTGAATTTGTGTTTCAATGCTGTCATTGTTTTAAAAAAAGAAAACAAAGGAAATCTGGTGCGTCTAAGTAATTTTCTCTGCACTAGTGCTTGGGAGCGGAGTCTGGCCGTTGCTGCTCTCTTGCGACGAGAGATGGAACTATTACGAAAAAACCTCTGGGTTGAGTGCTGTTGTGACTAACAAAGAAATCGTATATTTCCGCGCTTTTCGCCGCCAGCACGCGGATTTGGAGGGAAGTCCGACGCGGTACGTTCAAAATGCAAATTCTGAGCTAGTAATAAAGGGCCAAAGATTGTTATAAAAAACCAATCTCCCGCCACGGCGCCAAATATGAATCCAATCCGATATGTATGTGCCAACATGTATACACTTCAATGTATGAATATACTAAATAAAATCTCATTATTTAGAAGAACTGATGAACTTGACTGACCAATGTAAAACTCATGTTCAACTTAAAAAACCAAACTTTCAGAAAAACTATTCATGTCAGAAGATTGGCCACACATTTCCACACCATTGTATCACATGCACAAGAAAAGTGAAATCTCAAAAATTTTAATTTTAGAATTGCGAAGAAATATGTTCAGAACATTGTATACATTTCCAATAAGTGTTGCGCAATTGTACAAAGAGCTGTTCATAGTCAATACCAGTGGAGAAAAATATTTTCTCTTTGGATTAAAAATGAACAGCACCATTTATAATGAAACAGATATTCTTTAATTGCAATTTTTTTGAAAGATTCATATGTTTTACATATTTCATATAATTTTCTTGGACACCAACATTATGTAAATATCAAAATCGGAATATGTAACACAAAACCATCCTCAATATACCACCACTAGTACATATCATCTGTATAAAAGTGAAACTTATGTCCAAGTTGGATGATTTTTGGACTTAGAAGATTTCACTTACATTCAGTTATTACATGCAATATATTTATTGTCCAAAAGCTCAGCTAGTAAGACATTTTGAATAAATTTTCAATTAAGAAAATACTTACATGTATTGTCTGTTCAGTCATATGAATGATTTTTGACTGATGCGAAACAAAATTGGAAGCATTATTGGTGATTAACAAAGTACAAATGATTTCTATTAATTTCACAAACATTGGCTAACTTGTGCTTAAGTCATTTTACTCCCTATTATTTTTGTAACTGTGCCAACTGGAGAACGTTCACATATGGTGTCGTTAATTTTTAATCCAAAGAGAAAATATTTTTCTCCACTGGCATTGACTATGAACAGCTTTGTACAATTGCATGACACTGTTATTAGAAATGTTTACAATGTTCTAAACATATTTCTTCATAATTCTAAAGTTAATATTTTTGAGATTTCACTTCTCTTGTGCATGTGATATAATGGTGCAGAAATATTTGTACAACTAGAATGCAAGAAAAGTACACTTCAAAACTTCCTTTTCAGGAATATCATTTATACGCATATTTTGTGATGAAAATTTAGTTTATTGCAAGCTTCATTAACCCATATATTCCCAACTTTTTTTTTTTAGAATTTTATGATGACACTAAGTTTCCCTTTTTGTTTTGGTCTAATTTACATGAATTTTTTCTATTTTCACTAATTTGACATCTCATATTGTGTAGGAGCCCCGCCCCAAAAATGGGGCAATGGTAACAGGAGGGTACAGTGTTTTTAGGAGCAGGAAAACCCTATTTTCAAGAGCAAATGTTTATTTTTTTGCACTAAGTAATGAAGAAATATATGTAAGCTATAAAATAGAAATTATTTAATGATAATAAACGTGTTAACAATTTTTTTAGCATTTCATGTTTGAGAAATGTTCGATAGACACTGATTGAAACGAAGTAACTTATGTTCTGGTCTACATGTGCTTATGAATGAAATTTCTCAAAGCAATTTGCATGGCAGCCGACATTACACTTTTTACATTTCTTCATGGTGTTTTTATGGCATTCGCCACATCTGACTTGTGTTTCACTTTTGACAATTATATGATCACGACCATCCAGTCTCACTTTTTCTGGTATCCTCTTTTTTACCACCTTTGGCGATCTGCCTATTTTTCGCTCTAAGCTTTGTCCTAAGTATGTCTGAACTATTATCCTGATAAACTGTAGGTAATCTAAATGATTAAAGCTTTTTCCAGAAGGTGTGAGACGGTATAACTGAAATGCATTATTCATGGATGCATTCAAGGGAAACATCAAAAGTTGCCAATACCACTTTTTCATTCTGATGGCTGTTCTGTAACATGAGACATTTTGATCAAGCCGATCCACCCCTCCCATATACAAATTGTAGGCAGAAATGCAAGCAGGTTGTAGAATTTCAATTTTCTTCTTCTCAGATAAACTCCAGCGTTTAGCTTTTCCTAGAGGAGATACTCCTACTTTGTTGGAGGCAACAGTTACGATATTGTTATCGTTGTAGCGGACAACACTGATCTGTGTTTCTTGGTCTGTCACTTGATCATACGCACCTCTTTGCATCTTTTTCATTTTAGAAGGCTCTATGAGAGGGGCTTTTTCGACTCTATTGTTCCTGATAGTACCAGTTGCATCATGTCCCATGTTACCTAGTTTTTCTAGAAGACGAATGGAAGTAAAATAATTGTCCATATATAAGCTGTACTTTTTCTTCTCGGGTAGTTCTTGGAGCAAGTCCATAACTACTGATCCACCCACACCAAGATCTGGCATTTCGTTCCCAGTAGAAGCTCCCTGGTACGGTTCCGCTTGTACAAGGTAGCCCATTCGAGTGCAAAGGGACCATACCTTGAAACCAAAACGTATTGGTTTCCCATGTAGGTGTTGTTTCGTGGAGTGACGACCATAGTACGGAACCATGGTTTCATCGATGCACAAGTTCGCATCTTGGGGAAAGAAAGTGAGCCATCTTTCGTTTATCATTGCCCACAAAGGTCGAACTTTCGAGAATTTATCACTTTTAATTAGGTTATTATTGTCAGAGACATGAAAATACCTTAAAATTTCTTCAAATCTATTTCTAGATATTGCCCTTGCTACTCTTTGGTGATGTGTGTCAATTCCAGTGTCCCAGTACAGACGGTACCTTGCATTACCACAATATCCACTGAGCAACAAAATAGCAATAAAAGTTTTCATTTCACATAGCGACACATGAAATTTAGTGTTTCCTTTGAAAACAGCGTATTTCATACTCGTTTCAACCAGCAAATCAAATACTTCACTGTCATAAAATAATTCAAACAGATCAACAGGAGACCACTCTTTTTTATTCAGCCAATCTGGTTGTTCCCAAGTACGTTCTGGGACAGGTATAATGTCCGATTTTATCCAGTTTCGAACCTTCTTCTTCCTTGAATCTGTGGTCAATTCAGCCGCGGTCCTCTGGTTCATAACATCGAGTGTTACTTCTTGTGATGGTAAAATAATTTCTTCTATTCCGGAGGAAGTAATTTTTGTTGCCTGCAGTTCTCCTAGGCCTCGGAGCTGGTTTCCAGTTAGATGGTTTACATCACCATCTTCTATTTCATCTTCTCCACTGTCTTCATCACTTAGAAGATGGTTCTCAGGAGCAGAGATATAAATAGAAGCTTCTGTGAAATCATCACTTTCTAATAAACTTATTATTTCGTTAACGGATAATCTGAAATGAATAATAAGAGAATCAAATGAAATTCAAATAGAAAAAAAATATTTAAACATTCGATATAATATATAATCACGCCCTGAAATATTGATATTTACTCAAAAGTCAAAAATATACTTGCTAACAATAGATATAAAACCCTGTACCCTCCCGTTCCATTGCCCCAATAAAGGGGCGTCACTATTTTATTGTAATTTGCCGCTAAAATAAAAGCTATAATCTTTTGTATGTAAAATATATTTCAAATATAAGTTTCACCAAATTGTGTTATAACAAAATAAACGATAAAAATAATCATTAATTTAAGTAATGTACTTACGATTCGTGAAGCGACATGATGCTCAAATGCAGGCACTATACGAAGGTCTCTCACAACAATGGAAAACGCTATAGAGTAATCCAGTGAACTTTATCTTATTCATTGTTGCCAACACAACAACATAGGGTATATAACACATCTTCATTCCTTTCAAGAAATGAACTATTAATAGGAAAATACACTGCCCCATTTTTGGGGCAATGGGAATATATGGGTTAAAAACAATGAAAGTAAACAGAGGCTCTCTGAAATTCAGAATTTATGGCCTGTCCAGTTACATCCATAAGCTAATTCACACGCTTTATCATTTCCTTCTTTTTGACATGAATTGAATCCATTCTTACTATATTCTTTATAGTGATATTAGATCACTGTAAATCACTCATGAAAACAATTCTAACCTTCAACTACACACACTTAAATCACACTGAAGAGGCAGTAAAAGCTAGTATTCCCGTTCAAGTATCTGGTGAAAAAATACACTTTACAGAGTGATATTTAACTAGTTCTATCATCAAACAGAAAAAAAGCAGTCCTGAACAGACCATGATAGATCTGAACAGACAATGAACACCACACTACACTAGGACACTTCACTTCAAATTCACTGGCTGGCAAGCCAGCCAGTCATGCTTTCGTCATTTTCCATCTCAATATATTTTTTCCCCATAAATGAAACTAGTGATGCTGTAACAGAGGTAAACGGTCTCATATCATCTATAATAGTAATTAGTTTTTGTTTCGTTTTGATAGTAGTATAGATAGAAAATTTTAATAGTAGTATAAAACGACCTTGTTCACATTATCCCGTCTTCCTCCAAATATCATCAAAAAATTATTTGAAATATTACTCAAAATATCGATTACCGTTTGGAAACTATTTCAAAAAGAAAATGGAACTAATTGTGTGAATATCACTAATATTCCTTCTCCTCACATATTATTTTAGATATATGTTACTTCTAAGATCTTCCGTTATTATTCCACAATCGAAAGAATGAGCAGAGATTACGCACGAGCTCTTTTATCCTACGACTCTATTTTTACTTTCCCGTATACGTACGTATATACGGAATTGTTTACGTATTGTAGGGAAAGTTATTTAATGCTGCGCGAAAAAATGGCGGATTTTGGGAAGAAAAAAAATAATTGTGGGGCTCTGATAACGAAAAAGTGGAAAAATCCAGTTGCTAAATTAAGAAAAAAAATCGTCTAACACGTGGTGTAGCCAGAATCCCTCTTTTGTGGGTCCTTGATACCGAAAAAACCAATTGAAAGCAAAACGTCTGTCCGTCCGTCCGTCCGTCCGTGAACACTACTAGTGCCTAAACCATACGAACGTTTTTTTTAATGAAGAAGCCCCTGTCGATCTGGCTCGAGTCAAAGCTTTGAGATATTGAAAAAGAATCTATAAAACGTAGGGGTACTTTACATGAAACCCCCCGAATATTTTCAAAATTTCTCAAAAACGGCTCCAAATTGTTTCTTTAAATTTCTTGTAAGAATAGAATTCACGCTACGTATATACGAACACACTTATTAAGGTGGCATCGGTCATAATTTCATGGTTAACTCTGAATTTTCGAAAATTCTAAAAGTTTGAACTTTTTTCGGCCTCTTCCTTCAACTACAAATTTGCAGATAAAGATTTTTCCTTCAAGTAAAATTTGTTCTCCAAAGGGAGTTCTTTCATTATAATCATGTACACTTTTTTGAAAATTTTAGTATTTTTCGCACAATATTGCTTGCAACATGTGCAATTTGAAAAAATTATAAAAAACAGATTTTCTCAAAAATTGCTCCAAATTTTTTCTTTGAACATTTGGTAGGGATAGTGCATAATGTATTCTATGATATGACATTAACGCCATATTGCTCTATTCTTTTGTTTTTGCAAAATTTACAAAAACCATTTCATTAACTTGTCTCCCATGTACGTATTACTCGTTCACTTTACATTTGCAGACGGGAGAATTAGGAACTAAAGTTGTTTTGAAAGTGAAGGCCCGAACACACAACCGAGAATACACGAATGGCCCCGATGTCAATCAACATCTGACCAATCAGCTAGCTGTCCCTGAAGGCAGCACAAGCGCTACGGACACAGCTGACGAATTATGCCTTTCTGACAGTGAGCTGGAGTCGCGCTCTTAAATGATTAAGATAATATACAATAAAATAGATCACACCACACGCTATTTACAGCATTCACGTACAATATTGTTATTTCTTCTTTGCACTTATCTACTGCTTAATGGTTATGTTCTTGCCCCGCCGGGGTTCTGTGTGCTGCTCACCGCCATCTATATCATATTAAACGGTCAGTATCAACTGCAGACGCGCGTTTCTCATTCAGTCGGCAGTGACCTCATGTAAACAGATCGCAGCGCTCCGTCTGCAAATGTAAAGTGAACGAGTAATAACATTGGCGACGATTTGTTTACATTACATTTATGAGTAGATGTGTTTTAAATAATGTCATATAAAATTTCTCGAATACTCAACCGTTTTCTATTAAAACTAGCTCAAAATTCGGCATTTTCAGAAACGCTCAAACTTCATTAGCTCATAAATGACTCCAAATTTTATCTTCATACTTTTCGAACGTATAGTGCAAATTGCACTCTTTAATATGGCGTGAAGTTCATTTTGGGGTATTTTTTTGTTTTGTCAAAAGTTTCACAAATGTAATTTTTGTGAAAGATCTCTCACACCCCTAATATGCACGTTACCAGCAATTTGTAAACACTATTGTACTTGTGAGTTAATGTGCTTCAAATGACTTCAAAGGAAGTTTTTCGGAAACTCAAAAATTTTCTGTGAAAAGAGCTTCAAATTTCGCATTTTTAGTAGCTTTTAAACGCCATTTTCTTAAAAACGGCTCCTAATTTTTCAAAGAAAATTGCCATTTAGATCGAGGTTTTACTTTTCTTTAATATTCTAAAATTGATATTTCCGTCCTACCATCAGACATTCGAAAACTTAAGAAAATATCATAAAATGTACTTTGGAGACGGTAGATGGCAGCTGGCACGACAGTGTAGCAATTCCGAATAGTTTGTCCAAACCCAAGGAAACAGAATACTTATACGGGAACGTCTTTGCCATTCTGTAGCACCACTAGTTGATCTCAAAACGGCTTGTCTTCTTGATAGAATTCACCTGGTTAATCCCATTTTCCAAGTAAAGTAGCTGAAGTTTTAAGAATGTTTCCACACTTTCGAACAAATTTGAAAAAATGATCCAACAGAATTTCACCGTCTTCCTCGTAGTAAAGTATTCTAATTTCCTTGTTCTGTGCCAGCTTTACCATCTTGCCCCATCCTCTTGCCTACTGTTATCTATGGCCACCCACAATACATTTCTTGAAGTTTTCTCATTTTCCGGTTTCCTAGTAGTAGATTCGTAATATTACTTTTAGAATATTAATGAAGAGTAAAACCTCCTCCTATATGGCAATTTTCATTAGTAAATTTGGAGCCGCTGTTAAGAAAACGGCGTGTAAGCGTTACTGTAAACGCGAAAATTGAAGCTCTTGTTTACAGGAATATTCCGAGTTGCTGGTGGGAGATACCTGGTTGGGAAGAACCCCGCAAGCCGACAGGTAGATCGTTCGGTGATTTAGAGCTTGTCCCGGCTGGGGTAGTACCCCGCTATTGTCACCGTAGACGGAAGGTCGGCGCCGTATCTCGCCATCCAGCGGGGAACATCACTTCCACCTCCTGATGAAATAAACATACCCTACACTTGTGGTACTAAAGACCTCAGTAGTTGACGTGCCCAAAGTCACTAACAATCAATCAAAAATGATTCCAAATGTTTTCTTTAAATTAATTGTAATAATAAACTAAAATACACTTATAAAGTTTTCATTATTGACTCTAATTTTTGGAATATTGCAGAAGTACGAATTTTTTTGCAGAAGTACGGCGTCTCTTCGTACAACTGCAAAAGTGAAGATAGAAAATTTTTCTTAAAATGACATTTGTTCTCCATACTTAGTTCTTTCAATAAGGTCATGTACATTTTTTTAAAAACTTTTAGTAGTTTTCGTGCAATACTGCGTGCAATATGTGCAATTTTTTTTTAGAAAAACAAGATTTTCTCAAAAACTGCTCCATTTTTTTGCTTTTGGAAAGAGTAGTGCCTAATGTACTCTATGAGATGACATAAACGCCATATTGCTCTATTCTTTTGTTTTTTCAAAAATTACAAAAATGTAATGCTTTGACTAGCCTTTCATTTCGTAAATATTTTCATTAATGGCGATTTGTTCACATTATTACATTTAGAAGTACATGTGCTCTACATTGTCTTAAAAATTCCTCGACAACTCAGATGTTTTCTGTGAAAATGAACTGAAAATTCCGAATTTGCATAAATGCTTAAACGCCATTTTCTCAAATTGCGTTTGCTCTAGTTTCATTTGCGGGGAAAAAATATATTGAGATGCGAAGTGACGAAAGCATAACGGAGTGCCTGCCTTGCCTGCCCGTCCGCTGCAGGCCGCCGGGATTAGCAGTGCCGGTGGTCTCCGCGTTCAGAAAGCGACCCCTCCCCCACAGGGCGGATGACGGTGGCGGTGTGGAAGGGGAGTAGGGTGAGGTGTTTTTCGAAATTTGGCTTTACGACGCTCCTATTTATCCGATTTGTATCTTTGATACGGCGTTGGATTCTGGAAGCTTGTCGCCATCGCGCTATAAGCCCACATTTGTGAAATTGTTCCCGGAAGTACGAGAGAAGATTTAAAAATCGAGTTTCTGCTAGTTTTTTTGGAAAAAGGGCATAGCGTAAATTCTATTATAAACAGGAGTCAAATGCCGTTTACAGATCGAAAATCGAGCAATTTGTTCAGAAATTATCGGTAAAGTAAATTCCTGCTGATGGTGCTGCGATCTATTGCATTTTCCTACAAGTTTTTTCGGTACATTTAGCCTTAATAATGCGGTGGCGGCGTTGGTGGCCGGCATGGACTGAGAGCCAAGCAGCAAGCAGGGGACGGTGATATCTGGTGGTTGATGGTTGGTGAACGAAGATGCTGACGGAAAGGGGCGTATTCTTCAAAAAGGAAGTTGTAAATCATTTCTTTGGTTTTAAGAAGGATTAAATTGTTCAAGGCCAAGATCTGTCGTAGGATACAAGAATTTCAATGGATGGCCTTCATAATCAAATGAAGGGAACGTACGTGTCCAGGAACGAATGAGCAGAGTTATTTTAAGTGTGAATGATTATTTTGGTATTTGTATTTCGTGTTATGCATTTCTGTGTGTTCATTTTCGTGTTGTGTATTTCGTATGTTTATTTTGATGTGTGTTTATGTTCGGAATGTTAACAAATGCAACGGAATATCGTTCAGTTGGAAAAAAAATAAGAGAAACAAAAGAGAGAACTTAAATTCTTTGACTAATAAATGAAGGGAGACATACCTGCCTTCTCTCACACTGGAATTTTCATTTGGGTAGTAACAGTTGACATTCTGGTGGCACTACAGGGGAGACTATGATTGGGGTTCCTTACGGAGCAGGTCACCACCCACTATACAAATTTATGTGACAGACTGCAAGGGGGCTAGAATAAGTTGAAGCAGAGTAGCAGTGAAAGATTGTAGTAATAATAGTTAGCTTGGCAGAGCTAAGTAATAGTTAGCTTGACCCCCCATTTCGTTACATTGGCAGCCCAATATGGGGCTGAACAGGTGTTTGATAATAGAGCAATCCCCCCCATTTCGTTGCAGTACATTTTTGTAATTTTTGGAAAAACAAAAGAATAGAGCAGTATGGCGTTTTTGTCATCTCGTATAGTACATTAGGCACAATCACGACCAAACGTTTGTACTCCAACAGCACATACTTCCCCGTATTATTGGAAACAGTGACGTAGGATTGAAATATTGCACTTTCTGCCCCATCACATCACTATTATTCGAAAACGTCCAATTAAACCAAGAAACGAACATCTCACTGTTTCCATATCAGTGTTGTCAAAACTGTGTGAATTCCACAACTGCATAAAAACATAGTACAAACGTTTTGTAAACTTGTATTGGAAAAAGAAGCCTGATACCATATAGCTATATCAAGTTTCAACAATGACACGTAATTCTTTTTTTTTTTTTTTTAATTTATTCTTGCATGGCCTGAGGCCCTCAGCAGCCGTGAACGACTGGTACAGTAGTTGATTTCATTTTATATAGCAAGTTTGCAAGATATTTTCTTTTATCGTGATTATTACATTTTCAGAAGCACTTTATATTGCACGGAAAGGCTAATCGCTTCCAGTCTGCTTAAGGAGGGTAAACATTTTTCTGGGTAATTTTCTTTTCAATCGTTTATGATGAGGGTTCTGTTTGCCAAGTTTGAAATGGATAGCTGAAGGTATTCGAGAAATTTTGTTATAGAATTTTGCGGATAGAAGGGAAAAATGTACAGTGATAGGTGTGATACCGAGTTCTTGATGGATTTGAGAGTTTGGAATGAACCAGGGCGCTTTTGTGATTATTCTTAGGAATTTATTTTGGAAAGTTTGGATTTTCTGAATATTTGTTTTGGATGCTGAGGCCCAGACAGGAGATGCATAACTTAATATAGGTCGTATCATTGTTTGGTAAAGATGAATGGATGTGTGTAGTTGGAGTGGGGATGATTTTTTGAGTAGGGGATAAAATTGATGTGTTCGCTTGGTGGCTAGTGCTATTCTATGCATGATATTGGGTCTCCATGTGAGTCGTCTGTCGAGTAATACTCCAAGGTATTTTGCCGTGGTGTTCGCAGGAATCCATGGTATGTTGTGGTTTTGATAGGTGAGTGTGGGTGGGTCAAGTGGTCTTCGAAGAGTGAATATTTTCCCTTGGCTCTTGCTTGCGTTTATCAGAATGTGCCATTTCTGTGCCCAATCGGAAAATATAGTGAGATGGTTTTGCAGATCCTCTATTGCTGTTTCTATGTCTCGTTTTGTGGAGTAGATTGCTGTGTCATTTGCAAAAGTGGCAATGGATGTTGATGGTGTGGTGGGTACGTTAGCTATGTAGATATTGAATAAGGTTGTAGAGAGGCTCGAACCCTGCGGAACTCCTGCTTTTATAGGGTATGGTGTTGAGAGTGCACCAGGAAGTCGCACTGAAAAGTGCGTTCACTAAGAAAATCTTCTATTATGCGTGTGAGATATTGGGGAGTGCCAATGCTCCGGAGTTTGAATATCAGTCCTGGGTGCCATACTGTATCAAAAGCTTTTGCGATGTCAAGGAATACTGCAACTGTATGCTTATGATCATGAAAACCTTCTATAATGTCCTCTGTCAATCGCAATATTTGGTGGTATGTTGAAAGCTGAGGTTGAAACCCAAACTGATGAGGTGGTATTATATTTAATGTGGTGAGATGATTATTTAGTCTGGTGAGGATGCATTTTTCAAGTAATTTTCCCATGGACGATAGCAGACTAATTGGGCGGTAGCTTCCTGGGTCATCATTTGGTTTTCCTGGTTTGGGAATGGGGATGATATGTGCGTATTTCCATGTGTGGGGGAAGTATGACATTCTCAGGGCTGCATTAAATTCGTAATTCACAGAAATTTGCGACAGCGGAACGGAATTCAATTGTTGCATTCCCTGCATTGTCGATACTCCCTTAAAGAGCTAGCAATTTTTATTTCATATATTTGAAAATAAGATAATGTGTATTCGACACTTCTCGATTCTACCCCTCTTGTTCAGAACCTGTAGAATCTGCTAACGTATGTGAAATTACTAATTCTTTGTAATTAAAATACATGGGTGTACCTCTTTGCTTGATAATACAGTTTAATAATAGTTTGACAAGGGTGTATTATATTGTTATCAATTACAAGGTGACATATAGAACAAGTGATGGAGGATAAGAGGGCCTTGAAGAAAAATATATATTACAGGCTTAATATGGAAATGGAAAAATAAGGAAGAGGTGGGGTATAGTATGCGAGAGTTTTCGCATGTGTATGCTAGTTCTATTTTAATTTAAAAAGAACATAGTCATACATGCTAGTGAAAAGATTTGATTCTAACATGGAATTAGTGTTCTTGTGTGTTTTTTGTATTTCAGAAATTATACTCAAATCTGTTCTGGGTTCATTGACCAAAATGGTAGGGCTGTTCAAATTAAAGGAATGGGTTAAATCCAGGCGCGAATCCAAGGGGGTTCACGGGGGTCATGACCCCCCAAATGATGAACCGTCACAATTTTGTGAGAAACTCTAAGATATCTAAATAACTCTGAGAAACTGATAACCTTTCCAATGTCCTTTTAGAATCGGGACTGTCCGAGACATTTGAGACATTTTCAGAAAATATCAGACAATTCTAGAAATTTCTAAAAATTTTGAAGTGCTGAAACTGATGAATTTATATAGAAATTGGAATTTAATTTGTATAAAAACATAGGTGTATTAAAGATCACTTTAAAAATATTTTAAGTACAAAGAAATAAATCCAAACAAGTAACACATCTAAAGTCGGAATCAAATACACTGCGCGTTACTTGTGTTGCCAACTTAATGTGAATATTTATGACTAATTGAATTGACTAAAGAATTTGGGGCAAAATGGACGTCAACACATGGTCTTATCTTAAAAGTCACAAAGGTTGTTGTTCAAAGGGAACAACAAAAAGTTGTTCAAAGGGAATAGAACTAACTAAACTTAGTAATAATAACAATCTTGCTTTCAGGTGTTTGAATTCAGTTTCGATGATACAATCCAATTCAGTATCGGAACTCCTATCGCACTCAATGTTTATTTAACCTAAACATGCTTAATGTAATCAGTAACGGCGAACCTAATTTGATCATTGAAGTTTGATGCCGGTTTTAGTTTTGTGAGAACGTAAGAAGCCGCTTTCAGCACAAGTTAAGGCTATCAACAGGGGTTAGTGGTAAAGATTTGTCGAAAAGAATTAGAGTTAGATAATTTTAGTTTGGCTGATGAGCGAGGATAGTTTCTGACGCCTAAAATACAGTGGCGAAGCTAGAGACATGCAGTTGGGTTTTCTGAAAATCTAATCTTACTTTTTTGTAAATTAGCTCCATTCATCGTTTTTTAATTCAACAAAATCGTCGATAATTTGTTCTTTAAATCTTTCGTTTCTGCACAGTTAATTTCCCATGGAATTTCTCCCGAATGTCTTAACTCTTTAATGTAATCATTTTCCTTTCACATAATGCTGTACTATATAAAGGAACAGTTAGACTCAGTTGTATCAACCGAACCGTCTGTTGATATTTTTTTCTAGACCAATTTGTCTAACAAATACTACTAAAAATACAAAACAACTGCAGGCATGTATTTTGCATTATTAATGTATACATTTGTCAGTTCATTTTGAGGCTGCTCACTGTCAAGGAATGAATATTGTTTTATTAGGAAAAAACTTTACTGAACGAAAGGACGCTTTGTAAGTGAAAATGTGCTTTTCGTCAAGAAATTCAATAAAATGAAAGTTTTCGAAATCTTGAAACGTGTAGTCCATCTGAGTCACTACTGTATCAATAATTTTAAAAGATACAATTTTTGTACCTTTCAAATAAATCTCACCCTGAAAGTTCATTCACAGTCATGACTACTTTGATGCAGATTTCAATAGTCTTTGCATATCTAACACGGTATATTACTACGTATTGCTTCTATTTCTATCTCTATGGCGTATTACTTGACTCGTGATTCCGCATTGTTGAGCGAAAACTGCATTTCGATATCGTGAACCGTTTAGAAGTTATGAGTCTGGCGCACAGTGGGATATTGTCTGCAACCCTGTATCTAGCTTCATTAATTGTTTCGTAAAGAAAACCCCAACAAAAATCACACAAACGGCACACAAACAACTGCACTTTCCCACGTCAGGTGATGAGTTGAATTTGCCTGGTCGAGATGTGGGCGCGCATCGCTGTAGAAGTCCGTGTCTACCATGAGCCTAGGCTACAGCTTGGGTCTCTACCTAGTGAATACAAGTGAAAGGAAGATAGTGCACGCTCTCTTATGCGTATGGGCGGCGGAGCCAGCCGGTGTCCATCCACTGGCCTCCAAAGAGTACCCGTCGAGGTGGGTTGGTCCACGTCCTGACGGGGGGATGCAGAGAAGGCTCTCATGTGTTCCTTTCTCCATTTTTTTCATCTTCTTGCTTGTCATTTCATGTCATGTACGTTCTTTTCACTCCTTTTTCTTCCTCACTGGCCTTCTCTGTATGCTGAACGCCCACCCATGTGTTTGCCGTGCATGGCGACCCGTGTCGGAGGGAATGTGTGTCCTGGCAGTTGAGGGACCTGTTTGTTTCCCTATCTAGTCCTAGTGCTACTGTTCGCCTTGCACTAAGGAGTACGTTGACTACGTATTTTGGGGAACATTCCCTGTAGGTTCCAACACACTCGCTTTGGCCCCGGACTCTCTTAGACGGGCGGTCGGGAGCTAACCCACTCCCGATCAATCGGCTCGGACTAGGTCTTGTACTGAACTCCAGGGTGAGCGGGGGAATCCACGGCGGTGCAGCGCTGTGTTATTCCCCCACTATATCCTCTTGGCAACCCTGGCACTCCGATGGAGTGTCCCCTTGTTGGGCTCCGTGGTGGGTGGGGACCACGAGGATGAACCTATTCCATCTATATGGATACTTCACCTTTCCCCCCGCCCTCTTCCGCAAGGAAGAGAGAGACCTATTGACAGCAGAGAGAACTATTGACTTGAATAGTTTTTTTTCTAAACAAGAAGATAGACCCAAGAAGCCTCGTTTCCTCCTCATGGCATGTGCCGAGGAAGGTAAGACTTTTAAAACTATGAGTGCTGTCCGTCTGGCGCGAGCCATCGAAGACGCCTACGGGAAGCTCCAAGCGGTCGTGCGACAAAGGAATGGAACCATTCTTTTTGAAGCGCGTACCGACGAGCAGATTGTAAAAATTCAAAATACGAAGCAGATTGCCGGCCTCCAGGTAGTAGTCACGGTTCATCCCACCTTGAACCTGAGCAAAGGCGTAGTCAACCACGAGGTCTTTGCAATAGAAACGGAGGAAGATCTTCTAAACTTTTTTAAGACCTTTGGCGTGACTGAGGTGTACAGGATCGGAAGGAAGGAGCAGGGGAAAGTGATCCCTACTTCTACCCTGATCCTTACTTTTGACCGACCATCCCTCCCGGAAAGGATCGTTACCGCGTTCTACAACTTCCGTGTGCGGCAGTATGTGCCGAACCCTTTGCGCTGCTTCAAGTGCCAAAGGTTTGGCCATACCCAACAGCGATGTATGTCCGTAAACGCGGTTTGCGGGAAGTGCGGATCATCAGTTCACGACCCACAACCTTGCGACAAACCACCGCACTGTGTGAATTGCGAAGGCGATCACCCGGCCAACGACAACCAGTGTCCCACGTTTCTCCGGGAAAGGGAAATCCAAAAAATAAGGGTAACTGAAAAGGTTTCCTTCCCTGAGGCGAAGCGTAGGTTCCAAATCAGGAATCCAGTGGACCTATTACGATCTTTTTCCAGTGCTGTAAAACCTAAGTCCCCGGGGGTAACAGCGAGTTGTCAAACTCACTGTACCCCAGCGGTAGTTTCGCACTTGAGTTGTCAGGTGTCGCCGACAGACTTCCCCGAAGAATCGGCATGTATCCAAGGTGGGAAAATTATCATTCCCACAAAGTACAAAAAACCTGTGCAAAAACTCCACCAGAAATCGACCACTTCCACTGAGACTTCCACTGAAATCGATCTTAAACAGACACCGCCTCCCAGGAAAAATACGTCATCCAAATCCCGTCCACCTCTTTCTGTCTCTGAGAATCACTTCGGACGATCCTCCAGCCCCTGTAGGTCTCGGTCACCCGTGGCCAAAAGTCGGGAAAACCCTCCGACCATATCCAGCAGCAGTCAGGATGACTCTGCTGTTGATGAGGAACCCCACGAGAGTTCCTCTACAACAATTCAGAAGGTGAGAAAGAAAAAAAAGCAACCAAAGAAATAATTTCTCATAATGGCTCTCTCATGGAACTTAAATGGTCTTCGTGCTCACTCAGAAGAATTAAGATTAATAATTTCTCGCCACAGACCATTTATAGTCCGTCTTCAGGAAACTCATCTTCTCCCTCATCATCCCCTGTCTCTTCGCGGATTTAATATCTATCGGTTCGATCAAGACGACGGACTTCGTGCTCACGGCGGCGTCGCGGTACTCATCCGCGACTCCCTGTTCTCGGAGGAACACAACGTTTGAACCGACCTCCAAACAGTTTGCGTTCGGGTACACCTACCATCCTTCTCTTTTACGGTGTGTAGTATATACATTCCCCCTGGCCAAGTCGTGTCACAAGAGGAACTCGAAGATGTTTTTTCTCAGTTGCCCGCCCCTTTTCTTATTGCGGGTGATTTTAATGCCCACAATCCCCTCTGGGGTGGCACGAGGACCTGCCCGAGTGGTTCTATCCTCGAAAATATTATTGACCAGCAAAACTTAATTCTTTTGAATTCCGGGAATCACACTTATTTCTCCATGGCGTCACACTCCTTCTCGTCAATCGATCTGGCACTCTGCAGTCCATCCCTATCTACCATGGTAGAGTGGACTGCACTCGATGATCTACATGGGAGTGACCATTTTCCCACTTTGGTCCACTTTAATATCCCTAATTTAGACGGCATCCACCCTCCTCGCTGGCTATTCCATCGAGCCGACTAGGATACATTCAGCGAGAAAATTATAATGCCAGACCACTTTTCAAATAATATCGATACCTTGGTGGCCCAATTCACCGACGCCCTTCTTCGCGCAGCCACCATTGCAATCCCGAAGTCTACGTGTCGGCCACGACGCGTCCCTGTGCCTTGGTGGAATGCTGACTGTGCCACCGCGGTGCGTGACCGAAAGCAAGCACTCGCGAGGCTCAATAGGTTCCCCACCGCATCAAACCTGATCGATTTCAAAAGAAAGCGGGCCAGAGCCAGATTAGTAATACGGGAAAGTAAGACCGCTTCCTGGAGAGCCTTTATTTCTTCTCTTTCTTGCCATACCCCGCCTAAAGTAGTATGGCGAAAGATCCGACAGATCGGAGGAAGATTTTCCCCACCATCTGTCCCAGGACTTATTAATATAAATCTTATTACTTCTCCAGAAGAAGTAGTTGAGGAATTGGCCTGTCATTATGAAAATACCTCCAGTTCCTTACACTACTCCCCTAGCTTCTTGAAAACGAAGAGTAGAATGGAGAAATGCAGATTGGACTTCTCAACCTGCCTGGAGGAAGATTATAACGCCCCTTTCTCCATGGATGAATTTTCCTGTGCGCTCGCCCGTGGGAAAGATTCTGCTCCAGGACCAAACCAGATACACAACCAAATGTTAAAACACCTGCCGGAAGAGGCACGTATCTTTCTCCTCCGTATCTTCAACAAGATTTGGATGGAACATACCTTTCCTAGAACCTGGCGCGAAGCGATTATTATTCCTATTCCTAAAGAAGGAAAGGACAGGACAAAGCCGTCAACCTACCGCCCAATCTCGCTCACAAGCTGTATATGCAAACTTCTGGAGCGAATGGTGAATACCCGTTTGGTCTGGCACCTGGAACAGAGAAACCTACTTACCCCCATCCAATGTGGTTTCAGGAAGAACAGGTCAACCATGGACCACCTTGTCACCCTTACCACACAGATCTCCACTGCTTTCGTGCTACGTCAACACCTGGTAGCAATTTTCTTCGATATAGAGAAAGCTTATGATACTACCTGGAGGTACGGCATTCTTCGCACCATCCATTCTTGGGGTCTTAGGGGCCGGCTCCCCCTTTTTTTAGTAGCCTTTCTTTCCTCAAGATACTTCCGCGTTCGCCCTGACAGGGTATCCGCCAGCCACCATATAGAAAACGGAGTCCCTCAGGGCTCAATTCTGAGTGTCACTCTGTTTGCCATCGCTATCAATAGTATAGCGTCGATAATCCGAGAGCCGGTGAAAGCATCGCTCTTCGTTGACGACTTTGCCATTTTCTGCTCTTCCAAGAGTATTCAAGTGATAGAGAGACAATTACAACTTGTCCTCAACAAATTGCAGGAATGGAGTGATGCGACAGGTTTTAAATTCTCCGCATCAAAAACTAACTGTATGCACTTCTGCAGGATTTATCATCTTCATAACCATCTGACCTTTTTCTTGGAAGCCATCTTCTACCTTTTGTGGACTCCGCAACTTTCCTTGGGCTTACTTTCGATAAGAGCCTAATTTGGCGAAATCATATACGTAAACTCAAAAGCCGATGTGTCTCACCTCTGAACCTCCTCCGCACCCTTACAGGCAGCTCTTGGGGAGTTGACCGTGTGTGTCTCTTGCGTTTGTATAGAACCCTCATCCGCTCTAATTTGGATTATGGATGTATTGTATATGGGTCAGCGTCACCATCAACCCTCCGGCCATTAAATACATTCACAACGCCGGTATAAGAATTAGTACAGGCGCCTACCGCACGAGTCGCATCGAATGCCTCTTGGCTGAAGCTGGAGAACCATCTCTGAGCCGAAGGCGAGATATTTTATTAGCCTCTTATGGGGCTAAAGTGTCGGGACTGGAAACCCTTGTCGTTGTTTAATCATCCACCCAAAGTATGAGTCCTCGTACATTCTTCGAACATCGTTACCCCATCCCCCAGGTATTAGATTACGAAATCTTCTCCGGGAATTAAATGTCGAACTTCCCACCCCTGTGAAACCCACAAGTGACCGGATCCCCCCTTGGAAACTCCTCCTTCCCAGTATTGACTTCAGACTCTCCCATCTGCCCAAACAAACTACTAGTCCTCTGGTTTACCAGAAGCAGTTTCTGGATATGAGAGAATCCTATCCGGATCATTTATACTTATACACGGATGGTTCATCGTGCAGCGACGCGGTGGCATGTGGTTTTTACTGTATCAGGGCCACCAAATCATTTCGGCTTCACTCCAAATGCAGTATTTTCACTACCGAAATGTATGCAATCTTTGAGGCGCTAAAATACATTGAATCAGCGACGTTGCGGCGAGTAGTTATGTTCCGATTCTCTCAGCTCTCTTCAAGCTGTCTCCCGTCCTTCGTCAGACTACCTGACTTTATCCGTTCAAAGCCTGATTCATCGTCCTCTGTCCCGCCTCTATGACCTGGTACTTAGTTGGGTCCCAAGCCACGTGAGTATCAGAGGGAACGAACTGGCCGACCAGGCGGCGAAATCAGCGACTCGTAAAACTCGTATCGACATCCCTTCTGTGCCATTGTCCGATGTTCAGGCTTTCTTGAAACGATCCGTGCTTAGAGCGTGGCAAACAGAGTGGCACAATAGCACTTTCAAACTAAGTGCGATAAAGAATTCTGTGTATCCCTGGCGCTCCTCAACACGGTCGTGTAGGCGCGAGGAAGTTATTTTAACCCGTCTTCGTATCGGACACTGCCATTTCTCTCACGGTTTCATTCTTCGAAATGAACTCCCCCATCTGTGACTCGTGCAAGACTGTTCTTTCCGTGGAACACGTCCTGCTGTACTGTAGGAAATTTGTTGGCAGTCGACGAAGACATGACATGGGCAACTCGCTACAAGTGGTGCTCGGGGATGACGATTCTGCGCTCTCAAAACTTTTTTGTTTTTTGAGAGAAAGCAGAATATATAATTTTATTTGAAAGAACAATGTTTTATGTTGTTTTTTGGCCCCTTTACAGCCAATTTTACGTTTTAAGATAAATTTTACGCGCCCTTTTTCTATTTTCCTTCTGCCAGTTCTACATGTATAGTTGATGCAGAATTCGAGCCTCCTTTTTAGCCAATGTACATGCTTTTAAACAGTGAGTAAGTTACATATGCAACACTGAATATTCTTTTCTCCAAATACTCTGGCATGGGCGCAAATGACCACAGCAGTCGAAGCGCCCTTTAAACCCTATTCAATCAATCAATCAATCCAAAGAGTATATCTCTGCAGCCCTGAAAATTCCCTTGCGCGTAAACGAGAAAAAAAAGTTGAACACATTTAATTTTCTTCAAGATTCAGTAACAAAAATATTGAAAAATGGCACACAACGACAGATGTTATTGAAAAATAATTGGGGTATTATAAGGCTCTCAGTTTCTCTTCAGCTTTGCCACTGCTGACAGGCGCGGATCCAGACTTCTCTTTTGGGAGGGGTCACGTTAAGACTCAAGTGCATTTATTTCGGAAAAGGGGGAGTGTACAGAATGTAATAACATATTTTTGACGTATGTTATCGTATATCAGATCGACTTTATTATTCAATAAATATATTTAGAATTACTATTAAAATATTTAGAAATTCAATATATCAATAATCACATATCAGCTTACTATTGTTACCTCACCCTCATCACCTGGGAGAGTGGGGGGTGTAACTTCGGAATTTTAAACGGTAACCCCGAATCTTTGTTGCAGATTCGAATTCTGCCTACAAAAATATGTCAATTTTATTCTGTACATTTGTTTTAAAAAAATGAAAATTTATAAAGTTATCAACAATAACTTTCAAATGAGCAAAAATAACTTTCATTTGATGCAATATGAAACAATTTGTGAAGAAACTTACACGAAAGAAACATCTAAATGTGTGTAATGAAAAAAAAATTTAATAAATTATTATAATTAATATATACATGCATATAATAAATAAATAAACTAAATTATACTTTTATTTTTTATCACAATTATTTTTCTCGTTTTCATTTTTCCTTTTTAATCATTTTTTTCGTTTATAGTGCTGTTTCGTGTATTAATAAATTTGCACCATATTTGAATCTCCTTCAATAGCGATTCTTCTATAACAATTTTGTTAACTTCATTATAATTTTGGGGACAACTACAGCAAGACATACAAATATCTAATAAATTTAATTTAATGCAACATTTAATATATAATAGCAAATAACTGATCTGATTCCTTTTGCATTGCCAAAGTGCTTTGTATAATTAAAACCCAAGTAAAGTAACATCATTGCATTACTGTTCATTAAGAATGTGAGCTGTCAAAAGATATTTTTGATACCGCATTCGGACTCAGCGACAGCAAAACATTAAAATAAGATATTTTAGGCGTGAGACTCTATCCTCGCTCATCAGCTGAACTAAAATTCTCTAACCGGATTAGGGCTTAGCGACAGCAAAATAGTTTTCAATAAGATCTTTTAGCAGTGGCGAAGCGGAAGGGTAATCTGGGAGACTTATACTACTCAAATTATTTTTCAATAAAATCTGTCGTTGTGTGCCATTTTTCAATATTTTTGTTACCGAATCGTCGAAAATTGAATGTGTTTCCCTTTTCCCCGTTTACGCGCGAGGGAATTAGCAGGGCTGCAGAAATATACTCTTTGGGGCCGGTAGCTGAGCGAGGAGTCTGCCAGTGGATAGACACCGGCTGGCTCTGCCGCGCATGCGCACAAGAGAACGTGCGCTATCTCCCTTCTTTTGCATTGACTGGGCAGCGAACCCAGCAAGAGCCTAGGCTCTCAGCAGGCACGGACTTGTACAGCGATGCATGCCCACGTCTCGATCAGGCAAATTAACCTCATCACCTGACGTGGGAAAGTAGAGTTGTTTGTGTGCCGCTTGTGTGATTTTTGTTCGTGTTTTCTTTACGAAACAATGAAGCTAAAGATATAGTGTTGCAGACAACGTCCCACTGACTGTCTTCTAACTTCTCAACGACTCACGATATCGAAATGCAGTTTTCGATACTTGAAATGCGGAATCACGAGTCAAGTAATACACCATAGAGATAGAAATAGTAGCGATACGTAGTAATATATCGTGTTAGATAGGAAGAGACTATCGAAATCTTTATCAAAGTGGACATGACAATGAATGAACTTTCAGGGTGAGAATTATTTGAAAGAAACAAAATTGTATCTTTTAAAATTATTGATACAGTAGTGACTCAGATGGACTACAGGTTTCAAGATTCCGAAAACTTTCATTTTATTAAATTTCTTGACGAAAAGCAGTTTTCCACCTACAAAGCGTCCTTTCGTTCAGAAACGTTTTCGATTCTAATAAAACAATATCCATTCCTTGACAGTAAGCAGCCTCGAAATGAAATGACAAATGTATTCATTAATAATGCAAAATATATGCCTGCAGTTTTGTTTGCTGAAGTATTTGTTAGACAAATTGGTCTAGCAAAAAAAATATCAAGACACTGTTTTGTTCATACAACTCAGTGTAACTTTCCCTCTATAGAAAGCATTATGTGAAAGGAATATGATTAAGTACATTAAAAGAGTTAAGACAATCCTGAGAGATTCCATGGGAAATTAACTGTGCAGAAACGAAAGATTTAAAAACAAATTATCGACGATTTTGTTGAATAAAAAAAGATGAATGGAGCTAATTTACAAAAATATGTAAAATAAGATTTTCAGAATAGCCAATTGCATGACTCTAGCTTCGCCATTGCATTTTAGGTGTCAGGCACTATCCTCGCTCATCAGCCAAACTAAAATGCTCTAAATCTAATTCTTTTCGACAAATCTTTACCACTAACCCCTTTTGATAGCTTTAACTTGTGCTAAAAGCGGCTTCTTACGTTCTTACAAAACCAGAACCGGCATCAGACTTCAACGTTCAAATTAGGTTCGCCGTTACTAGTTACATTAAGCATTTTTACGTTAAAAACACATTGAGTTCAATAGGAGTTCCGATACTGAATTGGATTGTATCATGGAAACTGAATTCTAACAAACCCCTGAAAGCAAGATTGTTTCCAATTTTATATACATACCATTATTATTATTACTAAGTTTAGCTAGTTCTATTTCCTTTGAACAACAGTTGTGACTTTTAAGCTGAGTCCATGTGTTGACGTCTATTTTACCTACAATTATCTCGTTCAATTAGTGACAAATATTCACATTAAGTTGGCAACACTAGTAACACGGAGTGTATTTGATTCCGAATTTAGATATGTTACTTGTTTAGATTTATTTCTTTGTACTAAAAATATTTTTAAAGTCATCTTGAAAACACTTTCGTTTTTATTCAAAGTAAATTCCAATTTCTGTATAAATTCATTAGTTTCAGCACTGCTAATTTTTTAGAAATTTCGAGAATTGTCTGAAAATATCTGAAAATGTCTCAGGCAGTCCCGATTCTGAAGGGACACTGGAAAGGTTATTAGTTTCTCCGAGTTTTTTTTAGATATGTTAGAGTTTCTCACAAAATTGTGACGGTTCATCATTTTGGGGGGGTGTCATGACCCCCGTGACCACCCCTTGGATCCGCGCCTGACTGCTGAAAGACCTTATTGGAATATTTTGCTGTCGCTGAGCCCGAATCCGGTGAGAGAATTTTAGTTCGGCTGATGAGCGAGGATAGTCTGACGCCGAAAATATCTTATTTGAATGTTTTGCTGTCGTTGAGTCCGAATCCTGTATATGGAAAGGATCTCTTGACAGCTCTCATTCTCGATGAACAGTATTGCAATGATGTTACTTTATTTGGGTTTTAATTATACAAAACACCTTGGCAATGCAAAAGAAATCAGATCAGTTATTTGCAATATATTAAATGTTGCATTAAATTAAATTATTAGATGTTTGCATGTCTCGGTGTAATTATCCTCAAAATTATAATGCAGTTTACAACATTGTTATTGAAGAATCGCCATTGAAGGAGATTCAAATGTGGTGCAAATTTATTAATATACAAAAGAGCTCTATGTACGAAAAAAAGTGAAAAACGGAAAAATTAATATGAGAAAAATAATTGTGAGAAAAAATAAAAGTATAATTGAGTTTATTTATTTATTATATTCATATATTTATTCATTATAATAATTTATTAAAAATATATTTTTTTCATTACACACATTTACATGTTTCCCCTCATACAAGTTTCTTCACAAATTGTTTCATGTTGCATTATATGAAAGTTATTTTTGCTAATTTGAAAGTTAAATTGTTAAGTAAAGTTGTTGATAACTTTATAAATTTTAATTAAAAAAAAATAAATGTACCGAATAAAATTCACATATTTTTGTAGGCAGAATTCGAATCGGCAACAAAAATTGGGGGTTACCATTTAAAATTCCAAAGTTACACCTGACTCACCCCCAGGGGATAGGGTGAGGATCGTAACAATAGTAAGCTGATTGATATCTGATATGTGATTATGGGAATATTGAATTTCTAATATATTTATAGTATAATAAAGTCAATCTGATATACGTATAACATACTTCAAATATATGTTATTACATTCTGCACCTCCCCTCTTTCCGAAATAAATGGACTTGATTCTTATCGTGACCCCTCCCAAAAGAGAAGTCTGGATCCGCGCCTGGTTAAATCAAAGCGAAGTTGAGAAATAGAGTTCAAATTTTAATGTTACTTACAATATGTAATTGTTGAAACAAATTGGTTAAAAGTAAATACCAGCCACATATAGACAAACATTTAAAGAATAGTAATATCTCCAATGCCATTTGGACCATTTTATTAGGGATTCAAAAGTAAAGTACTCATATTCGTAATTGTTACGTCGGAAATGTATAAAATATTGCTTGTATCGCTTTCCGATCGTCTGGAATACACAGGTCAAATACGTAATTGTGCATCTTTGTTAATACAACAGGTACTCTACCGAAAACTTTCAATTTTTGAGGACTGGTCTTATCAATGACAAAATAATTGTAATTCAGAAGTATTTTATTTCGACAATTGCGTTTTTCGGGATCGCAACAGTATTTACTCCGCCAATATTAATTCAAAATTGTAGCCAACCCTGCGTGATCCGTCTACCAATTGTTGCAATGTTATGTTGATAGCTTCGATGTTCTATTAAACTGCCTTGCATGTGTCAGTATGAAACAGCTGGATATATTGAGTGACTTATGGAAGAATGCTGAAAGAACATTGTGGTTGGTACATTTGTATAAATATGGAAAACAGTATGTAAAACTTGGAAGTCAGTTCATTATGTAAAATCCGATCCACAAATTTTGACGTGTGTTAAATATTTTCATAATACAGTTAAATCAGTAATGTGTTTTTTGTCTTTAGAGTAAGTTTCCATGTCATTAAGAATTATTGTTTTCAGAACTTTTTTTGGTAATCAACCTTAAAGTCACTCGTAGAATACAATTTCTATGTACTATGTTCCTTTAAATTGAGATTGGTATGTTTCCCAGTTTGATTTGTAAAACTGCGTTTTGAAATGCATCAAAATAGTAGTTAGTTACTCAGATATTAGGAGAAGATATACTATTGAACTTTGTTAATAAATATTGTGTTGTAATTGTTCCGCCATAAGTTTGTATTTATGTCATTATACTTCCATGCAGACAATTCTTTTGACAGATTTTTGGGAAGATTGAAGAGAGACCAGGCCAGGCACTGTCAAAAATAACTGGAGAAATGCTTTCTAAGAAGAAGCTGGTAGTCTTAGTTCTCAAGGAATGCTTCCACGAAATTGACGTGGCCGTTGTAATGTTAAAACTACGAACGTGGTGATACTGTCAAAATTGAATTGTGCCTACTGTGATTTCTGTACCCAGCCGACTTCAGACTTGAGATTGATCGAAAGGTTTTAGTGTTGTTTTTTTTTCGCCATGATCTCAAACAATACAAAAATATTGGCCAGAACTGTTTTTCTATTTCCAGCCGTGTTTGTTGAATTGAACTTGACACGTCTCCCGTCAAGCCGCGTAGAGCTCGGACTAGGCAGAAGTAGCAGAACTCTAAACCTTCTGAAGTCAACGATGCGCATTAAATGTCGAAGCACTTTCGCCTAGGTCGATATTGCTGGTGGTGTTGCCGAAAGATAACGAAGAATGGAATTTGTTGTGTGATCGTTAAAAACTATAGAAGACTTAAAAGGGTGCAGATTAAAGAAGAATTAGTGGAGTGAAGATCGAGATTTCGTGCATCGTAAGAAGGGGCTCTGTCACATCCAACGATTATGAATAGTAGAGACATAAAACGATGTGGAGGAAGAATAAAACGAGATTTAATGTCCAGTTGGAAGCGAAGTCTATCTTTGTGTTCACTTTCACTTTTACGATTTTGAGATTAAAATTGCGATTGCGATGGTTTCCCAAACTCCACAGCGAAACCCCGGTAAAGCTTGATGTTCGTTTTCTGAACCACAGTTTTTGCGTAAATGCTCATTAATGTGCGATACCCGAGTTGAGATTCGCAAGTGACTCAGTAGCTAAAGAAATCAATTGCGCACTGGTGTTTGGGAGGTTCGATTTCGGTAAATGTACATTACGTGTAATCGGTGAGTTTATACCCAATCGAATTCGTTGGTCACTTCCAGACGAATGCTGGAACAGCACCCTAGAAAATGGGTCACTGCACACGATCTTTCTTTATCTATCCCGTTCTCATTGTCATTGTTATGGGTGAGCACCCAATTTTTTATGTCCCATCCCATTGATTCAGAATATTTCCGACGTTTGTCTGAAATGGGGGACAAATGGTATCCTCTGGCATTACATGTGTTTCTTGGTGAAAAACTACAAGGGAAACAAACAGAATTATGGGTCTTTCCAAACGAAAATAGAGGTTTTCCTTGACTATTGATTTTGTTCAATATTATATTTTAGTTTTATCTGAAAGCAACTAGGAAATCAGTTACTTGAGTTGAATGACAGGTTTTTATTATAGATTCTTTGGTGGGAAATTCAGAACAATGAGAGATATCTTCAAATAAAGAGAAATAATAAGAGAAAGGTGGCGTAGTAACCAATTATGCATCAAATTTAGTATCTCCTGATTTCTTTCCAATTTTACAAGCACTATTCTTTATCATTATAACAAACATAATTGTAGGTTTTTTAGATACACTTCAATATAAAATTCTTTAAAAAGTCATCTGTGCACAATGAAATTGTTCATTGCTGTCATTACTTGGGAACATTTTAAGATTTGGATATTTAGATTATTTTACTTCAAAGTTTCATGTCATTAACAAATCCCTTATCATCACTAGAGACCGGATTTTTATGTAATTACATATTTTTTGTCTTTCTGCTTACTGTTCTCAAAATTGTAATCTTGGCGAATCATAGCCCTCCTAACACAATATCAAATTTTTTCATTACGTATTTTTACATATTTAGTACTATATTACATATTTCACTGTTTTCACAGTATATTTTCTTATTTTATCAATTTTATTCTATTTAATTCCATATTTTTTGTGAAAAAAATGTATTTTTTTTTAAATATTAGCATTTTTCCTACAGTTTTGGGGAAATCTGGGTGTCAAAAGCATCATTGATACCGCGTTTTGTGATCTGTAACCTTAATTTTGGAGAAAAATTTGCGATCACTGACATGTAAAACTTCGATGACAATGCTACAGTGTATGTTTGCTGGTTGTGGATCTCGCCAGTTTGTGTGATGCTTCTATTGCGATTAGTCCGGCTGCTAAACTGTGGTCCTGGATTACAATAGATGAAGTTTTTACGACTGACGTGAAAGTTATATGATGTGAAGTGAGCAGTTTTTCTAAATCTAATTTCGTATTACGTAAATGTATTTTATTATAAGTGTATTTTAATATTACATATTATATCTGATTTTACATATTTATTACATATTCTTACTATTTTCATTACATATTCATGTAAATATTTGACGTTTTATACTATATATTTTTCTGGTCTCTAATCATCACACACAACATTCTACATAATGAAAAAAAAAATTAACTACATCTTAAATATATTGTACACATTCTGTTTTTTTCCCTTAAAAAAAGTATTTCATTACAGAAAAAGAATTTACAAGAGGTGTGTGGTTTTGGTCAACTTTGTAGATATAACAAACCATTTCATTGAGTTCTTACAAATAGTTTGAGTTCTATTAGGGAAAGGAATTTGAAAAATTGTTTTGAGAAATGAGCATTGAAGATTCAAGACCACTGCCAATGAAAAAATCATGACAGCCTAAAATCCCCCAGGCCATAAGATGTTTCCTTGTATGTTGATTTCTTGGCCTCTTCTAGTTTAGTTTCTTCCTGCTTTGTCAAGCCTCTTTTGTGCAGTGTATTCAAGAAGGTTGGTGTTTTCAAAACTACTCATAAAACCTTCAAATTGAAAAACATGTGTCGCATTCTTTACTGGCAGCCCAACCATCCTAGCACAGTACTTCATGAATTAAATCCTTAGTATCGCTGCCAATTTTGACGTGATTCTTTTATCAAGTGAAACCTAAATTTACTTGTGGAAAATAATTTGGTAGTGGTTTAAGCTGTATCCCCAAAGTTTAAGTTAAAAAATGATGAAAATAGTTTAAAATCCAATTCCCAAAAATATTGTTTTCTGAATGTTTGCGTAAATTGAAGAGGAATACCGTTTCAATTGCACAACAATCAACCGTTCAGACAGGGTTGTTGTTGTTGTTGTTGTTGTTGTTGTTTTTCTTTTTTTTTTCTTTTTCATTTTCTTTTTTAAATTATGGAAACGTTTTTTGGTAAAAATTAAAGTTTTGAAATATTAATTTTTTCAATTATGATTCTTTTATTACAAATTGTATGCAAGGTTTATGGTAAATCTTTCAACACATAATACATGTTTTAGTTCCAACTAGATAACAATTTTTAATTGGTTTTATTTTATTTAAGTTGTTTTATTTTTGGTTTAAATTTGAATGCAATATCGGGATCAAGGCTTGGTGTGCTAAGATGTTTCATCAGGTCTTTATAATCTTTATTACTCCCAAGTACTACTGGGACGACCATATTCTGCCAGGAGTTTTGAGCTGTGCATGCAAGTCACAATGTGCCATTATTTTTTGGTTCTCCTGATTCTGAGATCTGCTACACTGATGGCCTCCACTATCCACATGTGCTTTTCTTCAACAACAGTAAAATCTGTGTGCTATGATCCAACCAAATGGACTGTCTGGTCCTAGAAATCCGGAGTATTTTTGTATTTGGGTTTTCAACTACCTTGTGTGGCTTGTTCTTCTACTATTAATTAGTTGCCTGCAAGCCACATTTTCTGTGCAGATTCCAGTTTCATGACATTGTTTGAAATATTGGCCTGTTGTACAATCCTGTAGTGGTACTGATGAAGTGATTGATTATTTCTTCTGGTTTGCATTTTTTGCACTTGTCAGCCTATTCTTATCTATTTTGGCAGAGTGACCTTAAGCCTGTACTTGAGTTGCCTTCTGACTTTTTTTAAGGCCTTCAGTCTCCCCCTCCCCCCTCTCTCTCCCTCTCTCCCACTCCCTCTCTCTTTTCCTCCCCCCCTTTCTCCCTCTCCCTCTCTCTCCCTCCCTCGCCCTCCTTCCCTCTCTCTCTCTTTTTAATCCTGCAGCTAGTCCCCAAATGAGAGATCTGTTCACCTTACCTTTAGTGTTCTTTGCACACTGTGGACAACTTATCATAACAAATTATTCAGCCTTCCATAATCATGTAAAATCCTATTAATAATAATAGGCCTAACTGTTAATAATAAATTGTATAAAAAATATTATATCAATTCTTGTAAATGTTTCAGAAAGTCCAGCAGCAGAAGAAATAAAGGAATCACTGGAGGTTAAGAGTTCCAAAATTGGTGGAAAAGGAGAATTAACAGGTACATTGATACTTTCTGAAACTTTTAAATGGTAATGTGTGCAAAGATGGTTCTCTTCGGTTCTCTTGGCTAAAAAAGTGTGTAATTTATTATGTCAAAGAACGTTAACAATCTTGAGGCAGTGTTTTTATTAGACATAAGGAAATTTTGTGAATTTGACCTCTGGGATGATTTCACTGATATACCTTTTTTTCCCCTCCTTCTAGTACAAGGGAAAATTTTACTGAATATTGATAATTAATGTGCCCTGAATCTGTGTTATGTATTAAGTGGTGTTTTTTGTTGTTGTTTTTTTCTTCAGGGGGGTAGTTTTGAAAATAAAATCCAAAAATCATCAAAATTGACAACGATCATCATTTAAAAAAACTTATAATTTAATGAGACAAAAAGATCTAAAATTATTACTTATATATTGAGGGATATAGAAACCGATAGTTTAAATCACTTGCAAAATTTTGAATTTTAATATTTTAATTTACTTACAAGCCAATCAATGTTCAAATTGTTGGTTGAAATTTGCTGCTGTTTTGATGCCCTGCTGAGACATTGAAATATAGTCCTCTTTATTCACCTGCAACAATTCTCTAACATTGTTTCAATGCATTTGCCTGATAGTTTTTGATGACATCTTTCACCCTGTTCCTCACTCACTGCACCATGATTTTGGGGGAAGTAGTCATTGTGGTTGTGTTGTGGTTGAAGTTTCACACTTGTATTACAACCAGTAGGTTTGAAGTTGCTTAACGTTTCCTTGCCAATTTTGTTGTAATTAGATTTCTTGTTACCTGTGAAGTTTTCTGTCAAGGTTTTATATGAATGCCATGCAAATTTTCATTTTGTTTATTGAGGACTGCAAATTTGGATCTCTCATTAGGTCATATGTCTCTGGTCATTTAAATAAACCAGCTTTCAGTTTTGCTTCACTGTTGAAAATTTGTTCCTGTTATAAATATGAAATTACATTGGTTTTGCTGCCAAGGCCAGTTATAAATAATTTACATTTAAAGGAATGACATTCATACAAATGTAGAAATGAATTTTTTGCAAGTTTCACGTTTCAAGTGTCAATATTAAAAAAGGGAAAAAAATAATTGTAGGACTACTTGGTTAATAATTTTTTAATTTCAGTTCATTTATAAGATTTTAGTAATTCAAAATTTCTAAATTACCAGCTTTAACACAATAATTATATAATAATTATACAATTATTTTAATAATATTCTTCTTATATATTATAATACTATTAGAATATTGAGGTTAAGATTCAGTATTTAGACATTTTCATGAATTTCAAAAAAAATTGTTTTTTTTAAAAAATCTGATATGATGAAATGAAACTACATAAGGGTTTATATTTTTCATATAAACTGTTTCTCTGTAGCAAACTGGTTACATGCCAATATTTTAGTGAATGATAAACTGAGCCCAGTCTTTCCTATCCATTCATTCTGTTAAAGGCTGATCAATTTATTCTCCAAACCTTCCTTTCTACATTAAATGTGAATTGTTACTTCCCCTTAGTCTGTCAGAATCTAATGAGGCTGAATGAAATTCATTATTGTGATTGTATACAGTAAATTGCTAATAATTAGCAGTGAAATTGAAATTATTCATATATTGCTTTTTATGAACTACAATATTGACTAGCTCTAGTTCTCCTCTTTGTTTAAAGAAAGAAAATTGTACACAAATACATTTTCAAGTGAACATTCAGAGGTGATAAACCAAGAATTGTAAAATTGAATGCCAAGAAATATTAGAACAATTTGAATTAGTCTACTCAAAACCTGTCTTGAGAACGTATAGATTGCTGAATTCAGTTATAACTATTAAAAATTATGTATATCATGGTCCGAAAAAAAATAGCGAACCTGGTGAATAAATATTGTTACAGCATAAACTTCTTTGATGATGATGATGATCTACATCATCATTCTTGATACAGATAAAGAAAATTATACCCAAAAGATAACATGTTATATTTCAAATATATATTATGAAGATTAGAAATACAACAATGTACTGTGATTACTTACGGTTTAGAATCTCAATTTAATTTAATTTAATTATTTTAATTTATCTGCATTGAATATTTGTGTTTAGAAATTATTATAGTGTATTAGATATAATTGTTACTTATATGTACAAAGCCGATTGGCATAAACAAATAAATAAATAAATAAATAAATAAAGAGTTGGTAGGTGCTATGCATAATGCATATCACTTATCATTTTTTGGCTTCTCATCACAATGTAAATTCGTAGTAGTTTTCTATAATGTTTAATTTTTTGTATGTAAAATACTTACATATTCCTACATTCTGTTGCAGCTCATGCCAGTCCGTTTGTTCCTCAAGGGATTAATGAGAAAGTTCATAGACTTGAAAGAAATCTACATTCTTTAATGAAAGATAATGTTAATGGAATTCTTGGATCAGAACTAAGGGAAAAATACAAGGTAACTGCAAAAGAATGTAATGTTTTAATACTGCACTCCCAATTCTTCAGGGTCTGCATTCGGGTGAGCTCTTTATTTAAATCCCACTGCATGCCACTGTGTCATATTTAGGATGCATTGGCATTTTCTTATCTTTAGCATGCAAAAGAAGAGACATTTTAGTTAAGAAACAATGAAAACCTATTTTTTTTTCACATCATCACACGTCTGAAGAGTTAATAGTCTAATGAATTGATTAACCAATCGAAATGATACAGTTATATACATTTACGACTGATGTTTCCAGTTTTCACATTCAATGCAGAGTGTGTGTGTGGTGATATATATATATATATATATATATATATATATATATATATATATATATATATATATATATATATATATATATATATGTATATATATATGCATATGCATATGCATAAGGTATACAATACAAATACTCTGCACCTCGCTAAGGCCAAACCCCAAACGCATTATGTATATAATATCGCAAAAGGTAGTACACTTGTAAAGAAATAAAATATAAATTGAGGGGGGAAAAAAGGAATCAATTTTTATAAAGATAACATACAATAGAACTAATTTCATCAAAGAAAAGAAAGAAACTTTATAGAACTATACTCGATGAAATACAAATGAAAAAAGACAAATTAAAATATCTAACATATTTTCTATTACGATACATATATAGAAGCCAAAATATAATTTACAATAGGTATAGTATTACTTCGATGAAGGATTTCAATGTAAACAGGGGATTACTCAATTATGGTCATCAAAACAGTCTCAGATGAGTTTATCAACCAGTATTTTATCATAATTTTAGTTGATATTCTATTCACATTCAAAATTTTCAGATTATGTGGAAGCAAATTTTAAACTTTATAACTGATATAATCAAAATTTCTTCTACCAATATCTTTTTTAACGTCTGAAGGTTGCAAAAATAGAGTTATTTTATTGGCCTTTACTTTTACATCATAGATATTTTGTAGATAAGAGTAATTCTCCAAGACTGACTTCAACAGAAAATATTTCCTAATATCAATTATTTTATTTTCTCTATATAGGATTTCTGAAGAGTATCTTCTATTCTTTCCAAATATCAGTTTAATGATTCGTTCTTGAATATCACTCAAAGGTTTCAAGGAATTAGCATAAGCTCCTCCCCACGCAATTATAACATACGTAGCGATAGGCCAATAAAATGCATAAAATATCATTAGAAGTTGTTTTGTATTAAATGTTTTAGTAATTTTATAAAAAATATAAATGAGATATCTCAACCTATTTGCAATCTTTGATGTATGGTGTCCCCATTTTAAATTGCAATCTATAAGAATACCCAGATATTTCATATGATATTCTCTTTTTATCTCCGGACAAGTACAGTTTTGTCTATTGCAAGAATTTATACGTATTCTCAAAGCACACCGATCCGGAACACTGTCCATATAGCTGCCATAAGTAGAGTATACTGTTTTTGTTATATTAAGGCTAAGATGGTTTGCACATAACCAATTAGCAAACTGATTTAAATTGACTTCAGCTCTTTGAAGAACATCAGTCCATGATTTATCTTTGACCATAACACAAATATCGTCAGCAAAAGATATCAGATTTCCTTTTGGCAAGGTTAGAAACATGCCATTTATGTACAGAATAAAGAATAGTGGTCCCAATATTGTTCTTTCTGGAACTCCCCAAGTGGCCAGTCGTTCTTTACTAATAACGTTTATTTTCACTACTTGTTTATGATTAGTCAAGTAACTTTTAATCAGATCATAAGTAATTCCACGAAAGCCATATCTACAGAGCTTCACCAGTAGCAATTCATAGTTAACGGTATCAAATGCCTTGGCCAAATCCAGATAAATAGATATGCAGGGCACAATGTTATCCATTGAAGTACAGATCTGACTAGTTACATACTTAATAGCATCATCAGTATTTCTACCCTTTTGAAAACCAAATTGGAATTGATTTATAATATTATGTTTATTTAAGTAGTTTTCAAATCTTTCAATAATTTTTCAAATATTTTCACAAAATTTGATATTAGTGAGATAGGTCGGTTATTAATGGTTCTATCTATATCGCCTGATTTGTTGATTGGAATAATTTCGCCTTTTTTAAAGTGTTCAGGTAATACACCTGTCTCAATGCTTTTATTAAATATATAAGTTAATGGTTTTAATATATGTTCCGAAACATGTTTAACAACTGAAATTGAGATTTGATCGACACCCGCAGACTTTTTATTGTTCATGGCATTTACAGTATTCAATATTTCTTGCTCCGTAACAGGATTAAGAAAAATTGAATGTTTAGGGGATTGATCGGAATTCAATGTGGTCTCAGTTGGTATCACATTCAGATTTTTAGCCATATTGGGACCAACTTCAACAAAAAAGTCATTTAACTTGTTTGCTATGTCCATATCATTTTCAGTGAAAATGCCATTGACATCATCAAACAATTTTGAATTGGTGTATTATCATTTTTCTTTTTATCAAGTGTTTCATTTATGAAATTCCATAAATGTTTCACATTGCCGGATATTTCTTTCAAAATACCATTATAATAATAGTCTTTAGCAATTTTAATTAATACTTCTAATCTTTTTTTGTAATTAAGTAATTTTTGTAATTTGTAAAAACAAAAGAATAATTGGTTTGACTTGTCTCTCAGGTCATTAATATTTAAATCATTGGCGATTTGTTCACATTATTATATTAATGAGTACATGTGCTTTAAGTAATGTTTAATGTATTAGTTTTCTGTGAAAACTAGCTTAAAATTCTGTATTTTCAGAAAGCTTAAACGCCATTTTCTCAAAAATGGCTTTACATTTTTTGTCCAAATTTTTCTAATGGATAGTGCTAATTGCACTCTTTAATATGGCGTAGAGTTCATTTTGGGATATATTTTGTACACAAAAGCAAATTTTTTTAAAGTTCTCTCATACCATTAAAATGCAAATTTCCAGCAATTTGTAAACAGTATTCAATTTGTGAGTGTAAGTGCTTCAAATGAATTTCGAAAACTCAAAAATTTCCTGTGAAAAAGAGCTTCAAATTGCGCTATTACAGTAGGGCTGAAATGCTATTTTCTTGAAAATGGCTCCAAATTTTTCAATGAAAATTGTCATTTAGAACAAGGTTTAACTGTTTTTTTTTAAGATTCTTAAAATAATAGTTTTGTTCTATTAGGAAACCGAAAAATTAATAAAATGTCAAAAAATGTAGTTTGGGCGGCAATAGATGGCAGTTGTCAAAGAGTTAATTAATACTTCTAATCTTTTTTTGTAATTAAGTAATTTTTGTAATTTGTAAAAACAAAAGAATAATTGAACAGCAGGTCTGAACAGCTAGCCAAGACCAAACGAAACAGAAAACTAATACAGGAAAGTGTGTGCCATTCTGTAGCACCCCTAGTTTTTATGCTTCCTTGGCTGATTCTGCAGTAGACTTCACTACATTCTTGCTATTCCTAGTCTTTTGGAGTGTTTGCACTGCAGCTTTTATTCTTTTAGTGCATTTGGATAGTCCTGGAACCTTTGGTTGTAGTTCTTTTAACATTCGGGCATAAGTAGGTAAAGGCTGAGCTTTTCATTTGTAGGAATCTTATTTTTAAAACAACATGTTGCTACAGAATTTGTTTTGCAAGCATAACAGGTCTGAAGTTCATCAGTCAAGTTTTCTTATATTGCACTGTACCATTTTTTTTATTAAATTGATTGTGAAATAAACACAATTGTTAGTGTGACTTAATTGCTGTGGAAGGCTTGGTAATGGTGCTGGTAATGGGAAAAAACTCTGCTTATACTAATGGCAATTACCATGAGGCTGCCTCTCAGTCAAAAAGTGCTTGAATCTCCTGGTAGCTCTTCATGCCTCTGGTACAGATTATTTTACAGTAGTCATGTTTCAAGGTAGGCAAATGCATGTGCTTCCCACATAAAGACACACTTGCAAAGTTCACAATTGTCATTGCAGTTAAAGGGATAATTTTTCACAAAATGTGTAATACTTACATGTTAGGTATTTAGATTACACCTTATCTTGTTATTAAGTTACATTGTATTGTAAATACTGCTTTCGAGATGAAGATTTGAGTCACGAAACAGTTTTAGATAAGTCACGTCAAGGATTATATTGGAAACAACGACAAGTTGAGTGAATGTTCATGTAACCTTTTTTGTGTTATTCCTAGTATTTTGAGAACAGAAAACAAAGATGAACATTTTTTCTTGAGACATCTGAATACCCAGAAAAGAAAGGTTCAGTAAAACCTCCTAGCGGATTTGCTAAAATTTTGTGTCAAACAACAATTCTTCACAGTGCAACAAAACCATATTGAGGTATTGATTTTGTTTTTGTTTTTCTTTTGCAGATGAAGTTTGCAGCTCCATTAAATTTTCAGATTTTAGGCTGTGAGAATACACAAGAATTAGCATTTAAAATGCCTCACATATTTAGCTATATTCCATTGGAAAATGGAGACTTTAAATTATATCCTTATGGCTATCCTATGGAAAGAACTTCAAAAGAAGGTAATACAAAATTAAATGTGACAATTTAAAACATGGTTATTAGTTTGCAAGTGTCTATATGTGTATCATTCTCATATGTTCCAGATTCAAGGTCAAAGATGATGATTCAAATTCCAGAAATAATCAAAAGGAATATGCTGTGGCTTATGCAAGGGTATCCAAATGGACTAAATAGTAAAGATTTTGAGCAAACATATAAGGTAATACTTTTCTTTGTGTGAAAAAAAATATAAACTTGTTCCCATTATATCTTGCATGTTATTAGCAGTATTAATTTAATAATATAATTTTGTGCATATAAGTAAATAATTCATGATTTTAAGGGAAATAAAGTATTTTTAAAACACATTCTCACTTACTCTCACAACCACTTGCACACTCACTTGCTCACATATTCACTCTCTTACACATTCATTTACCCTCTCGCTCGCTCTTCCTTTCACTCATTCACTCACCTGCTTGTGCAGGTGCAACACATAAACACAGGCACACACACTCGCACATGCACACATGCACGCACTCACTCACGCACACACGCTAGCACGCACGCATGCTCGCACATGCTCACACACACTCTTACATGCTCACACTCACACCTGTTTTGACATGAATCCAAGCAACATCAGATTTGCATAGAGATTTATTGGAATCTCTATGGCTGCAAATTGGGCTACATCATTTGAATTTCAATGTTTGTGCGTTATATAGACCTCCTTCACCATCACATAGAATTTCAGATGTAGACAACGCCGTTTTTGACATATTCCGTCAGGCGAACGATTTAGAAGACCTCACTATTATCCTAGGAGACTTCAATTTTCCGTCGCTTCACTGGCCCCAGCCCAGCACAGATCACATTCCACTTGTAGAAAGAGAGTTTCTTGAGATATTTGGAAATTCTTGTTTCTCTCAGCTGGTAACCGGTGGAACCAGGTTTCGGGACAGACAGAGATCAGCAACGCTCGATTTGATTTTCACAAATGATGAATCTGCTTTATCGAATCCAGTCGCGCGAAGTCCTGTCGGTAATAGTGATCGTGTTGTTCTATGCTTTGATATGCAAACTGAATTCCGCAATGTAGACTACCCTACACAGAACCGCAAGGTATACTGGCGTGCAAACTTCGAGGACGTGAAGAGGGACCTTCGACAACTCCTTCTCACTTTGGAACGTGTCGAGGAACTGGAAAGTAATTGGATGATATTCAGATCTGGAATAATCAACGCCTTAGAAGCTCATTCGCCTACTCAAAAAGAAGTCCCAAACAAAAACAAACCATGGATTACTAAAAGGATACAACGTCAGATACGCAAAAAGAAACAACTATGGACTAAATTTAAATCCACCAATCATCAATCACAATACAGGAAATACAAAGAGCTACGCAACACAATAACAAATGAGATTTGCACTCGTAGGAGAAATTATGAACAAAATATTGCCAAAGCCAAGGGCTCTGGGCCAAGGGCACCTGTACTCGTACATCCATAAACAGATTTCTTCCAAAGTTTCTGTTCCACATAATTTCCGAAAAGAAGATGGGGGAATAGTTTCAAATCCTAGTGATGTTGCTGAGGTCTTTGCAGAGAGCTTTCAAAGCTTCTACACATTGGAACCTAACGACTCTCCCACCTATATCCTCACCTCCTTCTGAGGAAATACTGGAAGATGTCGATTTTCATGCTGCAGATGTTTACAATGTCCTCACAACGATAGACCCTAACTCTTCCGCTGGTCCTGATGGTATCCCGCTCCTTGTACTGAGAGAATGCGCACAAGAACTAGCTCCAGTTCTATGTAAAATCTTTCGTGACTCCCTTAACTCCGGAGTATTACCGACGGATTGGAAAATAGCTAACATTATACCAGTTTTCAAGAATGGTAGTAAGCTAGATCCCGCTAACTACAGGCCTATTAGCTTGACCAGCTCGATATGTAAGGTCTTTGTGCGGATTCTAGCAAGCAGGATACTCAACTTCACTATGAGAACTGGACGCATACCACCACACCAACAAGGTTTCGTGCCAGGGAGATCAATAATAACAAATTTACTATCTTCACTACAAGACTGGACAAAAAATTTAGATAACGGCAACCCTACAGATGTCATCTGTTTAGACTTCTTCAAAGCTTTCGATAAGGTACCGCACCGAAGGTTGCTTTACAAACTTGCTCACTTTGGCATAAAGGGGAAGCTTCTGCACTGGATCCAAACTTTCCTTGAAGATCGTCATTTCTGCGTGAGAATTGGAGAGAAAAAGTCATCACCGAAGAGAATCTACAGTGGAGTTCCCCAAGGGTCGGTACTGGGACCAATCCTATTCATCTTGTATACTAGCGACTTGCCGAACGGTATGCTTTCCCACTTTAAGATGTATGCAGATGATACTAAATTCTATGCAAACCCTCTGGAGAATTATCTCCACCTTCAAGACGACTTGAACGGTGTCTATGAATGGTCTAGAATTTGGAAATTACCCTTGAACGACACAAAATGTATGGTTATGCATATTGGAAGATCCAACCCAAAACGAAATTACCAATTAGGAGGAAAAAATTTGTCTGAGACCAAGATCATGAAAGATCTGGGGATCATGATCTCTAACGACCTCAAATGGGCAGACCATGTGAGTTACATCGCAAAAAAGGCTAACAAAGCTATATTTACATTGCGCAAAGCCTTTAATACAATAAGAAGCGATGCATTTACAACACTATATAAAACCTACATTCTCCCGATTGTTGAATTTGGCACTGTAATTTGGAATCCTTATTTCCTCAAAGATATGAATTAGTTAGAAAATGTACAAAGGAGAGCCACACGTATCCCCACAGACCTCAAGAACATGACTTACGATCAACGACTGGCGAGACTCGGACTTCAGACTCTAACTGCTAGGAGACAACGTGGCGATATGCTTGAAACATTCAAGATTTTGCAAGGGCAATACAACTCCGATCTTACTAGTATTTTTCAGCGCTCTGGAAACCTACAATTACGAGGTCACGACATGAAGCTGGTAAAATCTAGATATAATCTTGTGCAGTACAAAAACTTCATCGGCAACCGAGCTGTCGACACCTGGAACACATTGCCCCAGGACGTGGTGTCGGCTCCTAGTCTCCAGATCTTCAAAAGAGCTTATGATGATCTCTTCAACGGGGAAGACCATAGACTCCATTGATATGCAGACTTTGTTCCTCCTGTCCAAGAATTGTGTCAAACTTGTTAAATTATTATTATTGTGATATTATGTGATATTACATTTATATGTACATGTGATGTTAATTATTATGATGTGATATATCCTCAATGAATTGTATTAGCGCCGATTCAGGCCTCATCAGTTTGTACTGTTGCCTGTATATTACTTTAAATAAATAAACATTATACCAATAAGTTTTAGCACCAAAGTGTATGCATCAAACCATATTTACATTTTCATTCATTGTAATTATGATGTAAGAGTTTTCTCAGTGTGTCAAAATTCAGCTTCCGAAATTGGAGTTAATAATATGATCAGGTAATGTGTCAAAGTTGGCAATGATTCTCATCATTTGGATTATTACCTTTGCTCTGTTCTGATTCTTTCCTTTTATGGTTTTCAATTTGTGGCCCCATGGGTACTAATGGAAGTAATAGAAAGTCCTCTCAATGTTGAGTGTTTTGTATTTTTTTAAAATTTTTTTTAGATATATGCCGGGTCTTTTATCATATCTTGTCTTATCAACCTAGGTCTGGAAACACCACCTCTTGTTTTGGCAATTTGGCAATGCGTGAAATACCTTCGACATCCCTTTCACTTTTAGCGACCCCCAGCTGCGTGCCCTCAGATTTCGCGCTGAGAGTATGTGTCTAATTTTAATTGGAAGAAAGAGAAAGCATCTATTCTGTCTTTGTTACTCTTCAACGTACTGCAGCCACTACACTGAAAAGAGTAATCGCCTGTCTCTTGATAAACAGTGGTCACTTTAAGCATTTATTCAATGGTCAGTTTTTTTGTCATTTTAAGGAATGTATATTTCATTATTTTTTATTAATTATTGTGATGCAACCGCCCACGTCGGATGCCGATTCTTTGGAACGGAATCGGGGGGGAGGTCACACCACAGAACGGAAGCGCCGACACACTGATGATATGACGGTCGTTCCCATATAGCAAGGGGGACACGCGCTAAATTTATTTAAAGGGGCCCCAAGCGCGCGCCCACTTACCTGCTATTTCACTGCCGGCGTTGAGCGTCTCAGGGGTGAGTGCCCTGGGTCGAAGGATTGCATTGGTTTCTTTGTTTCAAAATAATGAAGACTTTACTCAGAAGTTAAGTTTTTCACCGGCCAAAATGGCGGAAACATTTATTAAAAAAACTGTTCTTGCAGACACGAAATTATTGTTTTTGGCTACCAAACAAATGATGATGATGATGACTTACAAGGTGTTGATGGCGTGATGGCTACGTCACTGCGACGGGATTGCTCACCGATCGATGGATTGATGTAGCCGGACCCTCAGGAGCGACGCTGGAACGTGTGAACACAGGCCTCACAATTGTCCCCCGGGATGAATGCTCCGGCGCTCGGGATGTCAGCGCAGCAACGACGTAGCGCTGGCGCGCGTCTCAGGCCGTCACACGTCACCTGGACCGCGTATGACGTTGTAAGCCAAAATCTGGCTGTGTGGAATAAATTCCGCGGCTGGACGGAGGCCGGGCAGGCTTCGTGGTGGTCGGCACAATGCTTGCCTCTCACCAACCGCTATTGTCGTCTTTCACCGTTGCTCTCACTAGTAATTTCGCTAAGAGCCGATATTCGGCCGCTCTCTAACTGTAACTTTATGTTGTGGATAATTTCAACCGTCCTCCGCTATCTCTGCCCGTTCTCTGCTCGACCACCCTCTCTCGTGTTTTTCACCCGTCTAAAATTCGAGCCTCTCGCTGTGTTTCTCCCCCTTCTTTCTTTCGCACCAAGCAAGGGTTATCACGTGCTTCCTGCCCAGCGTTTTCATAGGTCGGTTTGTTGAGTTCCAGAATTTTCTATGTCATTTGTAACCTGGTTGGCTAAGATGATCGCTTCCTTTCGCGGCCATTGGATGTCTTTGTTTAGCACAGAGAAGTGCGCACGTGGTTCTTCTGCTATGACTTGTGATAGGTTTATTGGACTTAGGGGATTATCTTGCTGCGTGCTAGCGCCAAGTCTATAACGCGGTTGTTCCGGGAGTCACTCATTTTGTTAGAGGCACAAAGGGGGTGGATTTATTGTTCAGGGTGTGGAGAGGCCTACGCAGCTGTGCGGAACTGATCAGGCGAGGCGAGAGGCCGCCCGTTCTTCCGAGCTTCTGTTAATGTGGCGTGACACTGGGGTGGCGACGTGCGATGGTCAAACGACACATCGCATTATTTTCAATAATTATTAATGTACTGCTTATTTCATCATTTTTATCAGTCACATACGTCTTTAGCCCCTGTGAACATGCAGGTACCTATAGGTATATTAAGTACACTTGTACCTACCTGTATGTTAAGAAATTAAACATCCTTAGCAACGTGAATAAACAACCTTCAATTCATTGCTCTCTCTCTCTCTGTCTTTGTCTCTCTCTCTCTGTCTCGCGCACGCCCTCTCTGTACTTAAAAAAAACAACAGATAGAGATAGAAAGAGTAGAATAAGATGCAAGTAAGTGTACATCATTTATGTGTAATGAATAGAGAGCGGATTTTTATGCCCTCAAAAATCTGCATTTATGCATTTATGACCTAAAAATTCTGAAATGTGCCCTTTAATATGCACTTAAAATCAATAATATTTCATTTCTTCTGCAAACCTGTCTTGATAAAATTCTTGGAATGAAATGAAAATTTGCTTGGAATGAAAAGATCTATTTGTTGTGCAAACGTAATATAATCTACCCTACTTTGCGAGACAAATAATCGAAGTAAATATTCACCTTACTGAAGTACATCGTATGTCTTGTTCAATTTCTTTTGACTTTAAAATATATGTTGTGAGACGTATTGCATCTGAATTTAATAATGTGCAAACCATCAAAACTTTATATCTAACTCTGGTTAGACCGATATTATTATATGGTTCACAAATATGGTCTCCCTTTTACCAGAACCATATCTCTAGACTTGAGACTGTTCAGCATAAATTTTTTATTTTTGCTGCCTTTAAGCTCAATATTCCATCTCCTAGATTCAGTCACAATAATTTTGAAGTCGCAACTAGATTGAATATCAGCTCATTACGCTCCCACAGGTATTATTTTGACGTACTTTTTCTGTATAATCTTATTAATCATGATATAGACTCTTCAGAATTATATTGTACAATTCCTTGGGCTAATCCAGTGCGTGATTTGCGTTCTACAGATAGCATGTTATTTAATATTCCTTTTGCGAGATCAACCTTGTACTATTATGCGCCATTATGGAAAATGTGTAGAAGTGCAAATTGTAACCAACTTATTTTGTTCACCATATCAATTTAAAAAAACTTATAAAAACCTGTTACTAAATGATTTTCGATAATACTGTATTATAAATAATAATGTAAATGATATTTGATAATTGGGTGATTGCCTGTAACTATATGTAATAAATAAATAAATAAATAAATAAATAAATATGTTCTCTAGAAATATCACACATTTGCACAAGTATTTTATCATCTACAGAAAACAAAAACGCAAACTATGACTGGCACTTTCGAATCAATGAACGCTCACAAATACATAAGATTCTTTGAGAAGATGAAACGTTTTATAGATTAGTCTCTTTTTTAACGAAACACGGAAAATATCCGCCTACAGGAAAAATCAGCCAAATATGCACTAACACAGTCTATATGGCTTCATGTTCTAACCAAACGTCGAGAAATTTCACTTAGCTATGCCCTGAACCAACGGACAAAAATAAGCAAAATCATAGAAATCCGCTCCCTAGTAATGAACATTCAGGTACAAAAACAATAAAAATATGCATCAGTTGCCTAAAACACAAAAAACTATGAAAAAAGTATTTTGATGAAGTGTATTGGTGTAATAAAAGAGTCATAGGAATTAAGTTACTTTATTAAATTTGTTTTTAATTTTATATAAACTTTGCAAAATAATCAAAATGTTCACATTTTAGTTATTTATTTCAAAGCAATCTTGCATAATATTGAGTGGGGTATACTTGTAACCCCGCTTGGTATTCAGTGTTACATTAAGAGCTTGGTATGTGGAGGGTGAAGGTCATGCACATTTTGTTTTTAAAATTTAGTAGTTTTCATGCAATATTTCGTGGAATTTTGCAATTGTAAAAAATAACAAAAACAAAAATATTTTCTCAATAACGGTTCCAAATTTTTTCTTTAAGCTTTTGGAAGGGATAGGGTTGAATGTACTCTATGAAATGACATAAATGCATTTTTAGGCTTATTCTTTTGTTTTTTCAAAAATTACTAAAATGTAAATTTTTTGAAATATCTTTCACGTCATTAATATTTACGGTAGCAGCAGTTTGTTCACATTATTGCATTTATGAGTACATGTGCTTTTAATGATGTCTCATCGTTCCTTGATAACTCAAAAATTTTCTGTGAAATCTGTCTCAAAATACCGCATTTTCAGAAATGCTCAAATGCCGTTATTGCAAAAATTGCTCCAAATTTTTTTCTTCAAACATTTTGTACAGGTAGTGCCATTTTCACTGTTTAATACGACATAAAATTCATTTTGTTGTATTCTTTTGTTCTTTCAAAAATCGTACAAATGTAATTTTTATGAAAAATGTCTCGCACTGTTAATATTCACATTTTCAGCGATTTGTAATCTTTATTACACTTGTGAGTAAAAGTGCTTCAAATTGCTTGTAATAAAATCTTTTGAAAACTCAAAAGTTTTCTATAAAAATGAGCGTCAAATTTCACTTTTACATTTATGCGCAACCGACATTTTCTTTAAAATGTTTTCAAATTTTTCAATGGAAATTTCCACATATGTCGAGGTTTTACTCTTCTATAATATTTTTAAAATAATATTTCAGATCTACTATTAGAAAACCGAAAAATTGAGAAAATTTCAAAATAATGTACTCTGGGCGTCTATAAATGTCAGGTGGCTAGAGTATGTGGCTAGTCTGAAAGGTTATCCCAGACCAAAGAAAATAGGAAACTAACTAGTACAAGGAAGACAGTGCCATTCTGTAGCACCACTAGCTTTAAAATGTTTTGCCTTGGCACTAGCACAGGGCATACTATTCTTAAATTAATTTGAAATGGCACCAATGATGGATGTTGAAGTGCCCTTGAAACAATCGCCTCTGCTCTTGGCTATCAGCTGTACGAGACATATTGCTATCCTACTTGTTTCAATATGAGAGGTGGTATTTGGTAGATCATCTTTGATTATCGTAATTAATTCCAGGAATTCTCTGCTTACACTAGTTAGTGATGCAAGTCTTCCAAGTGTGCATGCATTCTGGTATCTATTTTGTTAGCTGTTTCAGTTTCACAGAGGATGTTGGGATGTAAATCACTGAAAGCCTTGTCTGTATGGAATATCTCATGGTATTTCGCGTTGTTGATCGTGCCGCTAGGAGTCGCATGATCACCTGCACTGCTCGGCACAGTCTTGATCCTGCGACTCCCAGAGGCACGACTGAGAATGATGCGAAATACCGCGAGATATTCCATCATGAAGACAAGGCCCTGCACGCCAAGAAATAAAAACCGAAGTATACTTAGATTGATGCTCTTGGTACACTTCCACACAGATTATTCTACATGAAAAGAGGGTATGATGTGAATTTGGTTGAAGCATGGTAAACGTGAACGGCATGGCTTATTGGATATTACTTAATATTGTAGGCTGACCATTTACTATCGATGTACATGATCTTATTTAAACTTTTCTGTCATGGAGTTTTAATATTCTCACATGCTTTTCAGTTAGATTTGTAACAATTCCTACTGTATTCTTTTTAGAGACCACATAAGAACAAAGTAAATCCTTTGTGAAAACAGTCATTCACTGAATGGGCACTTCTGAGGAATTATCAGCTGGCACTGCAGCCCATGTGACTGAAAGAATTTAGTTTGTAGAGCAAGGTAGTCTGATGTAATCTGCAGTGATGCTCAGTTGTTTAAGAACATGTTAAAAAAGTTTATTGCTGTCCTGTATCTACATTTACCAGCCAGGAAAGTCTCTCCGAACTGAGCCAAATCAGGTCCTCATATCAAAAATTGCATTTATATTGGTAGCAACCATATTACTGGGAATCAAGTGAAGTGACACTTCCACAGCTATTATGATTGTTGTGAGTACACAATTTACATTTTCAATCTACAACCCGAGCTACCAACATAATTTCTGTTGCAAGCGCTCTCACCAGCAAGATGCCACTGCAGAGAGACTTTCCTGACACACTATTTATGTCTTTACCTTATTCAATGTAATGTTATCAGTTGGTGAATGGCCTACTGGCCTCTGAACCCCCCAGTAGGCAGGTTTGATCCCTGCTGATCGTGGATTTTCCAAAGACGGAAAATACCACAGTGGCCAAGACGTGTGTGTAACATGTAAAGGAATCTTTTTGGTGCCCAACAAAATTAAATCTCTCCTGCAATTGTTCATCTTAACAAAATCTTGCATCAAGGTAGTTTGGAAGACTGAGACAAACATCTAGCAGGTAAAGTGGAAATCACACGTGGCATAGGTGTATCAGGGGATGCCTACATGACATAGAAAAAGATTGGATGTTCAAGAAATATCTCTTAGGCCCATGCCAGGGATAGGCTTCGAAAGAAGACAGACAAAACTACGGATGTAGAACCAGGGATAGGCTTCGAAAGAAGACAGACAAAACTACGGATGTAGAACCAGGGATAGGCTTCGAAAGAAGACAGACAAAACTACGGATGTAGAACCAGGGCCACTGGTGTCTCTGCGCAAATAACACTGTACGATAAATTTATACTACTTGTTATACTACTGACACCACGCAACAGTAAGGCTGGCCACCATTTAAATGTTTGCTGTTCACTTGCGTTATGAAAAAGCAATTTTTAAAAACCTTGGTAAATAAAAACCTGTGGTATTTTTACTATCTAATTGCAATATCCATGAAGACTGGTTTTGCTAAAATATTTTTTACTGAGTTATAATAGTGTCAGTTGAAGAGAGAATAATTTATTGAAGACCAGTAAGTGTGCTACATTTTGAAACAATTTTGTGGTTTTGTTGAATAGTGTTTTTTGCTGCTGCAGGCCATTAGTTTGTTACTGGTTATGAATGTAGAATTTGTGTTTAATCTGCTTAGTGACAGTACTTTTTTAATTATATGTGAAAATATTATTAGAAGTTTGTTTTACAGGATACCTATTTGCAAGGCGTAGACTTGAAACTAATGGGTCTATCTTCTTTAGAAGAGTTTTTTCATTCATTGGAAAAATTAAATGTTTTAAAAATTGAAGTGAGTGGTTCAGATACTTGGTTGTTTCCTTCTAATAATTCTGCAAATCTAATAGTTTTTGATAAACCACTGCCATTTAAAGAAATAATTGAGAATGAGGTAGGTTTAATGAATTTTAAATTATCACTTAACAATGAAAGATTTTTGAACAGTTTTTAAGAGATTAACTATTTTGTTATATTTCTCTTAATGTTTTTAGCACGATTTAAGAAGTATGAAAGAGCGATTTCCTAGGGATGTTGTGGGTCCTGATTTGCATGTTAAACAAGTTGAAATCCCTTCTTGGGTAACGAAGGGATCTCTGATAGAAGTTCTTGTTCAAGAAGTGAACAATCCTCATCACTTTTGGTTAACATTTTGTGGTGAGCAGTATTCTCGGGCTCTGGATTCACTGATGGATGATTTACAGTAAGTACGCTTTAGATTAACTGGTTGATCTCGTCACAAATTTTGCAATACCTAAATCATTGCTCTCTATGAAAATAACTTCTTACTGGAACTGATTTGGGAATGATCAGGGTATAATCTGTTCATTTCTGGAGACTGGAAAGCATGAAACGTGACAATATGTACCCTCGTGGAAACATAAAATTTCGCATCGAAATTCCTTGGCCCGTCGGCTTGATGGTGATGGGCATCCCTGACCGCCAACAGCAATATCTACCGTTGGGTTTGAAAACTACATTCTCTAGATCGAACTACGAAGATTAAATGTATTTGATTACAGAGCTTATAAAATATTTTAACGCTCATTGAGAGCTCACAGTAGTAGTACAGAGCTAAAAGACTTCAGTGATTCTTACCCATGAAAGTAAATTGGCATTAATTTTTGTATACGTAAACTTCCATTCAAGTTTCATTAATTTAAAATGTGTTGTTACAAGAAAGACACGAGAGTAGCGAATGCACAGCTCAGTGCCAAAGTGTTGTTCCGGAAGTGGAGAAGTGGCAGGTTCGATTCCCGGTCTAGGTAGATATTTTTATTCATTCTGCATTGCCACGAGATCGTCTAAATTACACTCTACATTTGTCTTGCCAATGTTTTGCAAAAAGCATCCAAAATTTGCATTTGCAAACAAGGCGAATATTTGAATTCTGAAGAAAAAACATATTTGATGATTATGTAATTTCGATTTAGTAATACAATTTGTATAAAAAATTAACGTAAAATACGACTGCTTCTATTATTATTATTATTATTATTATTATTATTATTATTATTATTATTATTATACAACTATGCTAGGGATGTCTTTCTGCTTGCTACAATTTTATAGTTGAGAAGAGAGTTGAATAAACTCATCTCTTTTGGTGGGAGACATTATCGATTTTCTCCCTTTCTAAGTATCAGGCCTCAGATTTTCAACTGTCCTTGGTAGTTACGACTACAGGTCAAAATGAGATAAGCATGCAGCATTGCCTTTCGTTAATGAAACAAAAATCAATATTTTCACTCACAGCCAAGCAAACGGAACTTTCAACCCACATTCATTTTTCGACCACGCTCACCATGCAAACGAGAGCGAGTTATCGCATTAGTGGGAGAGAGACATCCATTTGTCTCAGGGGTGGCGTTTTTGGTTTCCTTATTAGTCATGTGTTCTCTAGGTTCCCTAGAATAAAATAAATATACTTGTACAGAAAATAGGAAAATACAAAATAAAGATATTTAGTAGAAGGGTAAACTATGATATAAAAATAAAAATTTAATTATGCTAAGAAATGCGTACTGCCATAAGTTAATTTGACAAAAAAATCACAAATAAGCAAAGCATCTTCCATCGGATTCAATCCTGTTGCTTAAGGTGCCGGAAGAATGCTTTCTATCATTGAGCCAAAAGAATACTGTTATATTACAATTCATCGGATTATTTATTATGCCACATTTTGGTCAATGTTTGAAAATCCTCCGAGATATTTAGACATTTATAAACAATGCTGATATGTGGCATGTCGTTTATTAAATGGAATTAAAATATAGGGGGTTTTTGAGATTTGTTTTACTTCAATATTCTGAGTATATTCTTCCCTCAAAAACGACGATTGGGTGACGGGTGACAGATCTTGGAAAGTAATTCATATTAGAGTTGCTAGAATTCTTTCTTGTTAAGTGATTCCCTGCCCGAGGTATCTTCTCTCGTGTCTTCCTGTTGATGGTGGACATTTTTTATTTTACGAGCGCAATAGTCAGTTTTCGCGCACAATGATATAAAAAAATAATTTTATTCGTGAAAAAGGCGGTGTTTATATTGCATTCTGAACACTTTTGCCTGCAACATCTGTCAGCTGAATTTAGCCAGTGAGAGGCCAGATATTTCTTAGGGACATTTTCACTCATCATTAAGGAGAGTATTTTTATGCACTAAAAAATTTTGAAATATACTTTTAAAAATATGCATTTATGATCTAAAAATTCTTAAATATGCACTTTAATATTCAATTAAAATTATCAATATTTCATTTTCTCTGTAAACCTTTCTTGATAAAAATCAGAAGAGACATGTTTGAAACGAAAAGACATACAATTTTTTGCAAACATAATATAATTTGGCGTTCTTCGCGAGAGAAATAATTGAAGTAAATATTCACCTTAGTGAAACACAATATGTCTTGTTGTATTTCTTCTGCCTGGTTTACAAAATAAGTTATCAAGAAATATCCTAAATTTGCACAAACATTTTATCATCTTTATAAAAAAAATCAAACTGTGACAAGGTCTTTTGAATCAATGAACGCTCACAAATAAATAGATTCTATGAAATGATTAAACGTATTATAGAGAAGTCTCTATTTTAAAGAAATATGCAAAAATTCTATAAATACAGAAATATGCAACAACAGGAAAAATCAGCCAAATATGCACTAACATATTAATTCATACATCATATTCTAATCAAATGTCAAGAAATTTCACTTAGCTATGCATTGATTCAATGGACAAAAATATGCAAAATCATAGAAATTCGCTCCCTGCTCATCACGTAGTGCTCCCAAGGTTTCTTCAAATTTCGTGTGTGGAGTGATTTCGTTGACGTGTGAACAACATGCAGGTGGCACGTCACACACTCCCGCGAGCCTACTTCGTGAATCGAACCCTTCAGCACAAGCGAAATGTAAGCATTTTTTATATTCTTATATTTCACCGACATTTCTAGTTTTATTTTTTCAAATGTATTTTATATGTATTATTATTATTATTATTATTATTATTATTATTATTATTGTTTAAATTTGGTGTTCATTTTTCTAAAAAATTGGCATTATATTGTTGCAGATCTTAAAGTATTCTGAAGAATTCTGATGATTTCTGTATCTGACGTTGCTTGAGAGTGTGGTGGCGTTACCTGTGATACCTTTCACCGTATAGTGTGCGGGGACATAAGTCAATGAAGAGTTACATAACATTTATCCACTAACCGTGATTTCGAAGATGAAAACTAAAAATCTTGCTGTCTTTCTGTCAAGATTTGCTATCACAAATGTTAAAAGTGTGATAGTCAATGCTTGTGTTTTCTCTGTTTATTTTGAAATAAAAGCAATTATTATATTATTTTGCTTTGATCTTGTTTAGAATAAGAACACTTTAAAAAACAAAAGCAATCTTCAGATACATTTAAACTCAGTGCTATTGAAATAAATGCAGAATTGTTCTAACATTGCGAGTATCAGCAGTTTAAGTGTTAACATTAAATTTTTACGTATGTTGATTGTTTCACGTCATTTGGGGAATTTCTCTGTTTAGTTTTTATACAGAAACAATTTTTTTAATGCTTTGGTGTTTTTGGTCCTGCTTATGCTGGCTGAACTCTTTTAGAAATCTCCAAAAAGCCATGGACAGTCCGAACACTGCCATGCAACTTGAATCGTTATAAAAAATGCGCGTGCGGTGCAGGGTTAAAATCTATTATTGTTATCTCCACACAATATTACGAATATTTTTCATTTCAAATACAAATGATCAATTTTCTAATATCTTCAGAATTGATATATTCGTCTTCTTTGCGAAAGGGAATTATGACTGATTTATGCATAACATTGTCAAGAAAAATGTAGAATATTGTAATTTAGACTATCTTGTGGCAATGTAGAATGAATAAAATATGTTCCTAGACACGGAATCGAACCCATCACTTCTCCAGTTCTGGAAGAGCATTTTTGCACTGAGCTGTCTATTTGCTGCTCCATTACTCTTCTTATAACAACACATTTTAAATTTAAGAAACGTAAATGCAAGATTACATATACAAAAATTATTGTCAATTTAGCTTCATGGTTATTAATCATGGAAGCCTTTTACCTCTGTACTACTACAGTTAGCTCTGAATGAACGTTAAAATATTTTATATGCTCGGTAATCAAATAAATTTAATCCTCGTAGTTCGGTCTAGAGAATGTAGTTTTCAAACCCACCGGTAGATCTCGTTGTCGGCAGTCAGGGATGCCCATCGCCATCAAGCTGGCGGGCCAAGGCATTTTTGACGCGAAATTTTATGTTTCCACGAGGGTACATAAATATGTAATGAAAACAGTATGAATATATAATGAATATATAAAATCAGATACAATTTTTTTTTAAATTTATTTTTATAAACGGGTAATCACCCAGTACAGATCGTTTTTGAAATCATTATTATTCCACAGAAATATATGTACATAATGAGATGAGTAATATAAATATCTAACAAAAATCAATTAATATCATGTTCTTTGCTTTCAATGTGAAGCTATTTCCGGGTACATCAAGATCAAGGTCGATTGAATTTGCTACTCTGGACATTCTTAGCAAAGGGGCATGATGATACTTATTTGTTTTTGCTAATGCAACATCAAATATAGGTTGTAGATTTCGGACTGATATTTTCCATGAAGTTTGGTATAGCAGATCAGGACAATCAATATTATTATTCAATAGATCATTTAAAAATAAGATACCATTATAATTTGTATGTGACTTTAGTGTGCTAATATTTAATGTCATGGCGATTTAACCATAATCGTGAGATATGTAAGGTGATGGTAATTGAAGTTTCCAACCTGCACGTAAGGAAGGTTTATATTGTTCTGTTTTAAGTTTCTGTAAACATCATATAAAGGAAACCATATTGATGAAGCATATAGAAAACTTGGTCTTATTAATGTATAATACAATGTTTTAAATGTGTGAATTTCAGTTAAATTGATAGTTGTTGTTTTAAGAAAACCAAGCATTCTATTTGCCTTTGCAACAATAATCAATATGTTCATTGAATTTGAATTTTTGGTAAAAAATTATGCCCAGATCTTTAATTTTAGAGACAGTTTCTGATTCTTGCCCATTTATCGAATACGAAAATATAATTGGATTTCTAGACCTCGCATATCTCATATTTTACATTTTAATATGTATTTTAAAATTCACTAATTATAAAACACATTTACATAATACAAAATTACATTTATAAAAAATTTCTTAAACAAATTTTGAAAATAACATTATCGTCTTAAAAATCATTTGGAGTGCAGAAGCTGATGCCCACTTTACATCTTATAAACTTTTCTGTCAGTTGTAGAAGCTTCATCTATTGCTTCCCATGTCCGTAGTTTTCCAGCCTGACTAGACACAATATTTATAATAACATAATTCATCGTACAAACTGGCGGTATGTATGACCAGCAAACAATCACTACGGCATGAAGAACTCTCATTGAATGTTAAACGTTGACGATCGCCCAAGTTTCTCTGAAATTAATGTTGAAGGTCACGGAATGTGGCGTCAATGATACTTTTCTCACCAAAAGGGTGAAAATCACTTCAGTGCATCAAGTGCACTTCCCACTACTGAGATAACAGAAACAGGCATGTCAGTCTGTGAGAACATCATGCGTCTTCACATAGGGTACTTGGAGAAGACAACATGCAGTAATAATATGGGGAAAAAATACTGATTTTTTAAATACTTCTTTTCTTATAAAAAATAATAATAATAATAATAAGGTAATAAAATTGAAGAATTAGAATAAAATGTATTTTGTGAAAATACCAAAATACGTAATACAACATTGAATATTTAAATATGTAACAAAAAATTTGATTGTATTAGGATGGCTATGATTCACCAAGATTACAAATTTGAGATCAGTAAGAAAAAAATATGTCATTGCATAAAAATCCAGTCTCTCTTCATTACATCTGTACTCCTACAACAGGTGACCTATGGACTATTAGTGGTTTAATTTCAATGCTCCACAAAGTAATTCAGTAATTCGATATTAGTTACATTTTCTGAACATATTTAATACAATTGTTAAGAAAAACATTGAGGAGATCAATGAGAAAACGTCCAAAAGTAAATTGTTGTTTGTAATTTGGTGCAACTTCAGAATAAAAAGGGAAAATTTAGTGAAATTTGAAATTCTGTAGCTCTTATTACAGGGTGCCAGGAAAGTCTCTCCGCAGTCTCATTTAACCCGTTTTTGCCCGGTGTTCCCATTTGGGAACATTTTTTTCGCAAAATATTTTCGTTTCTGGAAGAAGTCAACAATGTCATGCAGTATTCTTATTTTGATTGAACGTCTCTACTTGCATGGAAAAAGTAGACTAACAATCATTTGTTGTATTTACTTCTACCTGAGCCGAGCCACGGCACAAAGAAATACATGTTCTTTTTTTCACTCACTATGATTTCAAAAAAGTAATTTTTCTCACTTCTGATAATATGATATCATTAATTTTGGTATTGTAAAATATAGTTTAGATATGTATGATGGTAAATCATTATCAATTTATAAAATAATGTAGATTGTGTTTCAGTTGTTGCGCAAGAAATTGCAATGTTCCCAAATGGGAACTCCGGTCATGAATGGGTGCATGTTGTAGAGAGCTAAGAAGTGGAGTAGATCGTGTAAGTTAAAACAGCCATTGCTGTTGAATGGAAAGATGGCTAGTAGTACCTGTGAAGGAGCGGAAGAGCTGGTAGCTGATGGTATTTTGGCCAGCAAGCAATATATTCAAATGCCTACGTTAGACCAGTCATCTCCGGAATCTACACCAGCCTTATCATCACAAGATCATGCACCACGTTCATCTCATGAACTTATCCCCCAGATATGATACACAAAAATACAACTGGAAAAACGTGGACCGTGCCAAGGTGGAGGAGGTTGTGTGAACAAGGAATGGAGTCACATAATGAAATAGTAAGTCTTGCAATGCCCAGAAACAGATTTGAGTTACTAAAAAGGTACGCTCATTGCACATACATTTCCCAACTTGATTCAACTGACAAGTTTGCTAAACTGTCTCCCTTGATAAACCTTTTGAATTAAAGATTTTTTTAAACATGCAGGATTGGTAGAAAAGTTGTCAATGGATGAAAACATGATTGCAGAATTTGGAAGACTTGATTCAAAGTAGTTCATAAAAGGAAAACCTATTCGATTCGGCTATAAGATGTGGTGCATATTTGATCCATTGGATACCTTATCTAGTTCCATACTTACACCGGAAAGGACAAAGATAGACCTAAGGACATTGGATTGGGGGAATATGTTGTAAGAAAACTGGTTAGTAATCTTCTTCCTGTGCCTTACAAAATTAATGTGGATAGTTTTTTTCTCAACCTTTGGTTTGGCTAATAAACTGAAGGACCGAGGACTCGGGTACACTGGAACGATAATGGCCAACAGAATTGAAAAGTGTTCTCTGATTGATAAAGAAATAATGGAGAAGCTAGCGAGAGGTACGTACAATTTTCGCACTGACACTAACTCTGGAGTACTAGTTATTGAGTGGAACGACAACGGGGCTGTCCATATTATCACTACATGTGATCCGGTTGAGCCAGTAGTAGATGTCATGCGGTGGTCCCGAAAACAGTAGAAAAAATTTTAATGTAATTAAGCCACACACTGTATCATGCTACAACAAGAATATGGAAAGTGTAGACAGAATGGACAAAAATGTTTCAAATTACTGAGTATCCTTCAGGTTACAGAAGTGGTAGTGACCAGTCTATATTCTGTATTGAGATTGCAGTTCAATACTCGTGGCAGTTGTACAAGAAAGGAAATATTGACAACTATATGGATCAATTGGCTTTTAGGCGAAAAATTGTGCGAGATACCTGCAAAACTATGCCACTACAGTTTATTCCGGAGGGAGCCATAAGTCATCAAAACAACTACAGAACAGAACCATTCCATTTGGTTCAACTACCTGGATCATTGGATGATCAATGTCGTGAAGCAAAACCATTGTGATTTGTGCAACAACAACAACAACAACAACAAAAAAAGAAAAAAAAAAAAAGCCTGATTGTAGAGAGAAATGCGAGAAATGCCTGATTGTACTACATAAAAACTGCTTTCAAGCTTTTCATAAGCCTTAGAAAAAAAATCTGCAACTTACTATTGATACATTTTACACGGTACTAAGTTCCCGTTTTTCATTTATGTAATAAATACATTATGATTTGTAAATCTTTTTTTCTTTTCCAGTAATAAAAGTGCTCAAAATGCATGATGTGCTTTGTTTTATCAAACGTACCATATTGTACAAGAACTTATTATTATACGCGATGAAGTAGAGTACTGAATTACGTTTTTTTTTTTACGAAACAGTCATGTACCCATTCGAGCCTGGCGTTCCCATTTGGGAATTGGCGTTATTTTAGGGAATGCTATTGGGACACAGGGAAAATCATTTTTCCCTGTTCACTAGTAATTACTTAAATGCCATAATACAAGAAATACACAGAAATTCAAGAAATTATAAACTCGGGCAAAAACGGATTAATTTGTGGGAGTGCTTGAAACTCAGAAAACGTGAATTTATGTTTTCTTTTGGTAGCAAAAGAAAACATAAATTCTATACTCACCACAATCATAAAAGATGCTGGAACTATTGTCCCCTTCACTTGTTTCCTAGTGCTCTGTTTTCTACAAACATAATGACATTTTTTGATAGGGGGTCTTGATTCAGCTCAGTGTGGAGAGACTTTCCTGGTATGCTATATTTGACTTATTTAAGTGGACATGGAATTCTTCATCCTGGCTATGTGAAATATTTGATTCTTTTTATGAGAAGCTATTAAAGTTAAGCTTATGACATTTTTACAAGTAACAGATATATCACTCATGATAACATTGAAGCAATGGCTATGAAAAGAAAAGAGAGGGAAGAAGAACTATTTTCGTAAATGAAAATCTTTTCTCGTAATGCAGTTCTTTTTACTGTGTTTTTTAGTGAATAAAGTTTTACAGAATGAATAATACCAAGGTAATTAGAAAAAAATATTGCTTCAATAAATGTAAGGGACCTTCATTCACAATTCCTTAAAATTTCAGTTTCCAACTACACATATAAGCTGAGATAAGGATAATTTAGTACCAAAAATATCAGCTTTTGGGAAATGGACTTTAAAGATGCAACCCTCTGAACCAGCTTGATAACTTGGCTCATCAGAATAAACATTTTGCAATAACTTTATCCTTTTGAGACTTATTTTTATGTCTGTTAGCTTCACAAGATAAAGTTTTCTATTTACTTTCTGCATATGTAAGTCTATTAGTATTTATGCACTGCGTTGTGTCTCAGTATCTATAAGTATTGGAGACTGCACCTAAGCCCAATGAGAGGTCTTCACATATAAATAATAAAAGAAATTGTTGTGTGATATCAACGTGATTCAAATGCCAATTTAAAGAGAGTTATGAAGATTTATAAAAAATAAAATACCAAAAAACTATTTTTTGATTAAAAATTAATTGTGTCCCCTTAAAAAAATAATTTAAGCGAATTTGTATGGAATTTTATGACATTTAAAATTGTACATACCCATTTTTGAACTACGATCAACCATAAAGCGATAAAAATTTTGTGGATTTTGGCTTACCAAAACTCTTCCTGAAGTCTTATGAGGTGGAAAATGTAGGATTTTCCTACTGGATACTAAAATAAATGGAATAAAAATAAAATCTTTTACCTCGCCTATCTCACCTTTTACAAGGTGGAACCCCTTATGGCTCCCCATTGACTACACTAATGATTTGATTTAGAGATCTGATTTTTACTCTCTCACAAAAGGTATTGAATAACATAGGAAAATACTTTGATTTTTTGGTGGAAAAACTATTAGTGGGTCCTGGTACGCAAAAAGTGAACAAATAATGTTCCCATATCTAGTAAATGGCATCCTCTTAATGCGTTTTGGAGTCAAAATCCAAGATTGGTAGGTCTGTAATACTGAAATATTGCATTATGTCAAAGTGCATGTCTGCTCACCCACCCATCGTTGAACAATACTAGTGGCTAAACCGTAACAAGGATTTTCACCAAAATTGAGGTTCCCTGATCGATCTGCTTGATGGTGCGGCATTTTGCATTTGAAGCGGATATTTTAATTTGGGAGATACTTTACATGAAGCCTCAAAATTTTCAAAATTTTCTCAAAAATGACCCCACATTAAAAAAAAAAAGTTCTTCCTCTCATAGATCAAAAAGTCTATTAAAGAAATGGCATAGGTATAATTTTCGTTGAATTCCCTGAATTTTTGAAAGTTACAGCAGTTAAAATTTTTTTCATCATCTTCCTACAACAAACTTGAAGGTAGACATTTTTTTCCCATAATGAAATTGTTGATTAAAATGTCAGATTGAAATTGACAACACCCACCTGACCTGGCAGTTCAAATTCTGAGAATTGCTTCTCATTGTTGGATGTGTTGTAGTTGTATGAAATGCAGTTTTAATAGTCTAAATTTTGTTTTTACCAACTAAAAAAATGAATTTTTGCATTTAATGTTATGCAATTTGTAAGGAGTTTCACAAGTGACTTGAAATGATAATATGGCGAGAGCCTGCGGAACTGTATTATGTAACCGTTACTAAGTGCAAAAAAGTATGTGCTGTTGTAGCACCACTAGCTCGATAATGTGAGTAATTTTCGCATGAAATTTAGGCTGGTTTTAAAGAATTATTTTCACAAAACCAGCCGTTTTCTTCATATGCAGTAGTGCATGGTAGAGAAAATGCTCTCTTCTTGTTATCAGTGTTGGAAGCCCAAGTACAGATAATTGGTGTTCATAGTTTGTATACTTGTCAGCCTCCTCTGAACTTGTTCTAACAAATTAAAGTCTTTGATAAGGCGAGGGTTCTAAATTGTTGAACCAAACTCTATTATAGTGAGAAGGTAAGTTGCAAACACTTCACTTCTGATGGTGTTGAAAGCCTTGTGGAGGAGACAAATTGCTTTATTAGCATTTTTAGCAATGTAGGATACATGATTTCCCCATTTCAAATCATTTGAAATCATCATGTCATCAACTTCATCACGTGTACAAGATTAAAGGATTCTTCACCCCGGTAGTATTTTGTATTTTAGGATTGGATTTCCCTCTATACATGACCACACATTTAGCTTTGTTTAGTGGCATCATCCACGTACCATTTGTACAGATTGTCCAGATCACTTTGAATTTGGGTGATCTGTTAGCAGGTTGGAGTAGATCTTGATATCGTCTGCGTGCATTCTGACATGCCATCAGAGAGATTGCTCATGTTTTGGATAAATAGAACCGGTCCCAGTACAGATCTCTGAGGGACTCCGCTGCTGATTTTCTGCGAGGATGATCTATAATTGCCTGTTTTAATACAAAAATGTTGGTTTCAAAGAAAAGATTGTATCCAACGTAGCAGTTTGTCTCCAGTGCTGAAATGCAATAGTGGTAGGGCATCTTATAGGCCTTGGAGAAGTCCAGTTAAATTAAGTATGGGATTGAGAAATTGGGATGCATTATCCATAGGAACAGCAGTCCAATCCCCAGGAGATGACAGCAGGTAGTTAAGATTGATCTTCCCGGTATGAAACCATGTCGTTGATGGAGGCATTCGTCCAGTTCTCAATGCAAAATGCAGTATTGCATCTGTCACAATCCTTTCCAGTGCTTTACAGATGGAGCTCATTAGACTGATTAGTCTGTAGTTGTTCAGATACATTGTGTTACCCTTTTTGAAGATTGGTATAATATCAGCAACTCTTCAATCCGAAGGTACCATTCCTGAATCGGTATTTACGGAATATATTGTGAAGGATAGGCGCAAGTTCCTCTAGACTCGCTCAGAAGTAGTGGTGGGATACCATCCAGTCCTACAGAAGAGTTGTGATCCTGGGAGGTAAGGATATTGTAGATATCTGAGGCATCAAAGTTAACATCATGAAGTAGTTCTGCACATGGGTCAGTAGTTAATTGTGGGATGATGTCGTTAGATTCCAGTGTCTAGAATTTTGAAAAACCTATTGCAAAAGCCTCGGCGATATCTCCCAGGTCGGTCACCAATTCACTGTCATCTCTTTGGAGGGTCACAGACGAGATCTTGGAACTGATTTGGCTCCTGATGTGTGATTTTGTCATTTTCCTTTGGTTTTTGCAATGCCATGTTCATAGTTTCCTCTATGAATCTCTACCATTGTACTTTAGCAACGTTAACGTTTTGCAATTTTCGAAAATACAGAGTTCGCCAAAATGAGACTAGTGTCAAATTTTTGTACTGTCCTTCGCTACAAACGAGGAGAGCATTTAAAGAAATACATAGAAGCCAGTTTTGAGAAAATGGTGGTTTAAAAATTGTCTTATTTCATGCAAAATTACATGAAAAATACTTATATTTTCGAAAAATTGTGCAGAGCCTTATTTCAGGATCTGTTTTTAAATGACAAATTTCATTCAGGAAAAATATCTATCTTCAATATTGTAATTGTGGGAGGAAATTTTGAACTTCTGTAATTTTCGAGTAAAAAACTGACATTTCAAAGAAAATGAGATTTGTGCCATTCTTTAAATCACCCTTTATGACATCTGGGAACAAAGTTTAATAAAAAATTTGGACCTTTTTTTAAAAAATTTTGAAAACATTGTAGAAACCTCATGTAAAGTACCCCTGAAAATCAAAATATCCATTTCAAACTCACAGGACCTTAAATTCATTGAAATCAATTGGAGAATATCAATTTTGGAGAAAAATGGCTTAATGGATTTGGCACTAAGTGTTGACCACCGGCAGGTGGACAGACAAGTTTTTGCATTAATCGATTTTTCGGAATGAAAAAAACCCACAAAACATGGATTCTGACTACCTAATTTTCTGTATGCTACATTAAATAGCATACACTTCCCACTTCAGGCATGCTATCTTAAGTAATTCCTACGCATTGTAGCATTCTCTGGGTTCCCTAGACTTCCACAGGGGACTAAAAAGTTCCTTTTTTGCATTAACTAACAGAGAAACTAAATTACACCATCGCAATTTACAAATTGGGTGTCAAGCTTAAATTAATAGAGCTCCTGAGAGCTATTAATGAGATAAGATGGTAGATTGCCTTGAGATATGATCCCCAACATCTTGAGGGGGATCTTTGGATCTTGGCATAGCCCCAGAGGTTCCAACTACCACTGACAGGATTTTCACGTTCCATGAAAATGGGCTTCCAGAGGAATGACTGGTTAGTATTTTATCCTTTTCCTTCCCTGCTTTCAGAAGGCTAGACCCATCTTCGTGGCAGACAGTCACGTTGACAGTATGGACCCCTCCCTGCCTTTTTATTACCATGTCAAGTTTGAATCTGACCCGTTTGGTAACGGAGAAAATGGGTTCCATGGACACACACTAGTCTCCGATGTTTTGAACATCTTTCCCTTCATGAAGTTCTTTATTTTGTTATGACACTTTATTCTTGCTGATTTAGTAAAATTGCATTGACCCAGAGTTCATGCTTTCTATTGCTGTATTGCATTTCCTGCAGTGTACATCCTCTGTGGGCCTACCCTAACGAGTAGATTCATTAGCAGTGAATCTTTCAAAAAGGCATTTCCAATAGGATTGTTTATATGTGTCTTGAAAGTTCTCCCAGCTTCTCCGAGGCGGTTACCTCATCGACGCAGTTCTTATAAGCCCTTATATCTTGTTTCGTATAGGGCCAGTTGAATCTCAGACAAATTTGAATGACAACAGCTCTGCTTCATCTTGCTCTTGAAAACTTAGTCTCTCTCTTCTTTTGCCAAAACTCCATAATTCAAACTTGTGTTGTGTTTCAGAGCCTTCTACTGCTCAAAAAGTCATAGTTATCGCATGCCTTCGGAGTTTATAAGGGAAGGTCAAGATTGTGTTACGCAGTTTGTTGACGAATGGCATCGTGCAAGAGTCACAAGTATTATTAGTGCAACTGAAGTTGAAGTAAGTGCTCTTATTGTTACCTAAAATGATTCATTTTCCTGCAGTTGTATTTTGACTCTATCATTTTGTTATTCAGGTATGTTTTTATGATTACGGAACAAGGAGAGTAGTCTTGAAAGACAACATCCATTATTTACATACTGCACATTCAGCTTTACCTGCACAAGCTATTCGTGCTGTTCTGGCTAATATTGCCCCTGTAGGTGACAAATGGACTCCGGATGCATCAAAGAGATTCTTACATTTGATAGCCAATAAAGCACTAATTGGAATTGTAATATCTGCTGATTTTACTGTAAGTAACTTTCAGCATTATGAAATATTTTGGGGTTATATTATTATTATTATTATTTGTGGAATTTCTTGAAAGTTAAATAAAATGGAATATTTTTTTACACGTTGGATCCTGAGGGTTACATATTTTAATTTTGGTGATATTTTACATGATACCCCAACATTTTTGAAATTTTCTCAAAATTTTCAAAAAGATTCAAAATTTTTACTTCAATTTTTTTATGAATAGAGCAATAAATAGTTATTAAAATGGTGCAGGTCCTATTGTTTGAGTTTTTGAAAATTGCAAAAGTTCAAAATTTTGTCGGCCCCCTTTCACCATCTACATTATTAAAGATTGATGTTTCTGCTTTTTTAACTTATTTATTACAGAATAGCCAATAAATGTGTAAGTGTGTGTGTTTTTTGCGTACATTATGGAATATATTGAACTGAACGACTAATTTTAACCCAGCGACTGATGGATGAAAAAATGTAAACACAAATGGATGGGCTGGGTCTGAGAGACCTCAGTTAAAATACTAGAATTACATAGCAAATATTTTGTTTATATCATTGTTAGAGGACTTCATTATGTTAGTTTAATATAAAAGAAAACATTTTTGTTAATATATTATGCATTATTTATAGTTATCAAAATATATTAAGCAAATTTAAGAAGTGCAGCGACGCCTCCCTAATACCATCCTCGTCATTCCACTGAAAAGTTTGACTCATTTCAGAAATTACAGTTTAATTTGACTTAAGTTGTATGTAATACTACATAAAAATAACATAATTATCTATATTGCGAAAATAAATAATTCTTAAAATATGAATATGCACCTATTCAATTACAGTTACTGGAACAGATGAATTGAGTCTCAGAGACAGAGTAAGTAGTAAATTACGTATATAATCACATATACAACCTATACAGCAATAATCACACTGAACGTTTCATTTGAAAATAAAAGAAAGGTGGAAAGATGAACAGGCTTCTGGTATTATCTGTGTGTGATTAGCTTAAGTTTTTGTTATGTCGTGGGTCTCACAGAACCAACCCATCCATTGCCAGGTTAATATAAATATTTAAGTGCCTCCTTTTAAATAAACAATTTCATGGGAAAACAGTATATTTTCTCAAAAATAATGGTCCCAAACTTAATTTTTAATCAATTTACAAGAGAAAAAAATGTTTGGACCAAAGCAGTAAATGTTAGAGATTTTTTGTCAGTTGTACAAAGAGTGACCCATTTTAATGTAAATAATATATTTTTATTAATTCGTTATTCATATTCATTAATCTGAATAAGTGTAAAATTATGTCTTTTTTAAATCAAGGGCCATTCCATATTAAATCAACACTGTCATTTTACATCACCATCTCAGATTCAGATGAAATTTGATACATAGGTAGCATGAATGAAGAATAAGAAAACTACAAATTTTGAGTAAAATATTTCCACCCGTTTCTGAAATAAAGCCATGTAAAATTTTACAAAATTGGGTTCCCGAAAAGTTTTAAATTGATGTTGAACCTTACCAAATTAAGATAGGGAGCTGTAACAGGTGTAATTTTTTATCTTTCTTTGTGGCCTTTTATATGATATACAACTCAATAGGGGTTGCGTTCAAGAAGTTTTTCAAATTTGAATTTAAAATTTTGATTTTGAGTTTTTTCAAAATGCTCATCTTCAAAAAAATTGAAAAAATTCTAAAATAATCCTTATATGTTTCCAAACAGATGGTGCAAGTTTAAAAATGGGACTGCAATGGGTTCATATGGTAATCTTTACTTAAAATGCACAATATTTACTTCCTCTAGATTTTACTGATTTAAAATGCATTTTATTTTAAATTATAAGCTCTAATATATATAAATTATTAATTTTGTGTTTTTGTTGGCATGTTTGTTGTGTTTTATTTTTATGATTATTATCATTATTATTATTATTTTTCCACTACATCACGACTAAAGATGTTATGAGTCGGCTGAATATAAAATCTACTCCAGGTTGCAACCAGCTACCTAAGGAGCAGATCCGGTAACTGTTATGCCTCTAAAATACTTTGCGTAAAATGTGAGCTGTTCCAAATAAAGCAACTTCTTGCAATTTCCCAGTCTTTTGAATTACTGGGGAGTATAGATAAGTTCTCATTCAAATTTTGTGGAACAAATCCCAGAGCTCCGATAACTATTGGGATGACCTGTGCTTTTACGCCCCACATTCGCTGATATCGATTTCCAAACTCTTGTATTTAAGATGTTTCTCTGCATCCTTGGTAATGACGTTTTGATCGCTAGGTACAGCAACATTGACAAGTAAACACGATTTGTTCTCCAAGCCCCGGATAACTATATCCGGTTAACAAATCTACCCTATTTTTATTTTGCATGTGTGCAATTTTTTAGTTTAACTGCGTATTTTAATATATGCGATATATTTAAGTACATATAATCCAGATTTTTGTGGAGAAGTGGATCGAAGTCAGATCTTTTCGGGTATTTCTCTTTCAACAAGTGGCTTTCTTCTGACAAAGCGGGTATGGACAAATGAACCTCATTAGTACCCTTCGCACTGTTTCGGGATTTACTTTCTTGTCAATGCCAATTTATATTTGTGGAGTAACTTTTGGTGCATTAATATGAGGGTCCTTCTTTATTATTTTCACAAGATTCTCTTCTTGATCAGAAAATGTCTTCGGGCATTCTCCTCCGGGTTGCAGTTCAATCGCCTATTCATTGATGTACCATGAGATTGTCACTCACTGTGCTTTCTTCATTAAAGGCATTTTGCAAAATTTTGGGCATCATTAACTCTTTGCATGATGGTAAATAACCAGCTGACGCTGCTCAAAGTTGGTGTTCTTTCCTCAACGATTCATTTCGCTTAAATGTTTAGGTTCCCACGTATCTGGTTCATCAACTGAAAGGTAACCTTGATTTTTTTGTATTTTTGGTGATAGGTAAAGTTGTATATAGGTAAAGTTATCCTTTCCATATGCACAGTCAGTAAAAATATGCAATTGCATGAGGTTCCGTGGTATAATAATAATAATAATAATAATAATAATAACAATAAAACACAACACACTCGCAAAAAAGCACTAAATTAATAATTTGTATATATTAGTGCTTATAATTCGAAATAAAATGCATTTTAAATCGGTAAAATCTAGAGTAAGTAAATATTGTGTATTTTAAGTAAAGATTACCATATGAACCCATTGCAGTCCCATTTTTAAACATGCACCATCTGTTTGGAAACCTAAAAGGATTATTTTAGAATTTTTTCAATTTTTTTGAAGATGAGCATTTTGAAAATACTCAAAATTAAAATTTTAAATTCAAATTTGAAAAACGTTTTCAATGCAACCCCTATATAGTTTCTTAATTTGGTGAGGTTCAACATCAATTTAAAAATTTTGGGGAACTCAATTTTGTAAAATTTTACATGGATGTATTTCAGAAACGTGTGGAAATATTTTATTCAAAATTTGTAGTTTTCTTATTCTTCATTCATACTACCTATGTGTCAAATTTCATCTGAATCTAAAATGGTGAGGTAAAATTTTAATGAAAACTGTGTTGATTTAATATGGAATGACCCTCAAACAGAATTGAATTTCACTATCATATTAACGGAATACAACTTGAATCTGTGACAGTAACATCTTGGAGTTCTTATAGACAATCGTTAAACATTTAAAACTCCTATTGAGAATTTTATATGCTCTGCCAGTAGAACATTGGGTTTTGTATGAGTAGGGGTGTATTTTAATGACCTAAAACATTGCCAAAAATGATCAATAAAATGCTCTTAAAATGTTAAATGTTTTAAATAATGCTCTAAAAACAAAGAAAAATGACATTAAAAAATGATCAAAACTACTTCAGATGAACAACTCAAACTGTTGGATATAATACTAATGTAATCGAAACTTCTTCCTTTTGTTCAAGTGAGCTCAACTTGCAAATTTTTGGTTTGGACTGTTCTTTAAAAGAAAATCTCTGCCTTTATTTGTTGTGAAATTGGCCAAACTGACAATGGTGCCGATAGGCGCCACAGGAACCTTAGATTACATAGTACTCACGACGACTGACATCTCAATATTTGAGCGAAGAAACCGAATAGGCTACTCAGGAATTCTGTGGTGAACGTTTGTTACATCTCGCAAATATTATTTGAAGCAGATACCATTAAAATGATATTAAAATCATCAAAATCAGTGAAAAATGCATTAAAAATTATGTTAAAAGCTAAAAAATGACTTATTAGTTGAAATCAACACAAGGTATAAGGTATAAAAATTGGTAATTTTGTTTTGTCATAACTTAAAATTAATTTCTATACCAAACAGCATTGTTCTAAAGTGAAAAGACAACAAAATTATGACATTTCATTAAAATCTGCTCTATAGTGATGAGATTAAGTAGAAATACGTGTTCAATACTCGGAACACTTTTTTGTGCTCTTGTACAAACTACACTTGAACATGCATCATTGTATGGTCTAATAAAAAAAAATGTTTACAATATCGGAAAAATGTCTGTGAAAGTTTTCAAAATATCTTGAATTTTGTGAATGTGGTGTATATTCACTTAGAGGAACTGGTGAACGGTATCTGCTTGGAAAATTTGACTTAAAGAGGCTACAACACAGGAAACAATTGCTCTCTATTATATTTCTGTTAAAAAGTACTAGACAGAGTATTGATTGTCCATTTATATTTAAACAGGTTTCATTCATGATTCCTCAGTAGACTTTGCGCTTTTACCGTCCATTACATTAACCCATTGCGAGAACATTGCTACATTGCCCAGAATGATTTTGTTCGCAAATCGCTCACCCTTTGTTGTCGCGTTGGCACGTTTTTGCAACTTTTAGTGCTAATCAATTGTTATGTTGCTAAATTATATTACTAGAGCGCTCTCGAAGCTTAAACAGTGGTTATTGAGCATTTTTTTCTATAAGAAGAAATGTAAAAAGTAACTGTTGAAATGTAAATTGCTAAGCCCCGTCAACTTTGATGCAGAACAACCACCGTTTATTTTACATTGGCCTCTCCCTCCTCTTAACCACAGGCTTATAGCAGCTAAACATGGTTCTAGATGAAGATTCGCGCCAACTCAAGTCATGTTTACAATGACTTAGCGATCACGGCTAAACTGACACCTACCATTTAAAAATTAAAAAACTTGCTTGTATGTTTCGTTTAGGATGTCTACATATACTGAACAACTAAAATGTACAAAGTATTTCAAAATAAGGAAATTTGAGTTGACCAGAAATTAGCGTATGATATATCATACGTTGGGCATTAATGGCTTAATATCATTGTAATAATTGTTTTACTTACAACTCCAAGTTACACAAAATAATTGAGGATGTAAATAATTTATGTGCTTCATTGGGATCTAGATATTGATCTTTTTGCTGACTCAATTTCTGTGGTATATAATAGAGCACTTTCTTATGTTACCAAGTAACTTATATTGCGAATATCCTGTAAGGGGTTTATCTTGTAGGATTGTATTTAAAAATAAATAAATCGATAAATAATCAATAAATAATGTTATTTACGTTGTAATTGTTTTCAGAACAAATTATTTTCTCTTTTCCTGTGTGATACATCTGGGGATGATGATATATACATTCATGAAGTTTTGATCTCAGAAGGTTATGCAGTAGAATCAGGATTTGATTATAATGAAAAGGAATCCAACAAGATTGATATAAATGACTTGAAAGCAGAAGTAAGATTTTACATAAGTGTTTTCATTACATTTCGATGTTGTTGATGTTTGGTGATGTTAATTTTTTTGTTTCTTTAGGGAGCTATAAACAGTAGAAGTCTTCTTATGAAAGAAGAGGAATGTGAAGAGAAGCTACCAAATGAGAGTGGTGGCAATTTGGATGTACATATAGAGTCGCCTCCTATCTTAAATAGCATTAATCATGGTGATACTTCTCTTCACGTGGATACTGTTCAAGCTCTAAAATCTCAGAACTCTTCAAGAATATCTTCTCAATCTTCTTTGCCAAATGCAGTGACAAAGGATAGCTTGAATAGTTCACCATCAGTTTCTAAATCTTTTTGTTTTGACGGGTCATCTGGGTCTTCTGATGTAAGTGCTTCAGTTGTGATGAAAACTGAAAATAATTCTTCAGGACATCGACAACAGAGTGCACCTCCTCCTGGTTTCTCCCATTTTGCAAAGTGTGAGATTGAATTAAATGCTAGTGACGGAACAGAATCTCACTCTCCTAGTGTTGTTGGTGGAAACAGTCTGAATCAGCAAAGTGAAACTGAACTTGAGGCGACCAAAATGAATGCTAGTCAAGATATAAGTGAAGGAAGAGACAGTATTAGAGACACTGCAAATGAAACGGGTGATCATGGTGAAACTGTGAAAGGTGTCAGTTCAGGAGTAAATGCAAATTTTTCTCACACAAAAGCTCCGTATGTACATAACTATTATGGTTACTCCAATTGGCCTACACTTCCACAAACTTTTCCAAATTTTCCAGTTATGCCATCCTTTCCATCAGTGAATGCCCTTGCTCCACTTTCTTTGGCACCTTTCAATGTGCCTCAGATACCAAATCCATTGGAGTTATGCAACATGTGGTATTATGAGCAATGTAGGCAGCAAGCATTTTTGCAAGGTTAGTATTAGCAAAGTATTTATTATTTTAAAGTAACATTTATAATATTATCAAGGCATTGTTTGAAATACTAATTAAGTTTCTTTGAAATATTTATTTACCTTTACTTATTGTTTTAAAAAAAACTTTAATGCTATGTTTCATTGACAGGTTTGATGGCTCATCAACAGATGACTGCCTCAGCATTTCCACCATTGCCTCCTAATTTGTATTTACCTCAGAGCTATTCTACATTGTCGTCTCGAAATCAAATGAATATTTCAGAATTACATTCACCTGATCAGTCTCCATCTATGGAAAGTAATTTGAAGGAGAATTCTTCTGTTTGTCAGGATGCATGTATTAATACTGCAACCCAAACCGAAGTGGCATCTGTAGACGAAGGCAGTGATACAAAGTTGACTCAGGAAATGAGCACTGGAGAGATGTGTTCTCTTGAAGCAGTGCCAGAGTTCATCCCATCTGATTTCAGTACAATCGCAAGTGAGGATAGTACATCCTTATTGAAAAAATGTTCCAGAAGCGAATTTCTTGAGAGTGAAAATAAAGATGGTAATAATCCTGATGTTGCCACTCATTTTGAATCTGCTGTAGAAGTTTCTGCTGAAGTAATTTCTAAAGATTTTGTAAAAAATAGCACTTGTATTTCAACCTTCCTAACAAATGAGGCAGTTAATCAGAGTACTAATGAGTGTGTAAATGATTTAGGACTAAGTTCGCAAAGTAGTGTTTTAGAAGATTCAACAAAGAAGGCTTCATCACATCTCTTTGAAGATAATACTAATCTCACTCCTGTTGATGATACTCCTCATAATTGCAATGATTCTGAAAGTAAAGTTGAAAAATTGCTTGAAAGTGGTTATTTAGACCTAGAATCTACCAAAGTATCTGCTGTGCCAAATTCTTGTAAGGATATTCTTGAAATTCATAATTTAGAGGATCGGTATTGTAAAGAATTATCTTCACAAAATATTTTTGACCCACAAAGGGGGTGTAATACCAAGTCAGCAAGGAAGGAAATTGTGCATGAAATTGATAGAGATGTAAATAATGTTCATCATCTTGAAGAAAGTGAGGATACAAAAATGAAAGGCACAAAATTGAAATTGAAATTGAAAATTTCACAAGATGCAAATAACAGTTCTGCTGCGAAAAGTCAATGCACAGAAAATGAAGAGCAAGAAATTGCTCAGGTAGAATTTACAGAAACCCCTTTTGAGGAAGAAATTGACGTGCATGAAGATGACTGTCATGAACAGGAAATGATAGAAAAAGCTCAACAAGAGTATGTTATGAAGACCTATGCTGAGAATAGACACTCTACTGCAACTGATAATACAACTAGAGAAAAGAAAGCTGTAATTCACAATAAATTACTTGCAAGAGAATATCTTGATATGATTAAAGAGGAGAAAACAAATAGTGAGGTTTCAAGTGGAATTCAGACTTCAATTTGTGAAAAATATTCGTTTGAATCTAGTGAAAAGAAAAAGTTTGTAAAAGGTGATGCAAAGGACTGGTTAGATAAATTTGAAGATACCACTGATCACCTATTAGAACAAGAACATTTATTAACTGTACCTCAAGCAAATTCTTCCAGAAATTCTGGAATATCTTCAATTCATGGTTCTTTTCAAGTTTCTCAGAAGACTTCCTCAGTGTCAGAAACGTTGAGTGCCGAGTTGGGAGTTCTTTCACTATCAAATGTAAGGGTATTTTGTCAATTTATTTGTAGGAGTATTACTGTTATGTGAAATACGAAGTACCAATGGTAGAACTTGCTGGGGTATGAAGATCTTAATATTTTACAGGAGCGTCAAGATTTAGTTTATTCTAGACAATTGGTTCAACAGAGTGAAACTTACCGGGAACATCCTGGTGTAAAAGCACAAAACAAGAGTTTCACAATAATCTGTCAAAAGTAGATGAAAGAATTGGCAATTCAGTGTGCAAGGCACAGACCAATTTTTCAAAGGAAGTAAGTACCTTCTTGAAATTAAATGATAGTACTCAGATAAACTGTCTTGAGCAGATAGTGCTTGGTAATTTTTACTTTCTCTTATACAAAGTAGTAGTAGTTATTTTATAGAAACAGTATATAATTCTGCAGTACAAAGGCCAATTTTTCAATAGAAAAACAAATTTTGTAGATTCTTAATAATGCAGAAGTCAATTTTCTTCTTTCCCAATGTCTTGTACACCATGTATTCAAAAGCCATGTTTAATGCAAATAGGTTTTTCTCCTCTCTCCCTCTCACTTCACTTCCCTCCCCTCTCCCTCTTACTTCACTCCCTCTCTCTCTCCCTCACTTCACTCCTCTCACTACCCGTTTCCCTCTCACTCCCACTCACTCCCCTTTCTCACTCACACTCACTCCCCCTTTCTCACTCACACTCCCTCTCACTACCACTCTCTCTCACTACCACTCTCTCCCAGTCTTACTATCTTCTCCCGATCCGGGTGCCTGCCCACCTGCCCTATAAATATCCTATGCTAATTTTGTTGAAATGACTGTCTTACAAAGATGATGAGAATTGTAAGATCTTATGTGCTTGTGTGTTATAATATATATCTGTTACTAACAAAATGAGAAAGTATGTGCTGTTATAACATCACTAGTTTCATGTTAGGGTCAAAGTTTCAAACTAAATGGTGATTTTAAATTGTTATTTTAATTCACAGGTACAGCCAGTTATTGGAGCTAAATTGTCAAGTGAAGTATCTGCGACCTACATTTCTGGACCTACTCAGCCGGCAATGTCTCAAAATTCACACATTCTTGCGCCAACTAGATGTTTTGGGCAGTCTAAGGATAATGTGTCTGATAAGCTACTTTCAAGTCAGACAACCAGTTGGAGAACAACATGGAGTTCAGAAGAACTCAGTAGAAACAGTCTTCAAAGGCCATCAGGTCGTGATTTATCAAGGAATTCTCCATTTCGAAACTCAGCAAACCAAAGTTCAACCAACTGGTATATTTTCTTCTATTTTGTCTACTTATTTTTATAATTGTGAATTTATCACCAGTTTGAGTAAAAATAAGTTCTTTCTTTCTTTTTTTTTTTTTTTTTCTTTTTCTTCTTCCCTTTCTTTCTTCAATTTTTTAACACTTAGCCTTGCAAAAACCTAACACGTTTCTACCTCCATCTTAATTAATTACTTTATGAAGTTGAATAATTCTTGTAATTTTATGGTACAGAAAAATGTAGAAACATGTTACTTTGTTGGATAATAATTATATTTAAAGCATTCATTTCCAATTGGACTGAATTATTTTAGAACAGACTGTACTCTAGCAGTAATTTAAAATTTGACAGTATTATGACCAATGGACTCATATTTTTTTCTTATACTGGGTCTTTATCGTATCTTGCAACTCTGCCTTGAAACACCACCTCTTGTTTTGGCAACTTGGCAACGTGTGAAATACCTTCGGCATCCCATTCACTTTTAGCAACCGTCGGCTGTGTGCCCTCAGATTTCGGGCAGAGAGAATGTGTCTAATTTTAGTTGGAAGAATGAGAAAGCACTTATTCTGGTCTTATTACTCTTCAACGTACTGCCGCCACTACTTTGAACAGAAAAAACACTCGTCTCTTGGAAATTGTTGTCACTGGGCATTTATGCAATCAGTTTTTTGTCATTTTAAGGAAATTATATTTTATTATTTCATAAAAATATAAATATTCATAATATATTATAACTATTCTTTTACTTCTGATTTACATTTATTATTTTGTTTTCAAATAATTTTATTAAGATTTTTTTATTTGATTAACCCCCTCAGACACAGTGTGCATAATTATGCACATCAATTTTTATATGCATTCTGTGCAGTATACATTATGGTTTGAACAAAATTGTTTTATGTAACATCTTTTTTGAGAGTCTGTTTAGCCAATTTTTGCTGCTCTTTATAACTCTTGACGAGGAACTAAATGGCATGGTTTGTGATAATGCCTACCAACAGAGAGAATGCAAGGAGTAGGTTTCTATATTTTTGCTTGTATTAAGAAATTATCAGTTAATTTCAGAGTAGTTGTGAATGAAATGGAATTTTTAAAATCCAAATAATTGTTTTATGACATACTTTAGACTAAAAATTGTCTCGATGGTTGCCAAGGAGTGAAAATGTTTTCAAGCTTGGACAAAATTACAGAGCAAGATAACTGGTCAGATAACAATTAAATTGTTAGCTCATTGTGTTATTAACAATTTTGATTGTTTAATAAAGTATATTATTTAGTGATGAACTGCTCAAAAGCATATAAAGAAGCATTTATTATGCCATTCAGTGAAGTACTTTGCTCTATATTATTTTTTACTGTTGAATTTAGCACTATTATACTGCGATTTTCGTAACTTTGTCCCTGACAGAAATCAGCTGTTTCACTGCCATCCAATTGGGAGCTTATATTTCGCTAGTGACGTCACTGTGGTGCCGTTCAAGCTCTGATTGGATAAAACCGTCAACAGCTGATTCCTGTCAGGGACAAAGTTACGAAAATCGCAGTATAGTATTGCTGTTTAATTTAAAATTAGCATTTTATTAGTATTTACGTAAGTATTAAGTATTGTAAATTTGATTTTATAAAAATGTAGATACAGAAAAGAAGAATATAAGTTGGAGAAATGGAAAATGTATAAAACCAAATATGCCCTATTTTGATAATATGGATGTGAATGAAGCAGAACTATTAACTCCTCTTACATGTTTCAGAAAGTATGTAGGTAATTCTGAATTTGAAGAATTACCTACAGCACTACCTATTCAGAATTCACCTGTATGTATAGTCACCAAAGTAGTGACACAAGTTTCAAACCAACAGATCTATTGGAAAGATTTTTGGGCCTACAAATTGCTATGGGAACACTTAAATTGATGTGGTGAATCACATGCCCCACCTCGATAATAAGAAGGAAGAGGTGTAAATTACAAAGCTATAACAGAAAAACACATTGCTACTGTTACCAATACAATGTGCATTTTTGATTAAAAAAAATGCAATTGTTTTGTGAGTTTTCACAGAAAAAGTTATAAAACACCCTTTTTTGGTAATTTGTACAGGTGATCATTTCTGTATATTTGCTCTTTGTAAATATATTTAAACAAATAATTGGTAAATGTAAAAACTGACAGTTACTCATATTTTCGTCCCATTTTTCTAAATAAAAACTCATAACATAGTCTTCTGTTTCATAAGTATTGCAACCATCCAGACGTGTTGGACATATTTATACACACCATTTTTCTCAAAAAGTTAAAACCAGAAAATGCTAAAGACCTTATTAGATGCTTCTATTGGTTACTTAAAGAAGTTTTATGATGAAACAATTTTTTTTATCTTAGTACAAAATAAATCGTGTCTAAAGGGGTAAATATGCAGATTCAATAATAATAATAATAATAATAATAATAATAATAATAAAAAAATAATTATTATTATTATATTATATAATTATTATATATTATATAATTATTATATATTATATAATTATTATATATTATATAATTATTATATATTATATAATTATTATATTATTATAATTATTAATTATTATAATTATTATATTAATAATTATATATATTATATAATTATAATAATAATTATTATTATTTTTACTATAGCATGATTATTGTTATAAATAATGAAGAGTTTGGCAGTAATGTTTCATGAGATATCTTTCTGATTTCTCTCTGCGCTGACTCTTATTAAATAATAATAATTATTATATTGCTGTTAATAAATCGATAAATCAGTCATAACTTCCCTCCACGTCTTCAGTATTACAGTTTTGCTTCTTAAGCATACTGGACAGAATCGCTTAAAGCCACGTTTCGTTTCCCTGCTCATGCCTCCATCCACCCTACCCTACCCCACCCCACCCTACCCCACCCACCCTACCCCACCCCACCCCATCCCACCTCACTCCACTCCACCCCACCCTGTGCAGCGAGAAAAGATTCCAGAATGTGAGCCGCATACCTGTCCACCTAAGCTCTTGAATTGGAAAACATAGAAACAGGAAAGTCACTGCAGCTTATGACCTGATGTTTGCCCCCTCTTCTGCTGTCTAGATGTGCCAGGCAGGGCTGTTTTGAAGGGTAGCAAGGAAACATGATTGCTAAATTACCAAAACTAGAACAAGTGCTCTCAGACATGGGTTGTAAGTTAAGCTGAAGACCTGTATAAAACAAATGATAGTATGTTTTCTGTTAGGTGTTAAATTACCTCTAAAATATAATCTAGAGTAGAATTTCTAAATACAATTATTCACTCAAATAGTGATTTGTCTACATATCTTAATGTGGAACTGTAATCCAACAAAACATTCATTCTATGAAGAATTAAACAAAATATGTTATACAACAATTAGAAATTATAGTTCTATATGATACAAGTTATGCAAATTTGAGTACAATATGAGATTGAACTATCAAAGGAGACCATGATCTGGGTTTAATTTGTTGGGTAGACTTAGTCTTTTGTTAAACAAAGCGGATAAAATATTTCTATTGAACCTTCAATTAACAGGAAAAAGTGAATATACACCATAATTTTTTGCCTCTAAGTTGAAATTAAATTAATCTCCAACAATAGATTTTTTGT